>VZSV01000133.1:65317-144971 GCA_013398735.1 Nothocercus julius
TCCGAGCCTCAGACTCACGGCCGCCATCTTACCGACACAGCCACCAGCCGCACGGCGCAACGCCTGCCGGGAAGGACGGCGCCCGCCGCGGGCCGGGGCGGGGCGGACACGATAGGGCGGCCCTCGTCACGTGGGGGCGGGGGGACACTCCGCGCCGCTCCCTCGGGGCGTGACTGCGGCGGCTGCGCTGATTGGTGCGTTGAACTTGACGTAACGTGACGCGACGTGTCGTGACGTTTTCGGCCCTGCGCGTGACGCGGTAGCGGTGATGGCGGTCGTCGAGGAGGTGCTGCCGCCTCTCCCCTTCCCTTCTGTTCTTCTGGCTATGCGCATCTCAGTTTTCCAGCCCTCTGCACGACTTCCTTCTGCCCCCATGGAAGCCTGCGAGCAGGCGCCTGGGGCGGCTGGAGCTCGGGGCCTGCCCTCGGTGCTGTCTTCTCACAGCCACGCGTGTCGTCTGCGCTGTGCCCGGCAGTAGCTGCGGTAGCTTCTCTGCTCTTTGTCCCACAGCTGGGTGGACTGAAGTATCATGTTCTCAGCAATGTTAGCAACTTACATAGTCAAATCTGCCCTTCATCTTGCAACCCCTCCCTCCTGCTTTTCGGTGCTAGAAGTCCATGATTTAAGAAGTAGCAGCCTTTTAAACCCGGAGTGTGTGACTTGTTTTGCCACCCACCTCCCGCCAGCCTCTTTTTCTCCCAAACTTTGACTACGGTTGACTGCTGTCAGCAGCTGATTTCTGTGTCTGAATGTCTTTCATAAAGGTCTCTAAAGCAGTAGCAGAACAGGGAGGTTTCTTTCTGTACAAGATACGGTGTTTGGACAGGGGGGTCTAATATCATGGGTTTAATCTACGAGAAACTGCAGCTGGGGCCGGGCCCGGCGCCAGGCGGGACGCGAGCGACGGATCCCGCCTCTCCTTCCCCCGGCTTCCTCGGCCGCAGCACAAACGTTCCGCTGCCGCCCCCACCCCGCGCGGGAGCCGCGAGCCCGCGGCGCTTCCGGCGGCTGCGCCGGAAGCTGCCGGGGCCTGAGGCGCGGCCCGGTTCGGTTCGGATCGTGTCGCTGAGCCCCGTCCGGGCGGGCGGGCGGCAGGAGCCATGGCCCGCAAGAAGCTGTACCGGCCCATCGCCGCCATGGCGAAGAAGATCCGCGAGTACCGGGCGCTCAAGAACCGCCCGCGGGACTCGGAGCGCTTCGCCCTGGACTACGAGACGATGCGGCGGCCGCTGACGCAGAAGCGGCTGCCGGTGCTGGCGTGGGAGGACGTGCGGCACGAGAGCCGCCTCTTCACGCTGCTCTGCCGCCTGCCGCTCTTCGGCGTGGGCCGCGTGGTCACGCGCAAGTCGTGGCTGTGGGAGCACCCCGAGCCCTGCTACTGGCTCATCACCAAGGTCAAGGTGGACTACACGGCCGAGGTGGGTCCGCGCGCCGCCAGCGGCTCCACCGCCTCTTCCCTGCCTCAACGGCCTCTTGTTTCCTTTGCAGAACATGGATCACGGCAAGGCCTGGGGCTACCTGACCTTCAGAGGTAAGGACAGCTCGCTTGCTTCTGCAGTAAAAAAAAAGCGTAGAGAAAATGTTGGTAAGACCAGGGAATAAAGTGTGGGGGAAAAGTGCAGCCCTCCCGTTGGGGAAGGTTGGTTTTTCTTGACTTTGTTCATGAGAAAAAAAGTCTCCGTAGCTCAGTTTCTAATGGTGGGTCTAGCTCTTCTATAGAATACGTTTCCCAGAATATTGTGGGAGTGACAGTGTAGGCTGACAGTGGGAAGGGATGCTGCACTGGCAGAGGTTTAGGGGAGGTGACAGAGTTGAATCCCTAAACTTTACAGGTAAGACATAGAGTGAAAGCACAAGGATATTTGGGTAAAATCATCAGTAATGTTGGCAAGTAAACTGGAATTGCACACCCTTGAAGACAGATGAGGGAACTTTCTAAAAGTCTAATTAATATTTGCTTAATATTAGAAATATGTTATTAGTAGAGTTCTTGAAACATTTTTCATTCAAAGTTTTATGTATATATATGTCATTAAGCTTCCTATAAGCTTTCATTACTGTAGAGAGAAATTACTCTTATTCTTTGCGTACAGAAACTAAATTAGTGTGAGATGAAATGACTTTTTAAATTAAAAGAGGAAATCAACCATAGAATTAGAGCAGCTTGCTTATAGTCTTCTCAGTCTGTTTCTGTTTTAATTTCCATGGGCAGGGTGAGATCGTGCACTGTAGCAGTGAAAATATGGTGTGATCCTTTCCAAATCTATTGCCAGTTATAGCAGCAGTGATGGTGGAGAGCCTTCACTTACTGCATTCCCTGGAGGGGATTTGTTGTTGATTGCGTTGTCCACTTCATCTACTTTTCTTCAGGCAAAACCGAAGAAGAGGTGAGAGAGATTGACAAAGTCATGTACCATGACTGGCGAATGGTGCCCAAGCACGAGGAGGAGGCCTTCAAGAAATTCACCCCAGTGCCAGAAGAGACCATTCGGTACCTTCCATACCCACCTCTGCTCCGAGCCATGATCCTTGCTCAGTGGCAGAAAGAGGGAAAACCAATCACAGAGGAGCCGATGCTTGACCTGGAGAGGGTCACAGCTTCTCCCCTTCGGGTCTCGAAGCAGAAAGCTAAAGGGACACCAGTATAAGGAGTTGTGTGATCCGAGCTCCCCATGTGCTCTTGCTGGGTGTTAGAAGCACATCAATTTCTTCCAGAAGGCACATCTGCCCACCGGGGTATGGTGCACCCAGCTTTTCTCACCTCACTTTCTCCCCAGAATGTACAGTGACCTCATCTGAAAGGGAATATGCAGGTACATGCAGATTTTTTTTTTTCATAACTTCAGTCTGTCACCAGATGGACGTTATTGGTTCTCTGTATATTCACTGAACTCACAGCTCCTGTCATTCAGCTACAGTTCCTTGGTGCACAGTTTCCTATATAAGTCACAGAAGGCTAAAAGCAAATAAGGATTTGCCTTATTTCCCAGAGCTCTGTGCAAACCTAGCAGAATAAATCAGTTCTTACATCTGTAGTACATTTCTAAGAAAACAGCTTGATTTTTCTCTCCTGCTTTCCCCCCTCTCATCATCATGGTTGGTTGAGGTCAAAGTGCAGAACCTTTATCTTATCTGACACCCCCAACTTGCACAGCTTCATGCAAGTTACGCATGTAAGCGACATGGGAGGAACACAACTTGACTTTGGCTAGAAAGCTTTATTCCCAGAGATGGCCAGGAGGAGAGGAGAGAAACTTTAATTCTAGTGATGTCAAGTAGGTAGGATCAGCTCTTACTATCTGAAGCCAGTAGCAAACCACCACTCGTTTCAGTGGTGTTTAATTACAAAAACATAATTCCTTAGTGCAGCTCCAGGAGTTGCTGTTAGGTTAGTCACACTGGCACTTACTTCTTGTTACTACCCCATAGCATGGGGGGGAGATTTCTGCATGGACTCCAGCCAGAGTGAACAGATTGCATACCTGGAAACCAAAGGCAATTGACTGTAAAAGGAAGGCCTATGTTCAGTGGACGTGGTAACAGATAGGAAATACAAAAATCACTAACAGACACAATGGGCTTTTTCCTAACTGCCAAAAAGCTGAGAAAGAAAATACTGCCAGCACGGTGCTCGCTAGCGTGACCCTGTACTTCAGACTGGCTTTTCACCTCAGCTGCGCTGGACTGAGAATGTATTTTTAATGCATCTACATCCACTTGCTTTAATGGAAGCAGTTATGGATGGGGTTTTCCTTATGTTACTATACCATGTAGTGGCTTTGTAGGGGAACCACAACCACCCTGACTGAGAATGTGATGTGCGAGTATTAAATCATGGAAGTCCAAATCGCCCAGGGTCACGGGTGGGAGATATGGAGGCAAAAAAACCCATCAGCCTCACAGCTGTGCGGCTCAGCTGATGCAGTTCTGCAAGGGCATGCTCTTTGTGAAGTGGAAAAGCAAATGCAAAGCAACAGTGCCAATAAAGTCTCTTTCTTCTCTTGTGCTCTTCTGTGTGTGAGGCTTCCCAGTCAGGAACTTGGGTGAGGGGGAATGGTGGACACTGCTCCTGCTTGAGTCCAGCCCGCCCTAGTTGTTTCACCGGCAGAGATGCTCCTTCCCCCTGGAAGTGGGTGTCAGGCCAGGAAGAGCAGCATGGGAGCCTCTCCTAGCTTGTAGGGACAAAAGGTGGATCCCAGATGATCCCTAGGGCTGCAGCTGAGGCCTTGTGCACCAGGGGCCTGTTTTCCACCAGGCCCTGTAAGAGGGAGCTCAGGTGCCTCCTGGTGCCACCATCTCTGCTCCTGGGGGCAGATGGGGCTGGTCAGGGCAGCCATGGGCAGTTGGTGCCACCTTGGCTCTCATTGCTGTAGACTCTTAGCACCAAGCCCAAGGCACCTTGAGGGAGGCAAGCTGAGCACTGTTCTCAAAGCTGCTGCACTGACACATTTTAATCGATACTCAGAAGTGCTGCTAGCTGCGATTCTCAAATGCCCCAGGGAGCTACAGGCAAAGCAACTAATGAGGAAGCAGCCGTGGCTTGTGAAGACATTAAAATCATTTAAGAAGCTAATGGCAAGGGAACCTGCTTGCTGCAACTTATTTTAAAGCCTGACAACTGGCAATGCTGCTATGATTTTCACTACTTTCCTGTTGATCCTTCCCCATTATTGCTGTGTACGTTCCTTGAGTTAATTAACTCCTATAGAATAGGTATGAACTCATATAAATCCTGCCAGGACTAGGATGAACAAACACGTGGAGGGACCCAGCCCCCTGAAGGCAGGACTGCTGAGCATCATTGATCCCCACGTGCCAGGGGGACATCAACAACTTGAGCTCTGAAAGCCAAGACTCAGCTGTTGAACTTGGTGCCTCAGCTGAAGAGGACCCCACCATCACCAGCAAGGACAGCTGTAGACAGCCAGAGGCTAAACAGTGACCGCTGGAGCTCCCTGCCAGGCCAAGCCTTTTAAAAGCCTCACTACGGGCTGAGCAGGAAGCCCAGTGCCCGAAACACAGCACACTGGCGCTTGCTGATGTTAACACATTTATTACATACAGAACAGATATGGTTCATTGTTTGATAGCATAGGGGACAAAGCATGGGAACGTATTCATACAGCAGTCTCTTTACAGAATGCCATCTTCTGACCGAACAGCGGAGTTTACAGGCCTTAAGACACTTTTTAAAATCCTTTTGTAACATACAAGATACTTTACATACATCACAGTGGAGCTATGACAGGGAAGTGTGTTGAAGCCAGTCAGCTCTTCACCTTGCTGCCCAGTAGCCACCAAATGCTGAGGAATCTGACAGCAGTGGCTGTAGCCACCCCCTTTTAAACATGTGCTTCTCTTGGAGGAAAATAGGCATAAAACTGGCAAGGAACCTGTTGGTAGAAGCCACAGACCTATCTCCTTTTGTCCCATGGGGCTGGTGGGTAACAGGTGACCAGCAGTGTCACCCTGACTGCTAAAACCAGATACAGAATAAATAGCAAGAGGTAACTGCGGCACTTCTGTGTTTTCATACGGAAAGTTCGATAGAGCTACAAAAGGGGAGCAACTAGGGCTTTTTTCTCCCTTAAATTAGTTCAAATTAGGAAATTACTTGGCATGAACTGTTAGATGTTTGTGTTACCTGTTGCCTAACTATTTTCCTGCTAACCTTTATGCACTTTGTGTTGCAACTCAAGGAGCCCATCCTAGCAGAAAGCGTTTCAGGAAAGTAGTGGCAGCAGCCGGAGGCCCCCACTGCACACAAAATCCCTCATCCAAACGGCAGCCGCAGAGCCTGGCATGGTGGTGGCTGCAGGAAGCCCATCCTGCTGCCTCCTGCTCACACTATGAGTAAGTGCGTGTTTAAGCCAGCACTGCCCACGGGCAGTGACAGCAACAAGGCCCCTGTGAAGTTGGCGGCTGAGGCCCCTGTTCTCTGGGCACACACCCTTGCCCCTTGGAGGCAATGCGGGTGCCCCAGCCTTTCTCTGAACTGCAGACCTGAAAAACACTTCAGCGCTGCTAAACCCGGACACGGCCATCCTCCGCCAGCACCAAGATATCTCAGCGAGCCCCAGGCTTCTGCTCAGCTCAGGGAAAACACAGCCACCAGTCTCCCCAAATCCACTGCTAACAACTGCTGCCCCTTCTTGTCCTGCACATCCCAAGGGAGCACTCCAGGGAAGAAGGACTTGCCCTTCCGGAGACAGGGCTGTTTCCACCCTCAGAAAGGAAGGGAACATGTTGGACAAATGGTTACTTCTGTATCTGGAGCTAGTACTCTAGCCTAAAACTGATCTTGCTGGCCTCACTTCTTGCTGCTTCTCCTACGAGCAGGACACGCTCCTGCAGTCGCACAGTGCTGCTTGCCCAAGTAGGGCAGTCAGCATTTCCCTCAGGGGTCATCATCCTTTTTGGGAGTCAGACACTTCCAGCTTCTGCCCTATTCAGTAGCAAGGCCAGCCAGTGCTTGTCACGTTAGGCAGAGAGGCCAGGAGATCCGCCCTCAAGCCTTTGTGCGGCCTCAGGCAAGATACAGCCCTTCTCTACCTCGACTGCACCCATGCAGTCCTTCCTAACGTCACTGCTATGGTGCGGAGGGAGAGACACATCCCCTCCATACTGAACACCAGCAGCTCCCAGAAGGGGACATATCCTCATGAGTCAAGGTGACTTCACTGCATTAAGACACAGCTCATCAATGTATTCTGTCCTCATCTGTATTTTCAAAGCCCTCAAACACTATACAGAGCCAGCTTTCTCAATGATTCACAAAAAGAATGAACTCAAGAGCCTTTTCCTACCTGACATTTTTGTAAGGGAGAGTTAAAAGTCTTGCTGACTTTTCTGTTCTCTAACTAACAAGGTTCCAGCAGCCTTTTGCCACTGCAGATTCCAAAGCTCCTGTGGCCTCTGCCATGAAACACCCATCTTCCATCTGACCCTACCAAACAGCCCTCCCTGGGCACAGTCACCCAGAACACTCCTGCTAAGACAACAGCAGCAGCAGAGGGAGACCTTCCATTTGCATGTACAAAGAAGGTGTTCCCCACAGTAACTGTTCACGACACTGTCACCCTCTCCAGTCAAACAGCAAAATTCCAAAACCTTGACACTCCTTTCTGTTGAAGGTTCCTGGCATGGGCTTGGTCCTGGCTGCTCTCAGTCCTTGGGATGTTATCCTGTGCTTACATGTACCCTATGGAGAGTGGGTAAGGTGGAAATTCCACTGGTGAAGTAGAAGGGATTTCTTCTGAGGTGCTGGAGAGTTGTGATTCACCGTCGCTGCTTTGGTGGGCCGCTGGGGTGACGCACTACTTCTCATGCAGGTGGGAGTGAGGCAGCCTGCTGGAGAACCCGCACCACCTACCCGGCTCCCGGGCCCTGGGCACAGGGTTTGCACTGTGCTGGCTCCAAGCTTCACTTCATCCATAAGCTGCCATTTCTCTCCTTTGTAGACGCCAGCTCCAGAGCAGAACAATAATCCAGCCACGCAGAAAGCGCACAGGCCCAAGTTGAAAGCTGCGAGTTCAGAGGTTAGAAGGGGGTCACAGTCCAAGGCAGGAGCTGTTGCAGTTGTCTGGGGTCGGTTTCCAGCAGTAGGTATAATGCAGGAGTTCTGTATGTACATCTTGGCATTCAAGTGGGAGGAGGGAGACTTACATTGGCAGGAAAGGAAGATTTCTCACTCAGGGATATATGATACTTGCCACACAATAATGTGGCTCCTTTCAGCCTTTGAAAGTACTGGCTTCACCTGGGTGGCATCTCCTGCATTCTCTTCTGTCTCATCATCTTCTCCATCCCCTGAAGAGAGAAAACGGAGTAAAGAAGGCAGGAAGGAAAACCCAAAGTTACACTGCCCTGGAATCCTTCACAAGAGGCTAATACCCCAGCTGCACAACCACTGCAGCCTGATCACAAACAGCACCAGCTGAAATGTCCCTTGATGCCTGGAGGAGCTTTATAAACACAGGGTGCTCTTCCCAAGCAAGCTTGTATAAATGGAACAAACTGCCTCCAGGAGCAGGGAAACCTACTGCTCTTCAGTTTGGGGAAGCCAATGTTTACAACACAGAATGGCCTAGAGTGCCACAAGTGACACGGTGGGATGCAAGTGTTTGGAGCTGTTGGTTCAGCATTTTACTCCCTTCAGAGGCATTATTGCAGCCTGCGTGGCAGCGCAGGCACAGACAGGGGCAGAGCCTGGCAGTGCTATGCTGTGCAAGGAAATACCTGCTGCCTACCTGCCCACCCCGGCAGCAGGGTGCAGAAGCAGGCAGCCCCGCTCTGCGGACTTCTCCCCCACCGCCGTGCTCGCCCTACCCAGTGCTGCAGCCGGGCACCCGGCCTGCCTCGGCCGCTCACCAATGCGGAAGTCGATGTAGCCTTCCCCTCCGCTCAGCACCAGGACGTTCTTCAGCTTCTGCCCCTCGCTCTCGGTGGCCGCTGTACTGGGGTTCTCCGAGGGGCTGTCCAACACGCTCCCGTTCAGGGTCGCTAGAACGTTGCCTGGAACAGGATGGAGCTGCAGTCAGTGCCTGTGCCCAAGTCCCAAGCACTTAGCACAGTGACACAGACTCCAATAGACAGGCCAATCCCTTCTGCTGGTGAAACCTGTTACAGTCTAAACTACCAGAGCCTGAGCAGGAGATCAAAATGATGCTGACAGCCTTCTGCTGCCGAGCAGCTCCTGCCCCCGAACAGACCACAGTAGAGAACTCTGCACGAGGAAGGGATGTGTTCATCCTTACCAGGCACTGAAACGAAGAATTTGACAGCATCACGGTGGCCATGGAAACAGAGCTGCGCCTGAGCCATGGAGCAATATGGAATGAAACTGCTGGCAGATTTGTCACTGTTGTCATCGCCATACACATGGATGACTCCACCAGAGCGGCTGCCCTCTCCAGAGGTGGGTGAGGTTTTGTTGGCTGAGAACAGGGAGGAGGAACATTGTGACAATTTTGGTCCCACTTACAGATCAAAGAGAACATTTATGAGACATGAAGGAAAACCTTTAAAGCTGCAGGTCTGTAAGGAATGCGACACAGAAAACGACACTCAACTACACAATCCATCTCCCTGATGGTTTCACCCACTCATGAAAACAAACTAGATTTCTCATCAAATTTAATATTTGGCTACTAAAGAGGTACACACCCCTGGAGGTGGTGGGTAAGAACCACCCTAGAGCACACCAGACACAAAGACTCTAGGTTGTCCCAATAAATGCCTCTTCCAGCAACAATTCCATCCAACCTTCAGAAATTGCTTATTGTCCTAGGGATCAGCCTTCGTTTTTCATACTCTGTGGGGTAACCAGAAGTGTTTGCTGCCCCCACGACACAACAAGGGCTTTTGTCCTTCCTGCTCTTGACAAATTACTGCAATTTTTCTGAATCAGTAAAACTTTCTCAGTTTCCAAGTCAAGTCCTTTGCTATGCCAGACTATCAGCATGCAAACTTCTGTGGCTGGGGAAAGGCCTCTCCCCTCAGTAAATGCTACGGCTGTGGATGGAGCCAGGGCCCTTCCTCCATTTAGTCCCGACACCAGAAGATGAGCTCTCACGCTCATGCTTTCACCTCCTGAAAGATGTTCACCATCCACAACTTCCAAGGATTTCAGGTTGAGCTCAGGGGCCCACACCATTCAGGTCAGGCACTGACAGTGTCGGTGTTTCCACTCATGGGAAACAGAGCAAAGTGTTCAGGGCTCAGAACAGAAGATGATTTCTTTTCAGATGCACCCACAGCAATAAAAGAGAAATACTATTAAAATTACAAGGCCTTCACTTTTTATTTCTAAAGAGAGCCAAATTGCTTAACTGACAGTAATTCTGTATTTTGACATGGACTGGATTTCAGTTACTATGGGCCTCAGACACAAAGATGACTGACTTCTCAGGCTCAAGCCCGGCTGCTGAGACAATGCACAGATATTTGGATAGGACAATGAGAGTCAATGTGTGCAAATGGAAGATCCCCAAAACAAAAGCTTTCTGCACCTCTGTGCTTGGGTTTACTGTGAGCAGCTGCACTTGGATGTTCTCATCTGACTGTAATATAGGGCTGGTACTCAGAGTTTGGTCTCCTAGCTCAGTATCTTGCTTCTAACAGTGACCCAGCATCAGATGCTTTATACGGAGGAGAAATATGCTGACAACAGTCCTGGGCAGTCACAGAAATGTCTTTCTGTGAGAAAAAAATACCTGGCCTTTGAGAGGCTGGGGTAAGCCTAAGCGTAAATCTGAACAGTGAACTCCGATCCTGCCTTAAGTGGCACAAAAACACGCAATTTGTAGTATTTTTCAAAGAAGTCCTTCTTCTATAAAGTCTTGGTTGATTATCCACAGCTGGGAAGTACCACAGCAGCTACTGTCACTGGCCTGGAAACTAATGGAAAAAGCACCCTTGAAAGAACCAGTGAGCAGTCTACCCCTGCAAATAGCTGACTGAAGAAAACTTCATAGCACAACTAGAGCTGGTCCCCATCCAAAACCTGGCCTACCAAAATAAGGGAACTACTGAGGAAGAGTAAAGTACTTTGGTTACACAAAATAGATGTGATGGCTGGTGAGATGGAGGCAAATGTTTTTAGCTATGGGGAATGAGGATATTTTCACTTTTGCATCTGGTCACTTTTCTGCAACTTAAAAGGAGAGACAAGGGCAATGGCTGGAGAGAACTCAATGGAAGGGTGGGAATGTGATTCACAGGTCGATGGGTGTGAAAGGAGTGAGAGCTGAAGGAAGGAGGCAATGGACTTACCCCGGAGCCCAAGGAGTTGGCCTCGGTGGAGGACTACAGCTAGGCACAGGCAAGGAGTGGGAACACAGAGGGACACGGGAAGAAATAGGCAGGATGGGAGAGAAGAAAAAGGTGATTACTGGGAGAAAATTCAGGGAGCAACAGAAATGTATAAACCTAGCAAAACTGTAACAGGAACTACAGATTCAGGATCAGTTTATACCCACACTACTCTTGCTCATTTTACTCTTTATACAGACAGATGCAGCATCTGAGACAGGAAAGGATCACAAAGATCCATTGCTAGAATTCCTAGTGAAAGCTAGCTGTATCCCAACCACAGTTTTACAGAAGCCCCAAAGGATAATGTAAGTGGCTTACAGCAGGGAACAAGCATTAACTCAGAATTATGACAGCCGTCCCAAGAAAGACTGGGTTTAAAACAGGGATTCAGAAGTGAGATACTGAGATTACAGCACACAGAGAGGACGGCGTCACTGACTTCCTGATGTTGGCCTTGGTGATCTCCAGCTCCATGGAAAGGAAAGGAGGCATGAGAGGAGGCAAATGGAGTGCCCACTTCCAGGAGAACTAGAACAAGTTTGCTCCTTTTATACAGCACTCATCTGCTTCTCTGCCTGAAATCATACTTCATTAAACTCTGAAGCAAACCTTCTGCAAAGGAAAGCTCAATTCTGACTTGTTCTCAGAACAAGGTTACTGAGAACTTCAATTAACCTTCCTGCAGTAGAAACTTGCCTGTCAATTACCACTGGTAAGTCTCCTTACCAGGTCAGATTTAGCTCAATACTGATTTCTGTTTGACTGATAACAACTGAATCCTAAGTTGACTCAGTGGAGTTTTCCTAATTTCAGTATCTGGAAAATACTGTCACAGCAATGTTTATATGTCTATACCAATGCAAAATTCCCCCAGAGGTCTCGCCAGTGATCACTCATCCCATAACCTCCTTTTGAACACATCTCTAAGTTTTGTTTCTCCTGTTCTCCAGCAGTTATAGAGTCAGTTCACATCTATTTGCCCTGTCAAGGTTACATTCAAGAGAAGACTTTATGGATGGTAGAAGTATGAACGGTCCCTGAAGAGGAAACAGCTTCAGCTGAACTGAAAGGGACAGTGGCTGAACTGAAAGGGACAGTAACAATTATCTATTTGGCTTTAGGTAGGTGCAAGTTGAATCTGTTCAACACAATGTTTAATCCCATAATTAAGGAAGTGTTAAATCAAGCTTGAGGTCAGTCGCAGTCAGGACTCTTCAAATATTGCTATAGTCAAAATATCACAGGTTCAGAGGAAAAGTACCCAGAAAGCATTAGCCAGAGCCATCTGCTATCCTACATAAATAACAAGCATTGTTATTTGGCGGATCACAGAACAATCTCTGATAAATGCCACTTACTCTCTGTCAATGGGATGGAGATGACGACACCATTCCCTGTCCCTACCCAGAGGCGGTTGCCAGCAATGAGCAGAGCTGTAATCCGTACAAAGGAGAAGCCCAGCTTTCCAGTGCCTAGGAAGCATGCACAAGAATTGGAGAGTCAGTTACAAGCATGTGACTCAGGGCAATGCCTGCTAATGAACATCGACACCCGTCTGGTCACAGCAAGCAACAGGCCATTTACTGACAATCGCTATGGGCTCACCTAGCATCTTGCTGACGTACGGTTCAATGTCGACATCCTGCAGGTGTTGATGGCTGTGGGCATGGTAAAGCCTCAGAGTGGAATCCAGGCGGATAGAAACCCAAACTCCATCTCCAATCCACGCCAGCTGTCGCACTTGGCTCTCCCGACGAGGGTGCGCGTCAAAGGATTTCTGAAATGCCAAAAGGTGAATAAATGTGAGTTCATGAATGGTCTACAGTTATCTAGACATATACTCTGTTTTGTGCAGTTGTTCTCTTACCTCAATCTGCATTGTCTTAGGTTGGATGACATGGATTTTGTTCTTGTAGCCACACCAGACTCTGTCATACACGACAGCCATGCAGCGGATGGAATGGTGAGTGTGACCCAGGTCCATTAGGTGGTAATTGCTGAGATCCCACTGACCATCTAAAGCAAAAAACATGTTGGGGAAAGATGCACTGGATCTTCCATGAGATGTCAATATACAACAGAATCATCCATCTTATACTGAGTTATACAAGCTCAGCTAATACTCAAGTCCATTTTGGTTCTGTCTGTGAATTTCCACTGAATCCATACTACTACTTGGGGCAAAGCCTTCTACTTATCAAACTCATGTATATCATCAAACTCATGATGATATAGATTAGTTTGGTGGGCTGAAAGATCTCCAAATCAGGTTGATTTAAACATCCTTTATGTTGTAATAAAACAAACAGGTTTCCCTAACTATCATGACAAAAGCAACAGGGGAATAAAAAAGTCTAAGACGACTCTGTGGAAACTTACCTATGTCTGCTGCATATTCACAGACCGATTCTATCACTAATACAGGCTCCAACTTCTCTGGGAAGCCATGAGCCTATTTCATTTGCACTGCGCGGATGATCTGCTCAGGTACTATGCATCTGAGTTGTTTGCAGCTCCCTGTGCATACATTTTACCACTGATCTGTGGTTGCACAGTACCATCCACACAGCCCAAATGTATCAAACTTACCTGATATGCCCCAAACTGTGCAGCATTATTTGTCTCATGGCAAATACTTCCTGGAAGTGTTGTACATTCACTCTGCATTACTACAAATTACATAAACACCTATTTTTGTTTGGGAAGTCTCAAGAAATGGTGTAAAAATATGCCTATGTCTGTATAATAGCTACTTATTTAAGCATGTATCTGTGCTCAGGCAAGCTGGCACCTTTCTTCCTCAATGCAGTATAGTTTGTCACACTTACTGCCAAGCTTGCTTTTCTCTGAGTTCTCTTACCCTCTCCTCGGTGGAATATGGCTAGTGTTCCATCTGCCAGAGCAACAAGGACCCTTCCTTTCACATGCCTGAAATCACAGAAAAGTAAGTAATTACAAAAGTCTATTGAAGTAAGGGACTTAACAAATCCTTTCTGACATCCATGCAAAACACCTTTATGTTTTCACTACAATTCCTAATCAGTTTAACCCTTGAAGAAACATCTTTCCTTACATCCTTAGAAGAATCTAAGGTTTATACCTTTTTATCTTCTGTGTAGTAAGAACATAATCCATCAGTTTCTTGTTAAACTTAAATTCTCCTTCACACTATGAACTCCATCAATTTCAACAAAACCACTAAACTTACACCATTGTGAAATTTGACTTTCTCCTTCCCGCTTATTTTTTCCCAGAACTGCTAATCTCATTGAGTACCTTAATCATTGAACTAGGTCAGGTCTGCAACTGAGAAAACTGTTCAGGATGAGGCTTCCCAGTGTGCCTCAGAAGGGCAAGAAAAAAAAAACAGATGACTGACAGAAGGGCCACCCTCACCAAGAAGTGATCATGCAGGCACTGAGCATCACCCTTTGGTGTCCCTAAGTGCACACACTTACACTAGGCTGAGTACAGAATCCTTCAGCTTTATTGAGTGCAGACACTTCTTCCAGTTGGATACAGCAGAGTGCACATAAAGCCTGCAAAGACAAATCAGAGTTAGCAGCAAGGTCCCACACCTTCTGCCTGACAGAGCTTGACTTTTTCTTTTTTTTCTGGTAAGAAAAGAATGTACAAAGTGACATTATAGCATAGTGCCCAAGATGAACTGAGAGCTCAAAACAATGACTGATTAGTGAATGCCTTCCTACTCCAGAAACATAAAATGAACTAGAGGTGCGAGGACATGGAAAGTAGATCCTGAAGGACATCTAAGGAGACAGAGTTCTGCCAGCTGCTGGGGCACCTACCAGCCATTTTGTGCTCCCAGCCACATGGTGGGGGCAGCACTGGTGCAAGTCCCAGCAGCGTCCCCGTTCAATTCCTGATCTGCTGACACTGTGCTTGACTCTGTCTTCTGCTGCCCATTCTCACTAAAGAGAGAACAATTTTATTAATAGCAAAGAAAAGAATTCCCATTTATGATCAGTCTTTACTGTGCAAATAGATACAGACGCTGTACATCCAGATGGCTTCCTTCTCTCCAGTATTTTTCAATTGCTTGACTCCTGAATCTGCAATTTACAATTTATTTTTCCCCCACAAAACAATTAAAAAGTACTTCCTAGTTTTATAACCAAACTTAATGTTTAGCAGTAGCATCATACAAGCAGTACTTTCTCTGTTCATTTTCAACCCCAAAGAATACAGGGCTGATGTACAGCATTTGCTTTTTCTAAAAGCAATTTCTATCCAAGATTTCCAACTTGCTGTGTTGGTGCTCCCAGCTCCCCAGTCCATCACTTCAGTCTTTTGCGTAAGAATTTTTAAGTTTTCTCATTATCTTTACAACATATTATAGGTACTAGTAGACTAAGCTTATACAGGAAGTGATGAGCTCCTCTGATAGAAACATTAAACGCAGTGTAGCTGGCAAGATCCGTCTCAACAGCAAAATTCTCTAAATTCACATTGCAAGATCAAATATTTGCTCTTTAAAAGTTGCGACACAGACTGCTGCATGACAAACCATGTTTATTTTCATTTTATTTTTTTCCTCTCCCTATCATTCCATCTGTAATACTCTGTGGGCACAAACATGAAAAGAATTGGCACTCTGTGAAAATGAGAAAGTCAAGCTGGTTCTCTTCGCTTACAGCTTATGCAAACAGAGCAGATCAATAGCCGAGGTGACACATGGGCAGCCTACCTGTTCTGCCTAGGAGGTGCCTGAGGAGGGACTGGATCTGTAAACACATGCTCTGTGAGTGGCCCAGGCTGGACCTGAGCAGATTCCATCTCACTGGTACCATTCTCTGGTACCTCAGTAGCTTCTGTCGCTTCCTCAGTAGACTGGGACTGGTTGATCTTCCCATTGCAGACAGCAGCCACCTCACCTACAAAAAGATGACACATTTAAAGATGTACAATAGGCTGAAGACCGAGATGGAAGTTAGCTATGCAGAAACCTGGCTTTCAATTTTTAACTTATCCTTCCTTGACCAAGACAATCAAGCCCTGAACCTGCATCAGACAGCAATTTATCCAGAGTTTTTTCTGCTCGGAGGAAAACACAGGCTATTTTGAAGTCAGGCACAATCTATAACTAGCAAAGCACCAGAAGTTCACCAAAGTTGTCACTATAGTCATTAATCAACAAGAATATTATTTACTTCTTCATATAGGGTTAATTGACTTAACAAGATATGTCCCAGAGAAGAAAGAATTGAGAACAGAAGCAAATGTAGCAGGGCAAACACTTAATCACCTGTCCAAAATACTCTGCTTTACCACAACCTAGCTGCAGGATCCAGATCACTCTCAGAGGAAAGAGGGGCTCTAAAGGGAAAAGTACCAAAGGGACTTTGGTGTTCTCGTACGGAGTTAAGTTGACGTCTACCAAGTTGTTAAGTTGGGGTCAGGAAGATGCAGCTGTAAGACCACAAGCTCGTAAGGGATGAGCTAAAACTGGACTACTGTTAGATTTTATGTCCAGAGACTCACTCTGTCCCTTGTCCAGCACAGGTGTGTCACCACGCGAGGAGCAGTTGCTTCGTGGCACGTTGCAACGGGTTGCGCAGCCCACCAGCGTGATTCCTGCCAAGACACCATCTGTTCCAGACGACTCTTCAGGATTAACATCTCCCTCCAAAAAGATCTCGCCTGGAGGATAATCACTCTCACTGGCCGCTGAAGGGCAAAGAACAAATTCTCCCATAAATCTAGCAGTCACTGCTAATTTAAATGTAGCAGTACTCCTGAGGTAGCCATACAGATGGATGATGCTGATCCTTGGAGCTCACTATCCCCAGGGAGGCACCACAGCATCCACCAGCACCATGGCACGTGCCCTCATTCTAGCCATCAACATCCAGGGCAGTTAGAGAGCCCTCCCAAACCTGGGCAAGGTTCGCTCCCAAGAGCCATCCTGCGCATGCCGAAGGAACCACTTACTAAATGCTCATCAAGATCTCCACAGAATAGCCCTAGGAGAAGGCAAGATCTGTGTTATGGTCTTGAGGGACATAACTCAAGCAACTTCTATGGGTTAGTTCTGAAGCAAGGACACTATTTGTGACTCCTCAGGGGAGTAGGTGACTCTGGGCAGACAGGAGCCAGTGTCTGGGCCCCACTTACCAGGGATGCTGGAGATGCACAGCACGTGAGCATTGCAGACAGTGAACTGGTCCACTACTGTACCAGGCTGATTGGCATCAATGATTACAACTTTACTTGTTGACAGGGTACTGGTGAGGATCCAGACACGACTGGATGTGGCATCCATTTCATGAAGCTCCTTTGCCTTCAGGAGAGCAAAAATACAGAAGAATCAGTGCTCCTCTCAGATCAGACTAAGCCAAACAATGCTCAATAACATTTGTGCATGCAGAGACCACACTGCCAGCTCTGGAGAGCCAAAGCCTCCTCCTAGTCGAGAAAAATAAACAACATGAGCAATGCAAATTTCCTTCACATCACTGCACTTGTATTTGGAACCCCAGCCAAGGGAGTGTTGTCAATAGTTTCACTTCTAAATTGTCTCATTAATGTCACAGAGCACGTGTTTCAGGTTGAATACCATGGATCCGGGATACACAAACTAACAGACTAAACAAACTAATTACAGAAACACCAGGACAACATTATGATACAGCTGTGAAAAGCAACAAAAAAACCCCACAAACCATAAAGGATAGAAATTCAAATTGTCATCTTCAAATTACAGTTTGGTTTTTAAAAATAACTTAAGATTATCTTACAAAACAGAGCTGGAAGGAATCTCCAGAGATTCCTGCACTAAATGGACTATACTAGATTTGTGTCCTTCTTAATGAAGCTTTTCCTTTCCGGCCACCTCCCCTCCCTTTTTTTTTTTTAATTTCCAGAGATGAGGACTTCATAAGCTGCCTAGCACCTTCATCAACTGCTTAACTGCCCTTATTGTAAGGAAGTTTTTCCAAACTCCAAATGTGTTTCAAAAGCAGAAGTTGGAAGATTTTATTAGAGATGACTTATTCCAGGCCACACAGAGTTACTGGCAGAGTCAGGACATCACAAACCCTCTCCACAGGACAATGCCTCAGAAATATTGAAACAGTTGTAACACTAGGAAAAACTTCACCAAGTCAGTGAATCCTACTAAGCTACCAAGACAGAGGGGCAGATAAGGGATGGAATTAAAAATCAGAAATGAAAAAAATTCAGCTTCCTTTTCTGACCTTTTTCTTTTCAGGAGATGTATGGTTGCTCTTGTTGTTCTCTCCTTCTACTTCCCGGTCACAGGTGAGAGGATCACGCCCAGGTTCTAGTTTTTGTCCATTTCCAGATTCCTGCTCAAAAGGTCTCCATCCCATGAGATTGACTCCAGCTGCACACCACAGCTAAGAAACAGAAATCTTAAGTTAAGAATTCTGGAGATTCCAGGACCTTATGAAATTCTGAGACTTTTACAAAGAATTGTATACACATACCAAACACCTACAAAATTTAGGTTTGTAACAATAGATCTTGTTGATTTCTACCAGAATTGTGAGCTTTGACAGAGGGGAAAGAAAAGGAGCTCCACTGAAGAAGTGTTAAATACATGTCTTTTTCTGTCAGTCTTTAACAGAGCATAAACTGGATGCACAAGCCAGAGATTTTCAAGAGAAGAAAGCAGGGGTTGTTCCCTAGGGGTCTGACCAACATTTCCCCTCTCAGTAAAACATATTTAGTACAGGTTTGAAATAACCACCCTAGCAGCTGTTTATTTATCTGC
The DNA here is from genome assembly GCA_013398735.1 of Nothocercus julius. Classification (NCBI taxonomy): domain Eukaryota; kingdom Metazoa; phylum Chordata; class Aves; order Tinamiformes; family Tinamidae; genus Nothocercus; species Nothocercus julius. The sequence continues at coordinate 83,889 of VZSV01000133.1, forward strand.
AGTGTTACAGCCTAGTGGAAGATGAACCCAGAGGGATCTGATGCTACTCTTACCTAGTCCTTCTCCTCTCCCAGCCTTGCATTGTTCTGCCTCCCTGAACTTTGCCTAGATTTGCTAGATCCCACAGCACAATTCAAGACCTAAGCCATCAAAAAATAAACTTATTCAAAAAAAAATCTGCTTGTTTAGATCTCTACATAATAAGTTTACAACGAATTGATTAGAAGCACATACATATCTTCTGACAAATAAATTTAGCCAGCTATTATCAGGTAGCTTTTCAGGAGAATGCTGGGCATAGGACTACATAACCACTACATATTGGATCTGTCCAAAATCGTATAGAGAAATACTGAATAGACTATTGCTCACATTTTCTATGCTCTCCTTCTGCATTGGAATGGAATGCAGAGACAACATACCTTCATGGTTGGGTCCTTCTCTACTAGTGGACGACAATATACAGGCACGGGGACGTTCTTCATGCGAGTGTCTTCCTGGCCACCATTGGGACTCAGCTGTGGGGGAAGAGAAGAAGGGAAAGACAGTACAAGAGACTACACACAAGGCTACTGCAACAGAGGTGCAACCAGTAGGTTGGAATGAAGCTTCTGAGCCTCAGAGAGGGGGCGACAATGGCAGCTGATGCTTCATCTCACATCTTGTGTGAAGTAGAGTGCATAAAGGGATGGAACCAGCCTACCTGAAAGAATGTCTCTCTCACCATAGGAAGTTTTTTGTTGTTATAATACTAAATGATTGGAAGTGTTGTGTTCTCGTAGTACAAAAAATATGCAACGTGCAAGCCCAGGCAGAATAACACAAGAAATAAAAACAGGTACTAGGCTCTGGATGAAGAGGGTTAACTCCTTCTGTTTTAGCTAGGTTCTTTCAGCACCTTTCATGCAAAATAATGTCCCCTCTATAGACTTAGGTGCAGATACAAAAAGGATATATTTAATCTCTGCCTACAATTATCATACAGAAACATGGATATTATACTTCTAACTGGAATATTTAGCAACTAAGGCTACCAAATTAGATCTTCCCTGATGTCACTATAAACAGAATGACACGTTCTCTCCCCTCAGCCTCTCAGGGGTGGTCCCTACCTGCTTGTACTTGGCAGGGAGACTCCAGCCACAGGCTTGCAGTCGCCCATCATCGTTCCTCACATGCTCCCGGACCTGGCGGTACTGCTCCCGCTTCTGTTCGCGACGTGCTGATGAGGTACAGTCACTGAGGAGAGAAGAGACAGCGTTACTTCTCCATCTATGGTTAGAATCAGAGGCGGGAGGTCAAGGGTGCATTGCCATAGCAGGAAGAAGAAAAAAATGGACAAGAAGTCAAAGAACACAAAGCAAAACAAATCCATCCTCGCACAAGCAGAGAGGAAACGTAGGAAATCAGAGACAGGGATAAAACAGAACAAAACAAACAAACAAAAAAACCACCTTGAGTAGTGTACCTAGGCAAAACTAACCTCTAATGCCCTGTTACCCAGACAACTGTCATCTCCACTTCGGTATTCCAAGAACCCTTAAGAAACAGGGAACCAACCTTCTGTAAAGATCATAGCAATTTTTGCTTAGCTGCTTCAAGTTGACTGATCTAATGTGACCATCAAGGCAGCATTCAGGGTTCTTCCACTTTTTATTACAGTCAACTGTTTATTTTTCTGCCAATTTTAAGATTTCTTCTGCTGACTAGGGAAATATGCACAAACTGTACAGCTTTCAACAGAATTGCTCCAGCTTTACACTGGCAAATCTAAGACGAAAATCAATTTGTGAGCTCTTAGAACACATTTCACTATAAACAAAGGATGTTTGATGTCAATTCCAGCTCTCAATAGGTTTTTAAAATACCACAGATCCAGGGTACAAACAACATCAGCAAAAACCCAAGCCAAAACAATCCCCCTACACACACACACACACACACATATATATATATATATATATATGGACATACCTACTTAAAACAAAACAACATCCCCCCACTAAAACAAAACAGTTCCTTGCCAATGCTTCATCTCCTGGGGAGAGAATGAGAGAACAAACAGCTTCTAGTGGTGGTTGGTTGCATTATTTAATGCACTACTGGAAAGCACTCAGACACCACATGATAACTCTGAAATTGTAACTAGAATTGAACTGCACAGTGGGTATCTATAAAATATAAATTCACTCTCTAAGGTAAACCTCTCCACCCATTCCGCTGCCTTTCCTACAAACTTTACTACCACATTCTCCAAGTTCCTTTCACAAAAACATCACAAACTAAACAGTAATACCTCGCAATGGTAAAACGCCATGACACATTCTAAAGTCAAGTGAAGCATAAAATAGCTTCTTTATTTTTATCAGAGGTATAAAATGCAGAGGAGTCTGCAGTAGCAGTAAGCTCTTTTTCTTTATAGTTAGGATTAAACCTAAACTCTGTTGAGAAAAACTTCGACTTTACCAAAATTCTTTGTCAAAAGACCTGGATATTTTCTCCTCTATCCCAGTGCTACTGTCCTACTCTACCATAAAGCCCTTCATTCCCTCGCACACAAGTGCCAAACTCAGGATGAGGCCAACGCTGAGGCCAACCGTGGTCCCTGCTGACATGAATCATCATGGCCTAGAAAGCCTGTGAAAGCAATGGCAGTCATATGTTTGGGAGCACAAAGTTACTGCCAGTTTGCTGAGCTCATCCGTGTGGCAACTGTGGTGAGTGAAAGATCAAAAAGATAAACACAAGAGTCAGAAATTTATTAATGTCACTTGGAGTTCTTTGTTTCCACTGGAAAACAGCTTATGTAAAGAAAGCCAGCAGTTATTTGGCGTAACTGCTGGGGGATCTGGCTTTGCACTTAGCACGAGACTCACTCTTCAGGGAAGAATTCAAGAGTGCGGCTGCCAGAGGAGATCTGGCACATGGTGTGACTGCGACGCTGGCTGAATCCTGCCGTTGTTGGAGACTTGTAGTGGATGTTCACCGATGGGTAGGTCCTCTTTGCTGGTGGGGGACTTGAGGATGAGCTGAACAGACGGCTGAAGCTAGGGACAGGACAAGGTAACAAGTAAGAGAAAAGGGAGACAATCCAACATAAATTCATAGCAGGGGAAGTCAGAGGTACAAAATCAGAGACTTCAAGCCCTTTGTGAGAACTGCCCTACTTCATTTATTATGAGTATATGTATTTTTCCATTTCAGGTATTTGTTCTCAGACTGTAATCTTTCCAAGTTTGTAAAACCAAATTGCTACGACTGTTCAGAGCTGATTTTATTTTAACTAAAGACAAAGGAAGCCCATGTACTTAAAGGATTCAGCTAAGATTGCTTTTAGCAATAGCACCAGAGGAAGTTGATGTGTACAATGGAAACGGAAACACTTCCCCTTAATCTTAAACAAACCACCAAAGGACTTACAATTGCCAAATAGTGGACTTCTTTTTCTCCTGGACGGATGGGTGCTCACGGGATGCTCTAAGGACAAACACGGCAGATGCAAGTTAATTTCAGTATCTTCTACCCAAATTCATGCCAACCAGCAGGCTGTTTCCATCAAGGAACTTACATCAAAACCCCAAATTAATTTTAACAACATGTTTCAAAACACAGTAGAGGAAATGACATACAATCTTCTTCAATGGGAGCACACCTAATAAACTTTTCCTTCAACATTCTTACCAAGTGCAAATACGTTTGTTCAATTCCAAGTTTTATCAGTGCCCCTTAATGTTATCAGTATCAGAATGGCACACTGGTAATCACAAGCTCCAGAATTCACTAATTAAAAGCAACCCTCCCTGCTACAATTTCTCCTAGCCTAATTAGCACACAAAAAATGAGCAAGACAAACAACTGCTCAGTCTCTCCAAGTTACTATGGCAACTCTAGTCTTGGTTTGGAATCCAGGTTCAGGAATGAGAGAGAAAGAATTGTGTATCACAAGAGAAGCATCTACAAGTTCAGAAAAACTTACAGCACTTCTCAAACCAGTATCTTCATAAGGGCTTCACCAACCACAATGCACATGGGCAGGTTCTGTGCTAAATGAGGTTGTTCACCCAGCCTTACCTGATCATCTCTGTCCACCTTACAGCCTCCTGGAGCTCCATCAACCTCTCTTTGTATTGATTGCGTTCCATCAGAACCCGGGCCATTTCCACACGTGTGAAGCGGCGACGCTGAGCTATAGGAATGTTGTCCTGTAGAGGGGAGGAGCACTGCTTCAGCCAACAAAAAAATGGAAGGGGATTGATGTTAGTACTGGAAAAGTCAGCAGAGAGACATATTTGTTAGTTCTCTTCCTGTTCTGTTTGATTACCCCCTACCTTCCCCATGTGAAGTGCTAATTCTAGACCAGCGATCTTCAAACTATGACCCATGGACCTCTTGATATTCAGCAAACTCATGTAAAATACAGTAAAGTAACACCACCGCTTTGAAAACCAATCCAGAGAACATCATCAATAAGGTGTTTTGGTGGTCTACAAGGAATTTGGAGAGTTGATAGTGGTCCATTGGTCCAATAAGTTTGGAAACCACAGTCTTATTGTAACACATTTTGCAACAAATCTAATCACAAGTGGCAGGGAGCAACACATAATGCTATATGTCCCCTCAGCAGGAGTAGGATGGAGTCAGTCTGTTAGTACACACTAAGCAGATAAAGCTGCAGGGCACAGAAAACTAAAGAAAGTCTTTCTCCTCTTTACCTGGCGTGACACAACTCACCTGCTCATTCTCAGAATATGGCTGAGGGCTGCTTCCCTCTAACCACTGTGCAGCATGGATAAAAGCACACGTTTGAAATTCCCAGGGTCAGTTATTTCCCTAGCTAACTGGTGCTACAGCCCCAAATGTTCACATATACAAAGAAAGTGTTTTGATAGTGGTCGATAAGTAATAGTTTTGTAAAACTCTAAGGGCAAAGTGGAACACTCTTTACAACTCATGAGGCCCACACTGCCAGCTCAATGAGTTCAGAGACACTAGTTAGTGTCACATACGCACAAACTTTTTAATAATTCAGCCCCAAAAAATCTACAGTTCCAAAATTTGTGTGGCCACCTGCAAGCATAGAAACATGACTCTGGAATTGCAAGATTCATACAAAAATTAGCACTCAGGAGCCCTTCTGCATCCAAGGATCACCACGGGATTTTTAAAATCTTTGTCATACGTGGAGCTTTCAGGTAAGATGTTCTGAAGGTTGTTAATAACAGCTACTTTCTATTTCTCAACTCCCTGCAATCTCTCTGTTCCCAAGGCCATTCCTACACTACTGCCTTGCACTTCTGCAACTCTAGGTTCCCAGGGATGGGGACACAACGTGGTCTTTTAAGGAAGATAGATGGCTTCGTGTTAGGAGGCAACAGGAATGAGATTCTATACTCATCTTCTGAGGAAGATGAGAGCAACTGGAATAAGCTGGGAAAAATATCTGCCTAAAAAGAAATCCTAAGGATTTGGGAAACTCATTACTAAGAAGTGGCACTGAGTCTATTTCTAGACAGTGGCAATCCAAACTCAGCCTGGCTGAGCTGCAATAGCACAAACCAGGCAGTCCCTTCTTCAGGCTCCCAGACTTAGAATAAACCTGTATGACCAACCAAAGCAGCAAGTATGTAAATGAAAAGGAATTTAAGATCATCCTTTTTATTTTTTAACATACAGATAGCCTGTCAGCTCAGCTCAAAATGATCCAGTTCTCTTTGTCCACAAAAACAACTTGCACGTTTTCCTATCTACCTAAGCTCTCAACAGACTAAGTTCACCCTGCTATAACCCCAGTTACTGCATGACATTCTCACAACTTAGAGCTTTATGGCCAACATGAGACAAGTTTGAGAAGCCTATTCTAAGACCCTGAGTTAACCCCACCTGCACATTAGACCATCTGTAATTCAAAAGTGAGGAAAACCACATAAAAAGGGAAGGTGCTGGGCAGGTTACTGGTCTAGCACCATTTTGCAGAAGCCACTTGTTTCATTGTATCTTTGCTATGTTACAGATCTGTTCTGGCCAAACCATGGTTTGAAAGATAAAGGTAGGGGTGATCTCCTGTCATCTGGCTACTGCCAAGCATCAAGACAACCTGCAGCTGACCAGCTCTGCTCTCATCATTAACAAAGGCAGCACAGTCTGCACCTGAAGACTCATATATACAGAGTAATATAAAAAAAAGTACATAAACCCCCTTTCCCCGCAGGCATTTTAGTAATGTAATATACCAATTCTGTACAGAGATAGCTGCTTACATCCTCCACCTCCTCTTTGGGTTCTCGTCGGGCAACAATCGCTTCAGATTTCACTCTAGGAAACAGAAAGAAATGCATCAAACCAGCAAGTGATACAGTGATTACACTGCTGGGCACAAGGGGTTCGCAGGAGGAGGATCATCTACCAAAAGGTCTAGAGGCATTACAGGGCAACATTCTCAAACCATGAGATGTACCTCCGAATAATGAGAAGCTTCTCTGTAATTTTTTCTTCCACACGGGACATCAGCCCATTTCTTTAGAAGATCAGAAATGAGAGCTGGGCCCCAAAATATTGGTCACTATCTACCTTGGAGCCATCATCAATGTTCAGCTACATCTTAACTAAATTGACTGCTAAGCAGTCAAAATCCTGGCTTAATTTCTCTAGACTGCTTTTCTTTTCAATGCAGTGAAAAATCCTCAAATATGAAGGACAATATGTTGTAACAGTGAGGAACAGCACGTCAAATACATGTTAATAAAATATTTACAGTATTTTTCTCAGTACCTTTAATTTCTTTTAAAAAAAACACACTGAGCTCCATTCCCATTTGAATTACAAGCATTTTTATTGACAGCAAAGAAACTGTGCAAAAAAAAAGTATCACTCCTTGTCTCTTAAAAAGGTACACCAGCCAGTTAAAAGCCTGGGTCCCTACTATGTTATTACAAGATGAGATGCTGAAAAAGAAACTTCAAGAAATTGCTTTCATGTCTGTTGCCTGTGAGACTATTTTCATTTCAGGCATTTTGAACAACAATGAGAAACCAGTCTGTGTCATTCTTGGCAATGCTGTCTTCAAATTAGAGAATAACATGTATCCTGGCAGATTCCAGCTGCAAATTAAGCACTGCTCTCTCATTCAAGATTTCATTCTGCAGTGCAGAGCCAGTCAATATATAACCACGTAGCTCTGAGCCCTACTGGGCAATTTTAACTTTACGGATGTGATATGATCACAGGCTTTGCTAGGCATTCAGGCTTAAATTTCTGTAGTTTGAGCAGAAAATAAGAAGTGGGATCCCTTCAAACACAACCCATATAGGACTCTAAAGTCTCTACCACTCTCCTCCTCACTCGTACCACGAACAACGGAATAATTAATAATATTGATGTTTAAATACTGTTTGCAGAAACCTGTATTGGCTCTTTCATTAAATGAATGTGTATTCATCCCTCAGAACTATCCTGGCTGCTGCCAGGATCAAAGTCTTGATAGCTTCCTCAAAAACTGTTGTTTTAGAAATCTCCTTCCCCATTTTTTATTTTTTTATTTTTTTTTTAATGACAGTTTTCCTTTCTGAAAGGTTCACTCCAGGGAGCCTGGATTTGCAACTGCTGCTAAGGGATGCTAATGTACGGGGGTGGGGGGGGGAAGGTCTGCAGGTTTTAAAGGTTCACTAACTCACCTCAAACAAAGACAATATTGAACACACACACGCGCGCGCACACACACAGACACACACACATGCCCTGGCCACCTACCACCTGTCTTTGAAACTCTCTGTGAGATATTTTGAATTCCAGCACTCATATCTGAGATAGAAGGAATTAAACTAACAGAGCAGCCAGATTTATCACTCAGGTTCTCCTAATTCCTTGGAGCAGTGCAAATCACTCACCTTTTCAGCTCTTCCTCCAGCTCCTTGACTCTGATTTCCATTTTGGCTTTGGCCTGTTTTGTTGCTTCCAGCTCTCCCTTCAGCACTTCTTGCTCTCCTGACAGCTGGTCCACCTTGGCAATCAAATCATTCTTCACAACGTTCAAAGCATTTCTTAAAGATGTGAAAGGAACAATAAGCAAAAATGCCTACAACCAGCAGCTGCTCATTAACAAAGATGTGAAACTCAAGCAAAAGACCCTAAAAGGAGATTTGAAATGAGTTTATTAAAATAACTTGGTTTAGCTAGAACTCATGGAAAAGTTGATTTTGTCAAGAAGGAGCTGCAAAATGACTTAGAAATCACCATAATGGGTCAGGATGAGGTTTGTCCAGTCCTGTATCCTGACTGACAGACCAACACCTCCACAAGACAGCAGGATACTAGCAGATAACAGGTGTAAGGCAAACCTGCTGAGGTTTATTCCTGTTTTTAGTAGAGACTGAATTAAAATTTGAGACACACCTTTCAAAACCTTGGTTATCTGTACTTACTGGTAATTGTGTGATATACATACATATACATATGCTTCTCTAATCAGTTTTGAAATATCTTTATGTCTTTAAAAATCAGCAGATTCCTATCATAGTAAGCTCTTCAACTCTGAACCCTGGGAGTTCTTAGCCTTCCTCTCCATGGCTACGTAGTTTCTTTTACTGCCTGGTTATCAGCCTTCACTGAAGCAGGAGTTTTGGCCAAGACCATCTTCAAGATGACAGTTCATTTATAACTAGACAGGCAATTGACAGCATGCAGCAGTTTCTTACTTGGTTTCCAGCAGCTGTGAGTTCTCCAACAGCAGATTCCCCACTTCTTTGCCCATTCCTGTAAAGAAAGGCCAGGCAGTTTTCATCTACTTTCCTAGAAACAGGGGTGCTTGTGAGGCATTGACTGACTCTCACTTGTGGAAGAAAAAACACTTCTGTCAGGCTTCCCTGCACTCCTGCCTTCTGCTGTGGAGAGTGAGGTGCTTGCTGCTGGAAGACCATGCAGCACAAGCAAAGCCACACATGTGTTCTTTCTCTAAAGAGCACAAATGCAGGCCACTTCCCCAAGCTTTCACAGACTCCCTGCAGAGGAATGAAGAGAAAACTTCACTAATGCTGGTGCAGTTTTCACTAATGCTGAGGGGAAGTTAAGTCAATGACTCCCAGTTCAGACACGAGCTATTTCAACCATCCTCTATCATTACTCAAAGGAAGAAGCTGGGAGTTCATGGGTTCTTCACAGAGCAGAACACTGTCCAAATTGCTGGCATATTTGCACAACTGTGCTTTGAATTCTTCCTTAGTATAAGCCAAATTTCTCATTTCTCAGTACAGATTTGTGATCATGGTTGTTGTAGCCAGTTTTGTATCCATGAAAGGCTTCCCATTATCAGCCTTTCAACACTGCAATTTTACCAGAACTTCAGATTGTGCATCTCTACTATTGGCCTTCGACAGCTTTCTCACAACTGCCTGTGAGAATGCGGCGCCTCAGCCCTCACTCAGAGTGTCTGCATCAGATGCCTGGCACTTCCCTTGTGCACAAACATGACAACTGCAATATGCACACCAGGGTTGCAAGTGCTTAGGAAAATCTGGGTCTAAGTGTGAAGGCTGAATTTCTTAAAACCAGACTCAAAGAAATCTGGAAACCGAAAGCACAACTGGACTGTTTCCAGCTTGCAGGGCCCTGCTGAATCCCAGAATGAGCTTCTACTTTACAACAGGGAACAGAGGCCACCTGAGAACTGAAGACAGAGAGCCCTCTTCCTTTCAGGAACAGTGCTGAGTTGCAGCTCATCCTCAGCACATGTCTCAGAGCACAAAGTCATCTCATAACCATCACAGTTTGTGCTGATTTTCTTCTATCCTCCTGAACTCTCTCTTCCTTTACAGTAAAGATTTTTTTTTTCCCCACCATCAATTTTTTTTTTTTTTTCAGCAAAATAAAAAAAAATAACATAAACTTGAAGTAAATGGAAGTTAGAGAAACATGATAGCATACAAGAAGTGAGAACACATCACAACACTCCAACATACAGATTCTCTTCCCACAGTAAGATGGGATGAATTTATGACGGCAAAAGCGAATTCCCAGCAAGGATGAATAAGAAGCAGCATTTTCAAATAACCTTCAAAAAAATCAGTAGATAATTAATCACTTTGATGCTTCAGGAAATAAGTTCTTTGGTGCTGTGTCAAAGAATACTGCAGATAGGGAAAAAGAAAAAAAAGTGGGAGACTAAGAACTGTGTAAACCAGAACTTTATTTGTGGAGTGGGAAGGTGAATGAGCTACACCTTTCCTTTTGTTTTATAGGATGTGTCATTGTTTGAACCAAGAAGTCATATGATACAGGTACCTGTACATTAAACAATATTCTTATGCCCTTTTACTGATTCTATGAATGGCCAAATCAATATTTATCCATTAAAACACTAAAACAGCACAAATAAATTCCAGTTGCTGAGGGACAGAAAGAGGCATTCTGTTTTTTTTTGTTTTTTGTTTTTGTTTTTTTTTCCCCCCCCTCCTCTCTCTTTTTTTTGTTGTTTGTTTTGTCTTTTGAAGAAGGAGACTAATTCTTCTTCCATTCTCATTCTCAAGTTAGCTAACACTCTCTGGGTTTATCTCGAGCACAGAAAAGAACTCTGGTGAGGTGGGTGAGCTACCCGCCCAAACTTAAAAGCCATGAAGTTCAAAAGCCACCAGTATCCTCACAATAGCTTCTATCTTGTGTGCAACACAGTCATGGCCAGACACTTTAACCAGTGAGCAGCATGAAGTCTTACAGTGTCAAAATGGACTCAGTTATCACAGCGCAATGCAGCAAATATTAAAAGACAACCTCATGTAGGCTGTAATGGCCAAGTCCTACCTCTGCCTCTGGAAGAAAAACTGTGGAGTGATGATAAGAACCCTTCACTTCTTTGTGGTTGGGAGTGGAGGAAAGGGAGGTCTGGATAGAGCCATGTCTTACAGAGCTACCCCACACTATGCATCTCCCATATCCTGGCAGTGAGTTTGAGGCATCAAAGTGGATAATCAACTACAACAAAAAACATAAAATCCCAAAGCAAGTGGCATGGGTATAAACAAGCCTCCTGTGTCTCAGAAAGGTGACACCATCACAAAATCAACTGAGGTGATGACACACATATGGAGAGATGGCAGGTGAACAGAATAAATTTAGAAAAAAAATGGTTAAAAAAAAAAAAAAAAAAAAGGCCTTCGCCTTACCAAAGAAATCATCCCGTACTATGAGAGCCATCCCATACGAGAAAGGGAACAGAAAGAGATGGGGACAAAGGGGGAGAAAGGAAGAGAAAAAAGCAGCCATTAAGTACCAATCTGTAAACAGCAAACAGTGCAGCTCGTCAGCATGTGCAAGTATGTGTGCGTGTGCTGCCAGCATATGCTGTGATGCTCAACAGGAACTCAGCTACACCCTGTTCTGCGTCAGCCCAGCCTAGCAGGGATTTACACCTGAGATTTCAGAACAAGCTCAACTTGAGCTGACTTTTTTCTTGTACCTTCATCATTTCCCTGGTCAAGCCACCTTTGGGCTCACCACTCCCACAACAAAGGTAACTGAACAGACAACATGAATGGGACAAGGGAAAGACAAGAGGGAGAGAAAAATAATAGGGTGAGAGGGAAAATATCAAAGCTCTTATTTGGCCAGATCCAAATCCATTTTCTTACTTGGACAAATCCCAGACTAAACATCAGTGGGAGGTTTTCTGAGAGAGGACCATGACAAGATGGCTTAGAGTAAAAAACAGTTTGAGCTAAAAGAAAGGTCAATGTAATCCCTTTTTTTAAACCTTACAAACCTAGCACCAAGAGGCACCGAGTCCTCCCTAGGCTGTAGGCAGAGGCACACAAAGAAGCTCATTGCTATGTCCAGTAGCTCATAGCTAATTATGCTGTCTTCTAACATATTTCATCTGTGAAAGTCACCTGCCTTTACTACAGAGAAGTAATCCAACTTGCACTGAAATCAAGAGAGAGCCCCTTGACTTCCTCAGAAATTGCATTAGGCCCCAAACGTTTTATGGAAACGTGAAAACAGCACGTGCAGAGCCTTGGTGGCTGAGCATGGCCGTAGCACAGTGCGGCACTTTCGCAAAAATAAGAGATGATAAGAGACAGATCACCTCAGACTTCTGCCCAGAAGACAAGGCTTCAGGAAAAAGCAGAGGCTCCACCACTCTCTAAAGAAAACAATTTAATTTTGTTTTTACAACAGCCACTCCAAAAGAGGGCCAGTATGCATTAATTGACCTATAATGGCAACAGGCAAACAGAGGGAGTCCTCAAAACTTTGTTCACTTGGAGGAAAATTGAAAACCTGATTTTAATTTCTGTGCCTTCCTCAGCTCTCCTCAAGACACAATTCTGGTCCTGACAAAAAGAAACTTTCCATCCATAGAAAGAGAGACACACCAGGATTTTCTCAAGACCCTGAGTGTCACGTCAGTGTACTACGGTGGAGCAAACGAGCGGAAAGACACAAAAAGGAGAGAGAAAAAAAAAAAAAAAAAGCTTATCAAAATGCAGCAGCATGTGAGCACAAAGCAGCCATGTCCCACGGCCTGGGGACCCACGAGGGCAAGGCAACCAAGCAAGGCAAAGGTGGGACCAAGTCCGCAAAGCCAACCGTGGGTGGACAAGAGCAGGGGAGTATCACATGTGTATACCACGTCATTCAATCTTGACAAGGAAAAAACAAAACAAAACAAAAAAAAAAAAAAAAAAACAATGAAGGAAACTGAACAGAAGAGAGATACACACCTGAGAACTCCCCTACGGGCCATGTCCAGCGAAGCACAGAGAGACAAGGGAAAAAAGGAAGTGAAAAAAAGGATCAATCAGTGACTGAAACCAACAAAATAAAAATATTGTTTTTAAAAAAAAAATTAACAATGATTCAGCCATTTCAATGTCAAAAGGCATGAAATATTAAGGACAGGACCTGCCATGGCTGCAGATGGTATGATTCTACATATAGGACGTAAAAGAAAATCAAGGAAAGGTAACCCGTGGTACAACTGGAACCACATGCCTTAGCTGCCCCCAGTTTTCAGACACCAAACTGAGGAGATCCCATCTTCCTGGACTGGATAAACCTGTATTTTCTCAATTGTGTACCATTAAACACAGGTTAATGGTTAGTTTCCACTACTTTCTCATGCCCCTACCATCATGAGCAAAAGATAAATGCTTTTTTAGTAATCAGATTTTCTCAGAATAACTGTGTACTTTAAGGATACTTCAGTCTGCAAAAGACAAGCAGTTGTGTTTAAACTAGTTCTTGACAATGTAGTGCTGGCACTGGTGGGGTAATCTCATTTCAACTTCTATGCAAAAAGCTATATATAAACTTACCGCTAATACAGCTGAATTTCTATCTTCACCACAACCCCCCTGTTATTTGAAGGGGAGGCTTTAGTCTCCAAAGCAAACACAGCCAGGTACCCTAAAAACTAAAAGGAGGCACCTCCTCACAGCCCACAGCCAAATGGCCAGTTGGCCTTTGTGTCCTGATTCTTGTGGGACAGTGACAAACAAAGCAGGGAAATGGGGAGAAGGGGGAATGTGATCAGGATCAGTCCTGCAAAATCTAAAATAAAGATGGGAAATATGCAGGAAAATAGGCCAAACAGCTAGCAGGATTATTCATATGGCCATAGTGAGAAAAAAAAGAGAAATCAGTTAAAAATCACTCCAGGTAAATAATTTTTCTTCCACATTTTTTCTCCAGACTACATCCTTTATGAACTATATATATATAGTTCATATATACTATATGTTAGGCAAAATTAGTGAAACAGACTTTACTTGCAATTTTATAATCCAAAATTGTAACAGGGAGTGTCAATTTTGTACCAAGAGATGTGGGTAGCTTTGCAGGTATCCAGAAGGCAAGACTGAAATTTTCCAGTCAAGAAACGTATCTTTCAAGGTACCGCTCAAGGGTAATTGCCACAAGCTACTTCTATTTTAAAGTCTTCTTTAATGATGTTTCTTTAAGAAACTGAATCCAAAAGGCTCAATAATACGCTTCTAACATTTCCAAGCTCTGAGAAGAAGTATCCAAATTTCATTTACACCAAATTACTATTTTTAGAGAAAAGCGAGCTCCAAGTACGACCTAGCAAGACAGAAAACTTCCAGCTTGCAAGCCTCGCTGTTTGCATCATGTCCATATAGCACAATATCCTCTGTTAGTCTTCAGATCCAAAGGTATGGAATAATGTTGACGAATCTGTCAATACTGAGGTGTAGCCTCTAGTCTCCAACTTTAGCAGAGATTCTTAGGGCTTTCTGTTGGAACACAGCCAAAGAATATACAAATTTGGTTTCTTTGTAACAGAAATTGGACATTTAAGATCTCTCTCAGCCTTCCCCCTTTTATACAACCCTGGCAACATGTATATAATTAAGCACTGTGCAGGGAGCCAAGGGGGAAAAAAAAAAAAAGATTGTGAATCAATTAAATTAGCATTTATGTCAAATAAAACACAACTGATTTCACCTCATCTCATCTTCCAGGCTTGCAAAGGGATGGGGAAAACCAACCCCCCCGCCTCTTCTGCTGGCCCAGCATGCAATAATCTCCACAAGTTCTGTTGCTCTGCTGCAAACCAGAAAACTTTCCCAGGGAGCATCACAGAAAAGCTGGTAAATGACACTTCACGTCATATGCTTTGAGAAGCTGGCAGCAAAGGCTTTGCTTCAATGTATTTCTTCAGCAGCTTTGGGTAAGGCCACTTGGCACACATGAAGAACAGAGCAACTTTCAGAGTTTTTAAATTCTTCTTCATTAGCAGATCAACCCAGTTATATCCAGTTATAAAGAAAAGGATAAATGCACAGGAAGAGGAGCCTTTTGGGCCTGCAAACACAGGGCTGTTGACTACAGTGGAACAGTCCATCTGACAATGCCATCAGCTAGCACTTTCTAGTATTAGACACGGAGGTGTACGCAGATCTCCCTATAAAGCATTTTATTTATGCAGGTATAATTAAGCTCTTGCTCTTCAGAATGAGCTCTGAAATGCTTTTATTAAATGGATTTTAAGTGTTTCACTCTCTCCTGTATTTTTCTCAGTATGCTTCATAAAAAGAACAGAGAAAACATTCCCTCTCTCCGTAATGCTGAAAACATGAGACCCATTCAGAGAAGGGGTAACAGACGCCCTAACATTAGGCACAATGTACCTTATAATAACAGTGCTAGCCTGTAGAAAAAGACTGGCTTTTTCAGTCCTCTCCTTCAGGGTTCTGTCATTTGTGAATAGGCTAAAAACCATTTTCTCTGCTGTCTTTCGGAGTCTTGAGTCAAGGATCATACTCAAAGATGATGTAAATATCTTCACAGAGTCGTGCCAAGTCGTGCCAAGATGAGCTGTTGCAATTCTGTAGTTCTGAATCTAGTTCTGTTCTAGATTTATATCCAAAAGCTCTTCAGTAAAAACTGTCTTTCCAGATCCAATTTGAGGTAGTCCAGAAGCAGTGGTTATGTCAGTAATCACTGGAAAGGCATGCTTTCAAATCAGATTTCTTGCTACTCGATGCACATAAGGCACTTTGTCCTCGTGCCCCCTAAGACTCCTTAAATTGAACAGCAAACAAAGCTGACAGTGATCTACACAATTCTGAACTTTATCAGCTGCCTGTATTGCCTGAGCATCCAAAGCTCACTCACATTGTCCTGATTCAGGAAAACATTCACCAGGACAAAGAACATGCTTAAATTCTGCTATGAATTATGCTCTACACAGTCAGAGACCAACACAAAAAGGTGTGCTAAAGGCAAGGACTTCAACAAAAAACAAAGTTGTTTCTCTGACTGCTTGAAGTCCTGTGTGGACTATGTGGACACAGTGGACATAATGGAATATAACCAGACTGTGGATATGAATGACAATCTCCTTTCAAGACCAGCCTAGAAAGTGATTACATTCTCAGATTGACTATAAAAGGGTAAAAGCCACAATTTGGACCATATCATCTCCATATGAAAACAAAGAGTTATTGTTTGTTAAAACTTCAGAGGTTGGGAAAAGGAGTTATTTTAGTGCAGACATGAAATGAAATCTTCTCCTAAGTGAAGTTGCTGTTGTGCCAAATTACCGGGGAAAAACATGGGTGAGGAAGGGGAAGGAGCAAACTTTAAAGCATTTGTGCAGGAAATCCTACACAAAAATATCCTATGAACATAAAGACAACCCAAATTAACGCTACCCAAACATTTACATTAATTTCTTAGCACATTATTACTGTACTGCTGGTACATATATCAGTCACAGCACGCCCCAAATTTCATGCCATTTTAAAAGGACACAGATGCAAAGCTCTGAAAAAAAAGAGAATTTAAATACTTCTGAAAACTTCACATAATTTTCACTGCACCAGAGAGAACAGAAGAGTTATAGCATTTTATTTATTTTTTTTTTTTACCTAGCAGATCTGCTCCTTCATCAACATCCCCAATAACCTCGGACCCTGCTGTGGAAAGTTCATGATATAGAGAGTCTGTGTTGATGCCGAATGCTTTGTTCACAATCCCCTGTGTCGGGCTGTTGTTGGAAGAAAAAAAAAAGCAAGGACTCTTGTTACTCGGCAACATTTAAGCTAGAACATTCCTCTCTGAAATGCTGAGCATTGCAGACCACCGCAATTAAAACCTTGGGAGCTTTGTACCTGCGCACCATGGGCTCACTCAGTGAAAGTATTAGGCAAGAGGAAAAAAAAGAAAACACACAAAAAACCAAACACACACTTTATTCTGTGTTTCAAGGTATTTAAAAGTACTTATGCACAACTTCAACAAAGCTGGCCTAGTTGATGCCTTTTAAAATCATAATAATTTCTGACTACTAAGTATTTGTCAGAAAACTTTCTACTCACAGAAGCTCTCAAATCTCACTTTTAAGACTGCAATGATTCCCACACGTCTATCAACCTAAATATCCCCCTCTAGAGAACAAAATCACATCAGATAAGGATTCAAACAAGGCTTTTCTTTTTCCTTTCACAACTACAAGTGAAATTAGCCTGAAAGGTTATGTTTCTTCGAGTGAGTTCATATGCACTGCACAAATCCATATTCACATATCAGTAAAATGCATTTCAGTAAATCAAAGAACCTGGGAATTTGCAGATCTAATGTTATCTAATCCTATCACAGGGGAGCACGTTCCCACATCTTCGTCCCTTTTCTGTCATCAAAAATCTTGTATTTCTAGGCTGTCTAATAGCTCAAGCCGAAAAGAGCACAGCAACAGAGGGGGAAGCTTGCTCCCCTTTCCTGTAGCTTTCACTCTCTAGCTGCATCACACATCATTCTGCTAAAACAGCTCCTGGTGGAACAATGTTCTCCATTCATTTCTGATCAGGTTCAGACTGATCACCAGGCTTAGCTCATCAGGCACTTTCACCTTCCCCACACAGAGCTGGCTCATCTACCTAAATTCTTCCTGCTGTTGATTCTAAAAATTGCCTGTATATCCTACACATTCCGAGAGCAACTTAACTGCAAATACAGTCTAGTCCAAATTATGACCCCATTATACTGTTTCACAACTGAAAAATAAATCTTCTATCACTGCCAATACCTGTTACCAGTGCGTTCCAGACGGGGATCTTGACACATATCCAGCTCTGGGGTAGAGTCTATGATGTCCTGAACGTCAGACCACTCATCGCTGCTTCCCATGCCTAGGTAAGACAATACACATACATGATCTAGAGAATCAGGACTCTCAAGGCATCGTGCTCCCAGAAGGGATGCATGGGGCTTTGAATATTAAGACTTCAAAGCTTCACGGATTATGTGCAAAGTGTTGAAAAAAAAGAAAGGGGATGATCATCTCGAATTCAAAGCCACCAGTTCTGTGAAGATGGCCTTCACAATTGCAGAGCATTCATTCCAGAAGACAAGTAAGTTTAAGTGAACCCCCACGGAGGATACATGGGTACCGTCAAGGTCATGGGGTTGGACTGCCAGCACAATGTGACAGTCAGAAATACAGTACCTATTCAAACAACTTCAAAATTAACTTTCTGCCTCTCAGTAAAAACTCTTCACATGCAAAGCACCTTTGGACAAGATCTAAGGACACAGTAATTTTATGCCCTCTTCACAGCGATTATTTAAATTATGAATCAGTACTGAATCATTTTACTAAAATAATCTGTTAATACAAATTCTCAAACTTACAAGTGATAGCTTTAGATAGCTATTTCAGTGGAATTTCACTGAGAAACTACATTACGCTATATATGAAATCTATTCTGTTTTTGTATAGTCTATTGCCTGAAGCCAATATTCAAAGACAATAAGAAATTTCCCACTGTTACCAAATTAAGTATTATAAATATTATCAAACTGCTCAAAAGCTCAGATTAACATCTATCATCAGAAGTTGTATGAACACAGCATGTGTTCAAATATAAAATACTCGAACTAAAGATTCATTTGTAAACTATATTTGTCCCCTTACTGTGTCAGATGTGAAATTTTTGACCTTTCTAAACAGCCCTAGCAGCCAAGCATATAAAGCAAACCCCTGACAACTTGAGTGATTTTGTTGTTTTAGGCTGGCATCATGCACCAGCTGGCAACAAATGCCTTATTTGAAGACAAAGCTTGACGTGTTTCTATTGCCAAACTAGAGATCTATACCCCAACTGGTTTTTAGGCTCACAGTAACAGAGCATTCCTTCTCTTTATTTTTTCAAGCTGAGAAGCTTTTCTGCAAATGTCATTGAGTACCTTTTTTGCAGGTTCTGCTCCTAGGCATTTGCATCACTGAGACAATTATTCATGCACAAAATAGATCCTTGAATTCTAATTACCTAAGTCTATCCAGATCATTGAGATTTGATCCTATACATGTGAGAAATAGCTGAAAGGTTGAGCACTTCGGAAAGATACAATTATCAGCCTTAAGCAGATCCTATAACACAATACTTTCACCAAGAAAATACATTTTTTCCCCCACACACAAGGACTTCAGAATTGCACATCTATAGAAAAGGGCAGATTTTGGCCCAAGAAAGCTATTGATCATAAACTAGCTCATAAAGCAGCAACTGTCAAAGTAACTGTATGGACAAATATTTAGAGGGCATAAGAACTACAGATCTCTGAACCCCACAGAGAAATACTGTCAGGCAAACTTATCTCTGAAGCAAATCCTGGAATCACTATCACTGGAACCGCTATAGCAATTTTCCTGTCTAGTTTTCAATTATTCTTGTTATGTACAATTCCTGGTCTCTGGCACAAAGACATCCAACTTCAATTTATCTAGTACTAGTCCTTATACTGATCTGCCTTGGCCAGAAACACAAAACACACAGCAATTTAGCAGTTGGCTATGCAGAAGGCATATGCTTTTATAAAGAACTGGTATCTGGCAGATTGTCCTCTTTGCCCTGGGAGCCCCTCAACAGCTAATATAAATACAGAAAAGGACTCAACTCATAGAAATTCTCAGCCAAAAGCCATAACACAAGATGTTGTTTTATAGGTTTAATGTGCAGCAAGCCCAATTCTGAAAAGTCAGCAGGGGAACCTCCTCTGTGTTACACGCATGAAAAAGACCTCTGGTTCAGACATTAACCTTGGAGACCAAGGCTCAATCAGGTTTTCCTGCACAGACTTTATCATCTTCAGCCAGTTTTACAGTCCTTTTATATTCAAGTTTGTGACCTGTGAAGCATATCATTTCTCATTTCTGCTGCAAATATAAATACAAAATAAGCTGGGGGCTGATTAGACCCTAAGTTGCTAGAGCTATGTTAAACATCAGAGGGCACAGGTGACTGATTTCCCCAGCAGACATCATGAATTCAAATCCATAGAGGACTCCAGCAACTGGAGGAAACTAACAATCTTCTAAAGATTTTAGAAGTTTCTTATACTGGAAACAGAGTAAAGAAGTCAGCTTATTTAGCTTTGAAAAATAAAACTGAAGGAGAATATAATTGCTACTTATAAATACATCAGGGTACAGGATAAACACACAGAGGGGAAAACAACTATTTTATCTGACCGATAAACTTGCTGTATGAACAATGGGGTATAAAATACTTGCAAATAAACTCAGGCATAAAATTAAATGGAAGTTTTTTAACTATCAGAACAATGAGGTCCAGCAACAGCTCTCCAAAAACCCATATAGACTAGGATGGGACTCGACTGTTCATGAAAGGGATTTTGCGACACAGATTGAGTGCAACTGCAGGGAAATGAACTGCAGTATAGGGAATAACCTATACCCATCCTGACATTCATGAAATTAGCTATGAAGTAACCGTAGTACTGATTTTTTTCTTTTGTCTATCCAGAAAACAACTCACTAAGTTAGTGTTTTGACCCTCATATATCTAAGAAAGACTACCTCAAATTCTATACTTGTGAAGCTGATTACCCCTCAGGTTCCCATTTTTCCTCTATAACTGACAGACACAAGCACTGTGTAGTTAAGCACTTTAATGATTAAATCCAGTTTCCATACCTATGCTGACATTCCTCATCTCCTGTGTGACCTGGACTTCCATGTTCCGGCTGTTCCGCTTTTCTCGTGCCCTCTTATTGCTCTTGCCTGTGCCATTGTACTCACTGACAGGCTGGATGCTCTCATTCAGGGGGGTGACAGCAGCAGAGGGCACAGATGACGTGGGAGTGTTGGACTTGGTTCCAGTGGTGCTCGGTGTGGCAGCTGCTGAGGACTGTCCAGATTCAGACATTTCATCTTGGGGGCACTACAGCAATTCCAGGGTGGGAGAAGAGCAGAAAGGGAAAAGCACAGCTATACATTTCAGTTAATTTCCCATGTGTTGGTTATGGCTGCCTTAAAGCATTATGGCAAAATGAGTCTCGTTCATCACACCAACTAAAGTCCAGAGCTTACTGGTTATGTTTGGCACTGCAACCACAATGAAGCAGTGAGTTCTCGTGCTGAACTCAGCAAGCAAATCCTACCTATTTAAGGACTGATACCCTTCTTCCTGTACTGCTTGACACTGGTCTTCAGAAGTAACAGCATGTGATCTGCTCATCATGCATCTCAAGGAAGATGGCGGTATCAAAAGTGAAGAGCACCTGCTATTCCCACTGACTACAGTGGAAGTTTTAGCACTTGTAGTAAGTCTGGCCAACATTTTCCAAGACCAAAAGGCAACATGGATACTGCTTGGAAAGGATGTGAATTGGCCTTTTATAGGTTCTGGATGCTGTCATTACTGTAAGTCATTAAACGACTGGGCTGATAGCCCTTTGAAAGAACAGAAAAGTATTTTTGACGCTAAACTGCGGAAGCAAAGTGGATACAAGGCTGGGATGGTCTGAGTTTGCTACATGGGAGACCGAAGTCCACCTATCACTTTATGCAGAAGCCAGCCAGGCATGGATCCAGCTTGACAACAGAGCAGAAGCAGATATGATCTCCCAACTTCAAAATGACAGAAGACAAGACCCAAGAATTCAAAAATCAGAAGTTTACAAATTAACACATGAGATGGATTTCCAGTATGAAATGTGCATGGATGGGTCTTAGATTTGCAGGCATGACAGACCCATTTCTTGGGATACTACTTCTTAAAAAACAAGGGAGGCTTTAAGGACTGTCAGCATTTAACACTGTGACCCTTGTTTGTCACTTAAAGCAGCATTGCTTCACAGTCCAGTAATTAACTTCCTAACCAATGGAGTAATCACTCCCCAACCCAAATGAGATCTCCCTGTTCTTCACGTAGCCCACTCTAATTACTGCCTGCAGGGAGACGACAAAACAAATTTTCAGTTGTATGTGATAATGGGCAACTGGGCGCAGTAACATGCAGAAGCTGGACACGCAGACCCAGCTACAATCTTTACTATTTACCTCTCCTCTCTTATGCATTGATAGGAAGCTTCTGATTCTGTTCAGAGGCTGCTTAACGCCTCGCAGCCTTGGAGCTGTGATGCTGTTTCACTTCACTAATTTGGGAGTTTCATTCTGTTATTCTAATAACAACTTCATAATGTGACAAAAAAAATCAAAATGGGATGAGAGAAGACTAAAAAATGTTGACTTAACCCTTTGCAGCCATGTTTTTCTTTTTTAAACCTGGACTCTTATTAACACATTCCTTTAATTAGAACGTTTTCTGTGTGCATGATCTTAAAATATCCTACTGTACAGTGCACTATGGAAGCCAAAGGTCTTACACTGCATCTGTGCCTTTATACTGGAAATGATCTTTTTAAAACTACATTACCATTAAACATGATCCAAATTTTTGGCACACTGTTCTTGGATTGTCAGTCCAAACAACACCCACATTCCTGCACGGACTTCAAATCATCTCCTTGCACATTTGCTGATTTTTAGCATCAAAACTGATGGGGACATTTTACTTAGGCTGCTACATGTGAAAACCACACTTCCCACCTCCACTCTGTATTCAGGTTCCAGGAGCTATTTTGCTAATGTGCAAAGAAAAAAAAAAAAAAAAAATACCAAACCAGAAGCAAATATGACCCACTAAAGGCTTGTGCTACTTCAGCCGCAATCTGCCCACTATGCTTTCTAATTTACAAAGGGACAAAGGGTACCAAGTGTAGAGTGCAATTATAAAGTCTCTTTCCTGCAAGCAAAACTTCTCTTGTTTGGAATTCAGAGCTGTTCTTGTACCCCCTTTATGTCTGTAGGATGACCACAGTCTGTGAGGATCTTTGCACTGTAAAACAGACACTCAGATGGGTCCAGTGTCATTCCGTGTTCTTAGGAGCAATGATGTCATCCAGAAATGCTGTATCATCAGTGTCTCTAGGGCAATACTTGTATCAGAAACATACCCTGTAACCTCTTACTTCCTGACATACTCTTGCCCTCACTCAGAACACACCAGTGACATGATCACTTCACTCTGACCTCACGCTCATCCTTTGATTATACACCTGAATTTTACATTCACCTATAAAATGTCCTTCACACAACTACAAGCCTGCTTTGGTGGAATCCACTCTCAGACTGTAAATACTACCAAGGCACTCCTCTTAACTATCCAGAAGCTCTACTAGACTTTGCTGAATCTTCTATTTTCCTGAGTGCTATATTAATACTAAATATTTCACTAAGTTCACAGCTCTCCTCTATAGCTGAGGAAGTGTTCTCCATAACCCAAAACTCACCCAAAAAATACTCTCCATAACCACCACTTACCTACAGCCATACCTGTCAAACTCCTAAACATCAAATGTGTAGCAGTGACCTCCAAAATGCATTGCAAAGGCCCAACATTCATAGCAGTCATATGTCACCATGAGTAGCCACAATTGTATGGTTACAACACTGAAAGCATAGTACATAAAAACAAAAACAGTAAGGATTTTCATCTCTAAAACATTACATAAAATAAAGGTACAACTAAATGTAAAAATAAAATAATATAATGACAGAAATCAAAACAAAAAATACATAAGGACACTTAAGGTAATAACTACAAATATCACCCATGGAGAAGGAAAACTAGTCAGAAGATTCAGGATACACACTTTGAGAAGGCAAGTTATATGTAGGCAGTTAAGGTCAGCAAAGTATCAGAGCTGCTGAAGAAGAGAAGAGGAGCACATCAGCAGTAACGCTGAGATTTCAGCCATGCAAAATACTTAAGAAACAGCAATTCAGTCAGAGAGTGCATAAGAAGTTTGCAGGAGGAAAATCTCCATTCCAAATTGCAAATCTAGTAAGTTAGTTATTCAAGCTCTTTAATTATTCATGCGTTTGCTCTCTCTCCTCTTAGGAAGGCCACCATAATACACCATCCACCTGAGTTCTCCAGAGCCTAAGCACTCTAACTGCATCTGTTAGCTAGCCTGTGCAATTCTCAACTTTCTCTAACAAGCACCAACAGCGAGCCCAGCACTACCTGTCAGATCTACCCGGAGCAGCACACCAAAACCTCAGCACGATGCTCCCCAGTAACCAGAAATAGAGTTTTGGCCGACACCATCACCATCAGATTACAAAGAGATCCAGTTAGTAACCCATTATCTGAATGGATTTTAATTTGTCTGAATTCCTGTCACATTGCCCTGCAATGTGGATGCTTACTGTTGAGTACCACGCAACACTTACTAAAAAGCTTTTAGAGCTCTGCAGCAGTGCAGCTGAAAGAACTAAATCGTAGCAAGTCTGTGGAAGATGGATCAAACTCCAGCTTCCTCCCAGTTCTCTTCTAAAAGCTAATTCCTGTCACACACACCTTAGCAATAGAGAGCTCTGGGGTATGTTTACACCAAACAGTAAAGCACCATCTTGGAGATCCCATGAAACAAATTAATTCCAGAACTAGCAGCAGCACAGTCTCTGTAATGTTTGGGTGCTGTGCAAGTCCTTGTAGCAGAGCTGTGCTGGCATATCACTATCTTCTTTGAAGAAAAACATTCATAGTATATCTTCATTTCCCATTTCTTGATTACATCAAGCACACTGTGACATTTCAATTCCCTAATTTCAGGAGCCGTACTCCAGAAATTAGTGTAGGATCTGCTGGACATTCTGTGAGATGCTGCAGGTTTCACAGTTTTCCCAAAACTGTGCACCTCCAACACTAAAGCAATCTTTGGGTTCCAAGAACAGTCTCCATCCTATCCAAGGATCTTGCTTATGCCCACATC
This sequence comes from Nothocercus julius, assembly GCA_013398735.1. Lineage (NCBI taxonomy): Eukaryota > Metazoa > Chordata > Aves > Tinamiformes > Tinamidae > Nothocercus > Nothocercus julius. Next base: position 108,483 of record VZSV01000133.1, read on the forward strand.
ATGCCTTTAGATTTTCAACTTTTTGCAACAGCAGAGGGTTGATGCAGTGCTAAGGTCTGCACTTTGCCTGGCTGCTTTCCAAAGGCAGAGTTATAAAGGAAAAGTTGCTGCTTCATTTTCTGCATATTGTTTTGAATTTGTCTGCGTTTCTTGTGCTGTACCTTCTGCACAGTCCCTCAGGCCAAACTGTCATTAGCACAGGCTGCAGCTCTGCAGAATAGCTATAGTAACCTTTCTTGTTTTCTTTTTAGTCCTCTGTCTCTTTACTATTTTAATGGATTTATAGGATTATTGATTTGTAACTTTTCAAGAGGAAGACAATCTTCTTTTAGGTCGCTTTAATACGAAACATATGAAATACTTATATTCTACAGAAAGCGAGCCAGGGACAGAATATTCTATCAGATATTTCTAAAGCAGACCTGGAAGCAGTTCCAGACTCTGTGGGATATCAGTGGACACGCTGCAAGCGGCACTGGGTACACATCGCATGGGCTGTCAGGCTGACAAAAGGGATTTGTGGAACATCACTCAAAAACGGAAATTTGGTAAGATTTTGATCTGGTGAGATATTAGTCAGCATGTATACTCTAAAATGTGAACAAAACGCACAAAACTGTCAACAAAGAGTACAACTTCTGAGTTTTCAGTCTCAATATAGTCTCTGAAAGGTAGAGCAGAGCATCACAAGCAACAGGCAGGACAGTCCAGCTGCTTCAGCACAGGTGCAATGCTGTGAGGATTTTGGCAAGCTTCAGTGGAGAAGGCAGTGAGTTGAAGGTAACAAATGCAGGTTTAGAGCAAACTAAATGTGTGAGAAAATGCAATACCTGAAGTGCAGTGTAAGACTTGGATATTCAGATAAGATTAAGACCCCTTCTTATTAAAGACAGTAAATCTAAAACTGTGATCAGCTGGAAAGAACAAACACTGGTGAGCAAATGCAACTCAGTGGCTGGTCTCAGCTGAAGTGCAGAAGCATTGCTCTTACAAACAGGGTGGGTTGGACAGGTTCTACCATTTCCTCTCCCAAGTAAACCATGAAAAGCAATGGATTTATCTTTCCTATATCCCTGTCTCCCAACACACTCCCTTCCACCTGGAGCCAGCCAAGTGAAGGAGATTAAACACTGAGGTGAGGTGACAAGAAGCATGAGGAGCTGTTAGATCCCTCCCCCACTATATTTCAGATCTGGAACTGCTGGCCTCCCACCTGCAGCTTAGCTACTAGAAATAGGAGATCCCCCGGAGGGAGAGGCTGCAAAGGGTTATAGACACAGACTGGTCTCTGTCTTAATGAGAACATGGGATGCTATTGACAGCTGGAGAGTGGGAAACCCTTGCTCCGTGATGGTCTAGAAAACCTTGTAGCTGGTGTTGGACTGCAGCTGGCCGAGGTCACTCAGGCGCCAGTGGTCCAGTGTTGGGACGATCTTGGCCCCTATCTGCCCACGTACCATTCCATCCGCAAGGGGGAAGACGTTCAAAGAGTTAGGACGTTCCTTCCTGCTAAACAGAGAGAAGGGAAAACAACCAGTTAGCCACTCACAAAGTTCTTATGGAAAAGAAACCACACATTAGCTCATCTGAAATATCAGTCACCAGAAACTGAATTGCACTCCTGCCCCTCACTTGATAGCTGTGCAGATTCTGAGCACCACCCACATTTCCATGGTGTCATCTGTTTAGCCCCATGGTGCCTATTGCTCAGTACATCTTCCTGGGGAGACCCTACAAAATGGGGAAGGGGCCAAGAGACCACGACAGACACAACTGGCTTCAGAGTTGATATAAAAGATTCTGTGGGAATTAAAAAGTGAAAGGGACACTAAGCCAATTTAAATCATTGTATCCTCTAAGAAACAGAAGGCATTGCAGGAAAATAAGCCAAAGCAAACAACTCCCTTCTGTGAACATCAGGCAGCTGACACCTCAGAGCTGCCATAGATCCTACAGACCTTATCACTGAGTCACGAAAGGGGCTTAAGTGAGCATCATCTACATGGCACTTCTGTATACCCAAAATCTGGTTTGCCCCAACAGCAGAAATCAGACTTTTGGATTACTTAAGGAAGAAAGTCATTAATCGGATTACTTAGGCAAGAAAAATAACAATTACACTCTCTGATCACCTCTCCATATTGACAATTCATTCAAATTCAGGATATGAATAAACAAACAGATGAACACATCAGTCACATGGCCAGATGTCACTAACGACATTTTCTTCAACTCTCATTTTTTCTAGCAATTGGAGATGACTAGCTAGCTTTGGGTTTGATTGTGAGAAAAATCAGCTGGCACAGATTTGAGATTAAGTTCCAGTGGGAGAAAATTTAGAGCAAGTAGTGGAGGCAAAATAGGCTGCAGCATCAGGCCAAAACCAGCGCCAGGTAAGCAGGCGCTTTGCAGCAGCCTCCACAGCTGGGTTCCAGCAGCTCTCCAGCAACAAACCAAGCTGATCCTCAGGGCAACGTGTGTCCAAAAGGAATTCAGTAACAATACTTCATTAATTCTTTTACGTGTCTATTCCCCCTTTGCTCAGATTCCCACTTACTGGTACAGAAAGAGGTAAAATCTCCCTACATGTACACCAGAATGAGGCAACACTAGACCACGTCGGCCCTGTGGGGTACTGCTCCTGGAACAGAAATCATTTCTCCCCAGACCCAGCCAAGTGCCCGTTACAACTGCTCCCCTTGGGACCTTGCATGCAAATGACTGCAACAAAACGTAAGACCCCTGAGACCTGTGTAAAAGCACCAACACAGAGGCTGATGGGAGGGCTGGCTCATTCACAGAGGAAGAGGTCGAGTGTGAATAGAAGCAACAATGTTTGTGCACAAAAATCTAAATGCCGAGCCATTCCCGCCTCATTTTCTCACTGAACCAAGGCACTTTGTTTACATGCCAGCGTAGTTCAAGGTGAGGAATAATTGCTTGCTGTGGCCCATCTGTGACAGACAAAAAGGGTAGAAAAGTGTTTCCCATGTAGATCAGCAAGAAAATTTGGAATTCGTAATTAAATCTTCTTCTGAAGATCCTAAAGACTCATACACTGAAGTTTCATAGAAAATGGACAAATTCTCTTACAAAGGAGCACATAAATCTGGATTTTAAAGCATCACTAATCACGGACACATCCTGAATAAGCTTACTTTGGTTTACAGAGTAGATACAATCATCTCTCAACCAATTCAAAAGCAGATTCATGTATGATTTGGATTATTGGTCTCTCTTTAGTCTTTCCATTCAGAAGAAAGTCCTATAAAATTCTGATTACTTTTTAAAAATTAGCAATCACTGTAGACTTATAGAAAATACTCAATTTGTGAGCCAAATTCTTTCCCATGTGTGAGACTAACAGTTGATTAGTTCTGCCTAGCAGCCAAACATGAGGAAGATGCTTTTTCAGCAACATCCTAAAGCTTATAAAACATAACCAAACTGTTGTTTGCCAACACTTGAAGAGAACTGCTCTCTTTGTAGGCTTAGGGCAGAGGGCTAAGGCAGAAGTGCCTTCTGAGGTCACCACCAACAGTATGCATCTCTGTCCTGCTCAGAAGACAGGGATGCTTTGTACTTTACGGTAGCCTAAAGGAAAAAAAGACCTTTAAACATTGAGGGATGGGAAATGTAAACACCTGAGCACACAAGACTGATTTGGTTTGGGGATTAAAATTCAGCATCTTTTGCTTCTGAGCACACAAGCTTCTTCTGACTTATTAACACAGCAGCTTGTTGGCTCCCCTTACATCAGCCTGACAAACTGTTACCTACATGAGCAAGTCTAACACGGATCCTGGTAGGTGAACAGACTGGTGCAGTACATTCTCAGCACTCAACCGCAACCTCCAAAATGAAGATTAACAAAATTAAGACGCAGCAATAGGATTTACCTTTTCCTCCATGACTGGCGATGACTGCAGTGACAAACATAACAGCCAAAACAGAGCAGCAATCGCACAAGAAGCGAGACAAAAAGACAACCATTAGAGAGCAAAGGTCATGCAAACGTGCAGCCCTCCGACGGACACGGTGTATCCATGCCCCACACTCACGCGTGCGGAACAGCGCGCCCCACTCCTCACCCCTCTCCAACATCAAGAAACACCCACGGCCCCCAACATTTCTTGCACAAACATTTCTCAAAGTGACAGATACACTCAGAGCACTCATGGACTTATGCAAATATGCAGCTATGGGGAATAACCACACAAAACGCACCCAAGCACATCAAGAGATGAAAAAGAACAAGTGGACACAGAGTCCTAGGAAGTCTGTGAGAAATGTATGCGTTTTCTTCCCACAACACGCATCAGTGCCCCACGATGCACAAATGCTGGTGCTCATCCACACATGGCTGCGCGGTGACACGGAAACTCACACCCAGCAGAAATGCTTGTGCTCATACAAACACGCAGACACACACACAGGAAACACAGGAACAGTGCAAAGCTTGAAATGAAGGAAAAAGTCCTGTTTCCCACTGGTTGTTCATACAAATTCAGGTCAGAGCCTTGTCAGGGATTTTGAGAGACATAAGATGGCTAGCCTTTCTCCCCCCCCCCATTCCCAGGACACAGCAGTATGCCACAGCTAAATCCACCAAAACAGCGCCACTTCTGTAGCAGAGAAGCAACTGCTGATGAAAGTTTTTCCCCTCACTCCTGGAGAATGGTGGTCTTGCAGCTAAGACCAGTAACGCTTTTCAGTGCGCTTCACCTTTGCTGAATCATAGCACGAAGCCGAAATTAATTCGAGCTTCGCAGAAATTTAGGGAAGGGAAATCTCATTTAAATCAAATGCTACCATGCAGTCCAAACTTGGCAGTTACATGTAAGGGCCGCCGTTTAAAACATGGTGAGCATGCTTTCGCCTATAATACGTTTATATTTTATGGTGGTAGAACTTCCACAGATATATTCTTATTTATAGAGGGATACAGGGAAGAGAAGCAAGCCTAACATTCTTATCCCATTAATGTCGTGACACAAGGATCAGCTTGGGTAGGAACACTCTAAATTCCCGGACCACCGGGGGAGAGAAGAAAGAAGGATTGTCAAAACAAAGGAGATTTTATGAATGATAACTGCCCCTATATTCCAAGCAGCTACAAGCTAAAATTTCTTCTTACATCATGTCTTGTCTTGCACTCTGTACCCATCAGGCGTGTGCCATTTGCCCAGAAAGACTACCATCTATCTATTGCTTTTTTTTTTTTCTTAAGTTTTTTAGCTTTTATAGATTTTTATATTTTAGACAATCCATTTGGATACCGAGTTCATCATAATCTTCAACCAGGAAACGGCCAGGCAACTGGTAAACACCTAATGCTGTATTTTGTAATTATTTTTATTATTCTAAATCACTGCTTGTTGTGAAATTAATATATATAATTTTGCAGAAAATATAACAGCAAGATAACTCACTAGAGCCCATTTAATATCCATGTTGCCCAGAGTGGTTGTGCAGTCTCCTCCTTTGGAAGGAAAAAAGCCATCTGGACAGGGACCTGGGCAACCTGCTGTAGGTGACCCTGCTTGAGGAAGGGGGCTGGACTAGATGGTCTTTAAAGGTGCCTTCCCACCTCAACTGTTCTGTGATTCCATGGTACAATCTCCCTTGATCTGCACATAACTGTGTTTTCTTTTTCCTTTACATACATTCTGTAAAACGACTCACAAATAAGAACATAAAAATCATATTAACTGATTCAGAGTAAAGGCAAGATCTTTCTTTGAGATACCAGTATGTTCCAACCGTAAGTTGTTCTGGTCAGAGTCAAAAAAGTATCTAATTATTACAGGTGGTGACGAAATAGCAAATTGACACTACTTCAGAAGACAAAACCTACATTTTTTTCCTGGCAGAGATGGGAGAGAGTGAGCATGGATCACACATCAACTGTTTCACTTCTAGGTAAAACTGTTTTTCATTTTTGAAAAACAATTCTGCAGAGGAGGCATTTGCAGGAGATCAATTCTAGAACTTAGAAATCCTTGGACAAGGGGCTAAGAAAGACGCTCCTCCAGACTTATTCACAAGCCTCCTGACCCAATTCCATATGGGTCAGATTCAGAACTGCATTGTAGAACAGAGAGAACATGCAGCAGAAAAAACATGTGAGTCAGCCTGCCTCCGAGTTGAGCAGAAAAACATTTAAATCTGTGATTTTTCTGCCCTTGTGATGTTAAAACTTTTCTGCCTACTGAATGCCTGTGGGGCTGGTGTTATATATCGTTACATAGAGAGGTTCTCACTAAGAATTAAAGAAATGGGAAAACGAACTTGCCTATTACTTCAAGCCATGCTGTGTCATATCTGCTCTGAAGCTCACAGCTCTCCCAGTCCCTTACCGAGACACAAACAGCAGCAGGCTGTAAATGCAGATATCAGCAAGGCTATTCTTGCAATCTAACTGGCATTTCCCACCCACCTGGAAAGATCTAGTCTGTCCTGTTCACCCTCAGTCACGGGGCACCTAGCAACTCCAGCACAGGCATCTCAGAAGAGCCTCACAGTGCTGGACTGCAAGTGAGAATTCCTTGTAGTTAGGGAGCACAAGTATGTCACCAGGATTGAATGAGAGATGGATTCTTTCCTAATCTAGCAGGGTCTCTTGCCTTCCATTCAAATCATGATGCACTGGCAGAAAACAATGTGCTAGTCAGAGGATGAATATCAGGACTGCAGGGGATCTGGCAGGAGTCCCAGGCTATTTACCCAAGTTTCTGAAGACCCATGGCTGATACTGCTCCCTTCCTTCCCAAGCCTTTCACAGAGGGTCACCATCTCTCTCCCCTTCTTTCTCATTTACAATACACAGCCAAAACTCCGGCAGTCTGGGTTCAGCTTGTTGCAGAGCAGTCTAATCCAGTGAAAGGAAGCCACAGCAGACAGAGGACTTCACTTACAGNTTTTAATCTCAGGCGCTGAAAATTCCTTTCAGTTACATTACCTTGGAGGAAACTGATACTCTGGTATTTAAATGTCCTACATGCAAAGTACTATAATATTCTTGTTTATTTTTCTTTTATTCTATCTCTTTTCACTCTTAATTTCAAGTAATTTTACTGCTTCATCTCTACACTTTGCTCAATGCTCTTTTATTTTCCACCATTTCTCTCAGATATCACTGCTTGCTCTTTAAAAACCTCCATGGCTTTCTGCTTACCTATTTTTCCAATACTTTCAACTTCATGTCTTCTCCCATGCTGCCCCCAGTGCATACTCTGTCATACCTCCTTTTCTTAGCCTAATGCTCTCCAAAAATTTATTTTTGAATGAAGTTAACAGATATTAACCAAGTGAAGTGCAGAGATATTAAGCAGGATCAGTCAGACATATTTTATAAGATGCCAGAAAGGATGCAATTAGCTAGTCATCTCTTCTGAGTATTCCTGTGCTGCTGCTACTGTATCTGTCTGTTTTTAGTCCAACAGCTCCCATGGCTTGTGGTCATGTGCAATCAGTATGCAAAACCTTTTCATATCGATCGAGGCCATAAGAAGTTAAAAAGTTCAAAAAGAACAGGCAAGGAGAGCAAAAAGACTGAGTTTCCTTCAGCACATTACTTGGTCAATATTGTTCCCCTAGGGACTGCTTTTTAGTTTAAATCTTTCTGGGCTAGTGTGCATCATAATAGTGTTAATAGTATCATTAGCATGTAATGATTAACACAAATAATAATTTGACATGCCTAAAAATTCCCACAGAGAACATTTCTCATGGCTGATTCATTTAATAGACTATGCTTGATCCAAGTAGATTAATATTGTGTATTATGTGATTTATTACTTCTCAAACCACTATTTCTGGAACTTCTCCTCCATTATTTCTCACCTCATGGGTATCATTACTGGCATATAAATATAGGATAGAGAAAGCATCTGGTTTCTTCAAGCACAAAAGTCACATATATGTGTACTGAAATCAATGCTCCTGCAACTTTTCTGCTTTAAATTTGATGTAAGACTGTGAGAACCGATGACTTTACAAACTGAAGTTCTTTCCTACTGCTGCCATTCTTTAAGCAAAGCCTGAATCTTACAGGTTCGGTGCTATGAAAATGGGCGGGGAGGGGAAATCACCTTCTTGGGTATAAGGAGACCTATGAGGACTGACTCCACAGAAATCTTCCCTTGAAGAATTAGGAGAAATTAAGTATGAGCTACTCAACTGCTAGAGTTTTGTTGCCTTCTATCATGCAAACACATAACGACACACACACACACACACACACACACACACACACATCACTATTCTCTCTGCCATCCCCATTCATTTTACAAACTATTTACATGCCTCCTAAAAATAAAAAATTTTTCTTTTTTTTTCCATAGGTGCATAACAACAGTAGCATGGCAAGGGCTAAGTTTTGTAACATCACAAAGCTCCTCTTCACCAAGCCTTAGAAAACTTACCTACAAGTCATTACAAATGAAGATTTCAACTTCAATCCATGCCCACAGGAAAGTGTCCCTGGTTCTGGTTTCTTTTACTCTCAAATAAGTGCACTCAACTTTAAAGTCCCTGGATGGCATATATTACATGGAGAGGTTATGGCCCTACCTTCTCCCAGGTACACTTCCCTCAGTTTGATTATTTCCACCAACTTGCTGCATCTTGGATCGTTCAATGTGTTCCACATAGGTCTGGATCATCTATGAAGAGGGAAAAACCCATGAGCCACACAGAAGAGAAGACTCCATTTCTGTTTGTGCTTGATCTTCTCCAGCTTCTATTTCCAATTCCCTTTTCTTTCGCATGCATTCTTGTCTTTGCTATTTTTAAGCAAGTGAATGCATTAATCGGACAGAATATAAGGTGAAAAATGACAGAAGTTTAATACTGTAACAGAAGATTCACAAAATAGTGTATCCAAAATAATGAAAAAATGTGTCCTTTAGACTAGTTGGCAGTAGGAGATGAGGTAGTGAGGCATTGTTTAGAAATTTCAGAAGCTACCGTCATCACTAGTATCATACAGCTCAACTCTTTTACATTATTTTACATATGAGCTAAGAGTTTATTTGTGTTTAGGAGAAGAAAAAAAAAAAAGAAAAGACAGCCCACCTCTGTGTGACGTTGGTGTAGAGCATTATATTCTTTCTTCATTTCTGATTCCCGTTCCTCCAGTCGTGAAACTACCAAGAAAAGACTCCAACTGTTAGCTCACATGCACATTAGACTCCCCAAAGAAATGAGAAGGTTCTCAAAGTTTGTATTTAGACACACACACATTTTGTTCCTACTGCAAAACAAAGCAGCGGAATAATGCACATTATGGAATCTGATTTTCACTGCAAAATTATTTCATGGTTAGCAATATATTCCCAAGATGAGCACACCAAATAGTGTAATGACAGTTTAGAAGCTGTAGACAACTGGTGCTCTACAAATGTGGTAATTTGATGATAGTTCAAATTATGCTTTTGGTGGGCTCCTCTAGCTATTTGAGGAACAAAAATACTACACAAAACACCAATTACTTCTGATGGGAACCTCAGAAACCATGATCTGAAGCTTCACCAACGGCTTAAATAACACAGCTGGAGAGACTGGACATACTCCATACAGGAGAAACAACACGGCCTCTATCAAATCAGTGTTAGATATATCACATCCTTCAGACCGCTCACAAGTTCCTACTAAAACAAGGGATGGCTGAAGATTCCAGGCTTTGCATATATTACTTCAAAATACAAACAAATAAGAAATATTTCAGGGTAGCTGTATACACTCATAGAGAACCAACTGTATCATCATGACTGGTGCACAATGTGGCTTACTCTGATCTGCATAGTTTTTGGTCTTCAGCTCCAGCTGTCGAGTCTGAAATTCAAGGTGTTCCACTTGGATTTGTAGTTCTTTCTTCTCCTGCTCCAATGCATCTTCAAACTCTATAAACTTCTAAATAGGGAGGAAGCAGAGAAAAAGTCAAGGGTAAGGAGTATGCCTGTTTTCCCCACAGGAGTTTTTCTTCTCCTCTCTCACAAAACATGAAAATTTAAGAGCATAAATTACACAACAGGAAATATGATTTTTTTAAAGCAACAGAAGCAGCAAAACAGCATTTAACCAAGCTGAAGAGAATGTTTGCTAAGAGAAAATATTTCTAAGGGAAAATATTAACTGTATTTAGCGTATAATAATAAATAAACTAAGGCCTAATACAAGTTACATAAACCAACGCAATTCTGTCATCTGCAGTAATATTGTTCTCTCATATGCCAGGATGATTTCCGATTTAATTTAAGGTCAAATGAGATAAATTCTTATCTACTTTCCAAAGCTCAGATCAGAAGTGAGAAAGGTTAGAAAACAATGCAAATAAAGGGCTAGACAACTGATCAAGTTGAATGTCAGAAATTTTATAATTTTCAATAAAAAGAGACTATATGGATTGTATATAACTTTAATGGCAGAATCAACAGGAAATCCTGAAAAGTCTTATTTATTTATTTCCGTAAGTTGAACAAGAGCCTGAATCAGCATGGAAAAGGAGAAAGAAAAAGGAAGAAAAGATGGGCTGGCTCTGTAGCTGAAAAATAGTAAGACCTCTCAATTTAATGAAACTTTGCAGGACAAGAATCCCAGTGAGCCTCCCATTGGCCAGAAACCACTTAGTGCAGCCAACTTTTCTCAGGTCTTTTCTCCCGCTACTCCTTTCCCTCCTGCTTTGGGAGCCAGGAACAGATGGGGAGCCCAGAGCAACCTCAGCTCCTGGAGACAATGAGCTATCCCAGCATAAACTTGAGAAAGCCTCTTCAATATAGGAATCAAAGGAGTGAAAAGGAAAATAGAATAGAAAAATACCTCATTTCAGGTTATGGTTTCTATAAAATTTCACTTTGAGGTTGGGAGTTTTAGTAATTCTCAATATTGGTTACTACTACGCAGAACAAAGATAAACAGATGGAAGAGCAAAGCATAAGAAACGTTCAATTTAGCAAAACCATAGAGGACCCATGCTGATGTTACATGACTGCTGATAAACTGTAGTTGCAGTAGCTTTCATGAAACATTTAAACCAAACAGAATACCTGAAAAGGGAATACAACCTTCAGATCTCTGAGTATATTTAAGCAAACGCAGTTCTCAGGTTATAGATGCACCTTTTGTGCAAAACACTATCCAGCTGCAATAACGACACACAATCCACAGCAGACAGACTCAGGTAATAAACTGGTTCTGACAGCACTTCCTAAGACAAAACTTCTTAGGAAAAAGAAGTTTTCCTAAGAAAAAAATCCACATTGTTCAAAAAATACATGGTGTTTGCTTCATTAATTGCATACATCCTCCCTACGTAAATCAAGTCTAAAATCCAGTATAACCATGCTTGCTATGAAGCAGAACACTGAAACTATCTCACTAGTTTTACAACAAACCCTGTCTTGGTCTTAAAAATAAAAATCCCCAAATTCCGTGCACTGAGCCTCATTACATTATTCCTACAGAGCTAAATCTAGGGGAGCTAAAACCACTGCAATAAGTCTCCTAGAGATTACGCACGCATATAATCACACCATATGCTCTTTTTGCTCATTTTATGTATTTCTCTTTAAAAAAAAAAAAAAACAGCCACATCCTCTTTCAAACACAAGCCAGTTATCAAACAACAGGCTGAGCTGTCGGCACTAACTAGTCCAGTAATTAAAGCATAAATCTGTCCCGCGAGCACTGAGAACAAGACTCAATGCTCGAGCATTTGTGCAACTCTACAACAGAAATACGACTCTACATCATGCCAACTGCAGAGCCCATCAGATTACCTTTCCAGTCTCCCAATAGTCTTTTGCCTGCTTTGGAAAATGAGTTAGTTATGCACTAATGGTCTGTCAAACTTCATTAGGGAATTCGGAGCCCAGATTCAGAGCTGCAAAGCAAGAGAGGGAGGAGAGAGAGATGACTTTAATCTTCCTTTAGGATGTTTTATAGAACAAGAGGAGGCCTCAGGAGGTAAGCCAGACCATGAAGAGCAGCCGACAACTCTGCACTGTACTTTACTCAGTCATACGCTGGCTGCTTTCTGGTCTAGTCGCAAAATGCTCCTTACATCGTGTCCTGACACACACAGCACGCTGCAATTTCCCATTAAAACGGTAAGAGTTGGGGAGAAAAAAAGACACCAACCATCTGCAATGGTGGAAAACACTGTCGCAAAAACAAGGCCACTCTGCAGAGCAGAGGACTTCGCCAGCTTCAACAGTAAAGTAAACGACCCATCTCTTTACATACTGCAGTGCTAGAAATCTCAGTAATTTTAATTTAACAAAGTTAAACAGCACTGGATTGTAGAAGTCAGATGCGGGGGGAAACCATTTTTAGGTAAGATTCCCCAGAGGACCAGATGAAACAAAATGCACAGTAATTTTGTCACTTTGATTTGTTAAAACTCTGCACATAAAACAGCATCAGCTGTATTCCGCTGTAGCAGCAGGATGAGGCATGAATGTTTCCTGTTACTTCTAGTGGGAACAGCAGTAACACAACAGCCATCGTTAAGTGTGGGAGCTTTGTCTTCTCCCTGCGAATAGCTGAAAGGCTACATCATTTACGATTCCATTTTTGTTACTGCTCAGTAAACTCCTCTGAACAATGAGTCAGTTCTCATTCCTACATCGCTGTATTTAAAGATATAAACACGTTCTAGCCATGCCTTATTTGCTGCACTCAGTGGTCTGCAGTGTCTTAAACCTAACTGGGCTTTTATCCTTCTTTCCTCTGCTCTCCAGATTTATTACAATAAGATTCGGGTTTTTTTTTTTTTTTTTTCCTGCTGTTCCTACTGCTGTTTTTCTAGCAATATTTTCTAGAACTATCAGGAATGCCAATATTCTTCTTCCACCATATTCCTAAAAGGATTTGACTCTGAGACTATATTTTTCATTAAATACTTTTTTCATTAAATTCTAAGACTGTACAAGGATGTATATTTTAATTAAGCATTATTTTCTCTGGAATGTCAATAAAACATTCAAAAAGTCACTAATAAGTGTCCAACAATCTGCTTTATGGATATTGCAAAGGCATCCTACAGAATCACTATGTCACTGAAGAAAGAGTAGAGAAAAAGAAATCATAGCCAATACCACTGCACTGAGCAACAGCCCTAGAGAAGCAGCAGTTTAACTTGCTCTGTTTGGAAGACTGCTTTAAGCCAACAGAAAAGCTATTTTCCCAGGATAATCTCCATCTCCTCTCAGGGGTTTGCTGGAAGCACTCTGTGCTAAAGCTCTGTTGACGAACCCTTTTAATTATAGCCCTGGCTTAAATCCCTGTCACATCTCCCTTGTTCAGCTTTCACTCTCTTGGATTTTGAAATGGCCTTAGTTTGCTAGATCCCCGTTCAAGAGCATCACACCCAAGGCGGGAAGGAATTACATTTTCGAGTGACAATAAAACAAAAAAAGAACATTAAAAATGTATTTCACAGATTTCTTGACAGTAAATTAGGAAGAAAAAGGGGGTAAAAACAAATTTATTCCCACTATGTAGGTCATCTTTAATAGGATTCCTGGATTTTCTACTGTTGTTTTGGTTTAATTTAAGAGAAATTGAGAGATTAAGTCTCTTAAAACTTCTTATACAGACCTGTGTATTTTGCAGTCTCGAAGTAATCAAAGGAAGACTAGAAATCTGCTAAACACATCAAGTTTTCTTAACATACACAGTTACACACTATACTCAGAGAAGAAACAGAGACAACTGAATCAAAAATTCACATTATCCTCAGTATCCAGAGGGAAGAAATGCATTTCAGGCAAGCGCATTGCAGTGTATCTCGTTCTCTGTCTCGCCGAGGAGATCGAGTGGTGACTTTTGGGCACATGGCCCCAAAGGCTCTCTCTCCTGCCTGGTTCTGGCACAGCTTGTGGCTGCATCAGAGCAGGTCACGCCATCTCCCTGGACATCACAAAGGGCGTGAGGCTGCGAGTGAGGAAAAGGTGAAGGTCCAGGGAGGTGGCTGAGCAAGGAAACCTGCCCCTCAGGCAGCCTGGGGAAGGAAGGTTTCGTGCAGGGGCACTGCTAAGCAGGGCACACTCTTCAGCAAGGAGATGGCCTAGCACACACTGGCACCTCCTCTCAGCTGTCACGGGATGAGGGAGCTCCCGTCAGGGCATCCAGGACAGCCCTAATTTTTTTTTTTTTTTTCCACTCAGTAAGTCAGCTGTAGACATTTCATATAACAGCCATGGAAGGATGAGGCAGAAATCAAAATGACCTTGTTCAGCAACACAAGCAAATCCACCCACACAAGCGGTGCCAGGTGTTTGGGAGCAAGCACTCCAGGCATATTTGTATTACTCCCTTGTGAAAAGCAGCCTCTAGAGGTGGCTTCAGTGAAAGTAACAATTTGTCTAGTGCCTGCAGCACAGCTGGTGGTTCATGGACCCCCCCCCCCCAAAACAACTGCAGATCATCCAGCTAAGCAGCCACCATCGCAGCTGTCAGGATGTCTCTCACAACTGCCCAGGTGCCTCCCCTAGCACTTAGGAAGCCCCGCTATTGCACAGGGCTCTGTGCACCAGCTCCTGCTTTCATACGTTATTGAAAACACTTGCACCGAGGCAGGGGAAAAAAATAAAAAACACAAACTAAATAAAACACTTTTTTTCTTTTAATAAACAGGCTTGTAGGGGCAGTTAAGGTCTTTCAAAAAAAAAAAAAAAGGCACATATTACTGAGCGAAACACAGCTTGAGGGGACACCAATTGAAGTGTTCTTCATCCATAATATTTACACAGAACACCAAGAGCACTTAACACAGGAAAAAAAATCCTTCAGTTTAACTCTGTTTCTTCATTAATGTTTTTCATCAAAGTTAGTACACAGCCAGTCCTACCTAGGTGCTAGAGTCAGATGCACAAAGATGAAGCTCCTCATCTACAGGGCAGCTAACGAAAAAAAATGAGCATGAGGCTTCCTAAGTGAAAAGAAACTACTTGTATGAATCAAATTCGTACCTGTGGCCTTCAAACTACCTCCAAAGGCTTACTAGTATTAGAGACGGCTCTTGTTTCATTATAAGCCAATGTGAAAGAGGGGAGAAAAAAAAAAAAAAAAAAGTGGACAAATAAAAGAACTCTGCCTAGTCTTACAGTCTTCAAAAGACATCTTTAAAAACACCTTAAAAAATGAAATAACTTAAGAAATCTGTCAAGAATTAAAATACCCAATGCACTAAATTTAAAAACTGAAAACCAAATTTGCTGAATGCATTCCTTCATTTTAAGAGCTGCTAAGAAAAAAAAAAAAAAAAGGGCAAAAAAAAAAAGGCAAAAAGCTCTGGCTAGGCAACACAGGCATGACTTGCTGCCATGAGCTGCCCTTGATTCTGCAGAGTCAGGTGCCATGATTGATTTTCTCCCATTGCTTCACTGCAAGGAGCTCAGATCTGAGACGTACCTCAGCAAGTTTACAACTCCCAGCTGTATTTCTACAGAGATGGAGGAAAGACATTTAGAGAATGGAAAAAAGAAGCACCAGATAACTCCACTGATTGGTAAGAAAAAGCACTATTTTCTTTTAATTTAATCTCACTATGACAAAATAGACGGATGCACTTGAACTAGATAGCAAGACTTTCCATAGCTTCACAATTTTTTAGAGAACATTTGCACATGCTTTGGAAGAATAATTTGTGGACTGACACTGTTGCCTAACAAGAAATTCCTAGGTTTGCTTTAACAATACTGCAAATCAAAAGTCATACTGGAAGGAACACAAACAGTGCTTGGCAATTACTTCACTTCCCCTGCAGAATGCATCAGTTCCACTCTCCTTATAAAAACCAATCAATTCTGACATCTGCTATTTTAACGACTCTGAAACTAACCTAGCTTACTTGTTTACTCCCTTTCTGAACACCAGCATCCTCAAATTGTGCAAACAAAACCACAAATATAACACTGCTAGCTTTATCAGCGTTTCAAAACAGATCCTGCATAAAAAGCAAAGAGTAGAATTTATTTAAAAATGCCAAATAATACTTATGAAGCATCATGAGTTGTTCAGCTGCACTCATGAGATCCTGAGTTATGTTCAGTTTTTTTCAGCGCAGAAAACACATTAAAGAGGTCATCCCACAGTGGAGTACAGCAGGTCATACTCAAAGCCCACACTACCATGTTTCTTCACCTTACACAGATATGAGCAGTAAGAAAGAGTTTTTTATACTGTTAATCACACCAGTGATCTAAGAATGCCAGTTTAAGAGACCACTATATATAAAAATTAATCGCATGGATTTCCTTCCACTAAATTCTATCCTCTGATTTAAATCAGGGTAACTGGTGGGTAATAATCCAGGATTAAATTATGACAACCAATGACACACACTACTACATAAAAGGAAAATTTCTGGCTTAAACTCATCTTAAGGCAAAAGAATGTCTTTTCCGTGGAAAACCAGCTGTACAACGCAGATCGCTTCCTGCTTTACTGTATTTGCAAAGGAAGAAAATGACTAAATACAGTAACATATAATCAGATTCCATCACATTGCATCAACAAGAAATCAAGCAAAGAGCTAGAGTTTCATATATACATATGTGTGTGTGTGTGTGTGTGTGTGTGTGTGTGTGTGTGTGTATATATATATATATATATGCACAAAACATTACATGGCCTTAATCTGACTGGCCGGTAGTGCGAGCAAGAGCATACGTCACCAAAGGGAATATTAGAGGCTCAGGCCCAAACTCTCCTTTGCTGGTTGGAGACAGCAGCATTGTGGCAGCGAAAGCAGCACTTCACAAAGTGGTGAGGAATAAACACCCACCAGTGACTTCTAGTTCACCACTACCTGCAATAATTAGATACTTTTGTGGCTCTGACCAGAAGAACAACTCACAGCTGGAACATACTAGTATCTCAAAGGAAGATCTTGCCTTTACTCTGAATCAGTTAATATGATTTTTATGTTCTCATTTGTGAGTCATTTTACAGAATGTATGTAAAGGAAAAAGAAAACAGTTATGTGCAGATCAAGGGAGACTGTACCATGGAATCACAGAACAGTTGAGGTGGAAAGGCATCTTTGAAGACCATCTAGTCCAGCCCCCTTCCTCAAGCAGGGTCAGAATAAAATTTATGGCACATGTCAGTCTAAGAAGTCTTTTTTTGTTTATGAAAATATGATTATTTGTATATTTCTGTACTGAATATTTAAGATATATAACACTGATTCACGTGAGGGGGTTATCTATGAAGACGTATTTAATATGGAAAAATAAATGTATTTTACAACTCCAAGGAAGGAAATAATTTTAATTAAACAACATAATCATATTATTAACTTTATTAATAGTACATTATTCTAATTAGCTATAATTAATTTTCATTTCAGTCAATTCAAAAGCAGGATGAGGATCAGTTAATATCATCTCTGACCTCCAATAAATCTGACATTGAATTTATTAGTAATGGTCAAAATATAAGAGAACTGGGGAAAAAAAGAAAAAAAAAAAAGAAAAAAAAACTTTCTTACCATTTTTTCTGACACATTACAAAGACATTTTAACCATATTTTTAAGCAAGTCTTTAGGATGTACCTGCCAAGGACACACAGCGCATAAAGTCTGATGATAGAAAGACACTCAGAGCTAAGGCGATGCCTGCCTGAGCCTTTGCTATTCTCACTGACAAACATACTCTTGAAGGACCATGGTCATCTGCATAAAAGTGTACAACTCTAGTAAAAGCAGTCTCCTTTACAGTTGCAGAGATTCAAGATCAGATGTTTGCTCCTGTTGATAGCTTCAAGGATACATTAAGATTGCTGTTAGCTCGTTTAGATACTCTACAGTTACAGGTTAGTATCTGAATGCCTTCTGTGAAATGAATTTAATTTCTGTCAATATACGCAAGGATTACAATCTCCTACCTTCTGGTTCCAAAGGATCTGAGCCTTTTTTCAAAAGGCAGGTAACTTTTCACTTACAGCGCTCTCCTTACAGTAGATTTGGTCCCACACTTACTGCTGAAGTGAGCCACAAGGGGCAGGGGGACCAACCATGCCCTTGACCAAGCTCCATCTCTGTACCAGACAGCTTCATCCACCCCTGTGGCAATCCAGGGAAAACAACTATGATTATATTAATTATATGAATAACATTTTGGAAAAAAAGATGCTGTGGAGTAAAAGGGGAGGTACAAAAAGGGATGGATTATTAGTAGAATTCTTCACAAAAGTCTTATGAGCAAACTCATATCTTCATTGGTAAATATGGCTAAAAAAAAATCAAAAGCATGTGACTGAAGTCTTGCAGAGCACCCATAAACAGGGGTTGCTGTCACTTCCACAGAGAATCAAAATACCACACTGGCAGAAGATGAAGCGGAAAACCAGGGTGACAGCAGACCTGCGCAAAGCAAACACAAGGTCATGCACACAAGGGCAAAAATGTCTCCTGTAATGAGAAGGCCTGAGAGGAAGGCGCTGATTACAGAATGATTTCTTCATCCGACCTCAAGACAACGCGCTCGGGGCCACAAGCAACCGCAGCAGAGGGAAGGCAGTGAGGAGATGGATGAGCAGCCACTCTCCCGCCAGCCAACACTCCACACGCTGCACCGGGCCAGGCTAATAAAGGGCGACAGCCCTCAGATAAATCTCATCGCAATGACTTTGAAAAAGGCAGCTGGAGACAAGGATGCTCCCAGGAGACACAAAAGCATGCACGCCACTATACAAAGTGCTGGCAAAATGTATCTGGAAAAGCAGCCACAGTCCAGACACACGCACGGGAACGATGACTACAAACACCAGATGTGGCAAAGGGTTACTCAAAGAACACAGGAATGGGACAACTTTAAATATAGGGAGAAGTTGCTGAGTTAAGGTCAATGCTGGCGCAAGAACAAACAGTGAAAACGGGCCACAAATAAAAAGAAAATGGAATTTAGAAGAATTTATTTGCTCTTTCAGAGGAGCAAGAAGGTATTTAACTAGTCTGACAACAAAGCTTGATATATGACATAATGCAGTTGCCTGCAATTCAAAGGGACTGGACGTGATAACTCAGAAGGTCCTTTTCGGTATTCCGCTCCTAGGTTTTTAATTAAGAGTAGATGTCTTTCCAAGAATGCTAGAGGCAGAACAGCTATAAATGCAGTGCAGGTGACCACCTGAGGCCCTATGCAGAAAGAAGTTAGTAGGGTCAAGCCTAAAGGAAATCAAATCAGGAAGTCCCTGAGGCTCTAAAATAGTATCATTATATATACATATACATAACACATATACACACACATACACTCATGCATATTTCAAAATTTACAGTATCATGTATGTGTGTGTATAAATAGATAAAACACAGAAAGAGAACATAAATAGTTATGAAAAATGGAGCCATGCTGATGGAACAATTATTTTTTAAAAAAAGAAAAAAAAATGTATGGCTAATAATGCAAACTTTGTGAGGATTAAAAGTTAGTTCTGTAAACATGTACTTATATGTATTTTTCTGTTTGCAATTACAGTGCAAATGATGTAGCAATTTCCACTTAACTCACACTATATACAACAAAAGCCATCTAGCTGAAGGAATTGAAAGGAAACAAACTCCGTTCTATCAAGGACCCAAAAAAATAAAGCTTCATATTGTGAAAAATGACTAAACCACATTTTTTTTATGTGGCTG
Source organism: Nothocercus julius (assembly GCA_013398735.1). Classification (NCBI taxonomy): domain Eukaryota; kingdom Metazoa; phylum Chordata; class Aves; order Tinamiformes; family Tinamidae; genus Nothocercus; species Nothocercus julius. Next base: position 128,135 of record VZSV01000133.1, read on the forward strand.
TAACACTGGAGAATTGACTTGTGCAAGAAAAGCCTATTAAGCATTATAGGAATAAGAAGAACCACCACCCTTCACCATCTATTTCTCTTCATGCTTTTTTCATCCCTATTTCATGAACCTCTCATTCACCCTAAATGAAAGGATGTTCCTAGCAGAAAACTGTGCTATATTGTACTGCACTGTACCTTCATATTTTGGAGTCCAAAAGAAAAAAAAACTTTTTCTTACAAAAAAATATCAGATCTTTGTTAGAAATAATCCTGAAGTGTCTCAGCTGCATGGCACTTAGGTCAATCTAGTAATACTTCTCTTCTGAAATGCTCAGCAGATGTACATATCCACTTCTGCTATAGTATCCTGATATAATACAATACTTCAGCTTCCACAGCAGGGGTTTAAGATCAGAATGCAATTAGAGATATGACTACCTTATTTGCTCATGAAGCGTCAGAGAGCATTAGAACTAGGCTACATAAGCTCAAATCTAGATCACTTAGAAAAAGGACAAGAGAAATTCTCCGCTAAATCTAATATAAATTAGAGGTTATTTCACAACAACAACAAAAAATCCATTCCATGGAATTCTAGGAAGAATATTAAAGCTTAGCAATGATTAATGTAGTGAAATAGGAAGGGAGTCCCAGACAGTGACAGTCAACTCACCATGAAATATAAAACTCCTTAAGATTTCTTAAGAAAAACCCTACGTATCAGTTCTTTCAAAACATTTCTGAGCTCTGAAACTTCTCACCTTGTGCGATTTTAGCTCTGATGCTCTGAAATACAGTCTGCAGTTTCCTAAGTAACACTGGCAGAGACCATGCATCGTGAGTGAACAAATTAAATGCTGAGATCACCAAACTCTTCTATATTTTACCACCAATGGTAGCTCTACAGGGAACATCAAAATCTCCTCAAAAGACCTAAACTTCTGGTGATATCTAAGCAAAGGAGTCACTGGACATACAGAAAGACAGATGACTAGCAGTCAGTTTTGCCCATCGATGTACAATCTCAGCTCGAAGTACAGTGTCCTGGTCTAGAACTGAAATCAGCCTCAATCAAGAAGAGGACAGATGAAAGGACAGCCCACATTTGCCTGTTCTTGCACAGCAGTGAGGAAGAGCTGTGAAGGAGAGAGCAAGCTGAAATCCAGCCTAGAAGGCTGTCAGGTGCACTGTGACCAAAAAACACTGTTTTAGCGCACTCGGTGCAGCCACTTAGAATCACCAAGCAGATTCCACCGCGGCCGTCAGGAGAGGATCCAGCTGGCAGCTCAGACGTCCCTGCAGCCCTGAGCAGGCACCATCTGAGCAGCGCTGCCCCAGTAACTGTGGGGCTAGGCAGGAGATAGCATCATGAAACAGCAAAGGGGAAAAGGAGTAGGAAAAGAACAGGTTCTCTTGCTAGGACATCCAATGGTTTTTGTCAGTGTCCCAAACGGACAGTTCAGTCTTGCCAGAGGCAGCCATGAAAGTCTGAAATGAGGGAGCAGGATGACAGGAGAAAAGCTGCATGCCAGGGCAACCACCTGACAGCTCTTCTCTCTCTTCCTGAGGTGAGAAGAAAGCAGGACCATGAAGCAAACTGCTTAATTTCATCAAAAGGAAAAAAAAAATCCCATCAAAATATATTCGGGGATTACAGTTCAGACTATGTAAGTAAAGCCTATTATGGGGAAACCTCACCACTGCCTCAGGTAACTAATATCTGGAAAATTATTTTCAAATTGCTCTTTAAATAAAATAACAGCTCACATGGTTCATGCAGACTGGCTTTACTTTCAAGGTATTTTTTAATAATATAATGCTATTTATGAATATTAATAATCTCCATAAGCATGAGTGACAAAGAGGATTAGTATGATGGATCTATATTTGGACATAGATATTTTCTTCCCAAAATAACAAGAATCATGTCGATTACCAGAGGGTTATGTCCCCAGATTGATGGGCATTACATTTTGAAAGCTTGACTGCTCTTAAGGAAGCAATTCAGAAATATACATCACACAGTCCATGTCTATTGCTGTCACAAATTAATAAAACTGGTAAACTTAAAAAGTCTTTTAAATTATTTCACATAGTAAGTGTAGATTTCTAACAATTTCTTAGAAAAATTCAGAATATTAGGTGTTTTTAACAAGTGGATTTCCCATAACTGTTTGTCAAGCACCAGCATCTCTAAAATGCTAAAGAGAGGAAAGTCCACACAGTTTTTGTATAGACAAAATACCTGCACACAAACTCTTTATGAGGAGGAGATCAAAAGAGCAGAAGGAACACACCCCTCTACAGCTGTGTGAGCATTTTCAGTTCTGCCTAACCCCAAAGCATCATATCTTGTGTTTTAACTTTTGGTCTGAATTTGATATGATTGGTATCTATATAGCTCATCCAATATTATATTGGAACACTCACCCAGAAACTTAAAAATAGACTTTCTCTGTTTACCCACCCCACTATCCCCAGCCTATAGAATAAATAACTTGACTCACAGTGACATTTTATTTGCTCATGTGTCTCTATGGGCAAACTATTATGCTTATGCCCTTTGGTACATCAGACCAACTTGGTTTCTCACTAGCAGCAGGACACACCTCTTATACATCTCCCCGCACCACAGAACCAGAGCTGACTAGTATGTCACTGAGAAAAATTCAGTGGGAGACAGGAACCCAGGAATAGACCAGCACAGTCTGTATTTTGCAAGCTGCCACACTGCTGTCAAGCTGGTTTTAATTCACTGTGTTGTTTCAGATAGATGCTTGGTAGAGCATGTATTTATTTTATAATTTCTGATGATATGCACAAGAAAGCATGTAAATACAAAGGCCACACTGCATTTCTTAATACTAATATCATTCTGTGGGAGAGGAAAGCAGCAGCTTCTGCTCTTGAACCTTTGCAGATGGTCTTTTGCCTCTGCCACTTTAGGAGAAGGGAGGTGCAGAAAATGAATCATTTTAAAGCTACAGCAAATATTTCTTAAACTTGAAGAAGCAGTTCTCAACCTCCACAGGTTATAAAGAGAAAAGATATCGTAAGAATACAGAGGCAGATCTTGTATGCAGACAACTGTTAACTAAGTCTGCATATCCATGATTGCTAGTTACTTGTAAATAGACACAGTGGAAAGGATCCACCTGAAAGGCAAAGCCTTTCGTTATCTGGTATCTGGTATTCCTGCACGTTATCTGGTATCTGCTATTCCTGCACGTTCTTCTCCTTTAATGGTATGAGATCATCATCAGGCTGCAGAAATGCCCATCAATCAGCTCTTCGTGAGGTCAGATTTCAGGGTGGGGAAAGAGAAAGCGCCTTCCCAAACCAGGAGGTTTATTTTGCAGACACAGAAGAGACAAAGCAGAAAAGGAAAAAGTGTTCACAATGAGAAGAGCAGTGAACAAAGCATCACTTCTACACCCCTTCCTCACATTAAGCACTATTAACATAAGAGGCAGAGACGCTATCCAAAGCATCCCTTAACGAACTAGGGAGGCCAGATTTTAAAAGGCTTTTATGTTTAAGATGCAGATAGAAGATAGTGGACTTGCACTTACGAAAACGTGCTTAAGTTTCCTTTAGGTATCTTACGCCACATGGCAATTTGTAACTGCTACAATCCTATCATTTCCCAAAAGGATCATTTCTTTCCAAAATGATTTTCAAACAGAACTCTAGAGGCAAATTGTTTTTAAATGCAAAATAACTGTGGGGACAGTAAATCATAAAGGCAAAGTGATGGCCATGACAACATGCTTCAGAAGACAGAGACACTGCTGTTTTGTGGAATTGGCACCCATGTACGTAGAGAAAATGAGTGCCCCAGCAGCAATGCCAGCAAAAGCATGTCCTTTTCAGGAAAGTAACCAGAGCAGATACATACACAGAGAAACCTCGAAGACAAGCTCTCACAGACAGATTACTGGGAACTTCCAAGCACCACAGCAAGCCCTACATCACTGTGCTTCCAGGGAGCACAGGGCACGTCCCCGGCCAGCTGGGAGCAGCACTGCCCCATCTCTCACGCCAGTTCTGACAGAGCTTTGGAGACACATCCATACTCACAGCTTGAACAACTACATTATAGGACAATGCACCAGAGCCTCAACTCTCCACAGGGATTTGAGCCTTGTCCCTAGAGCTGAATAGGGAAGCCCAAAATAACTCTGATGCACATAGTGTTTAAAAAAAAAAAAAAAAAAAAATTCTACTCCTCATGCTTGGAAACAAATCCTCTACCACAGGCAGAAGTAACAGTTACTTTTACAGAGACAGAGATTTCTTCAGCCATTTTCCAATGGAGGTTGCTTCTAGGCATTACATTGCCTCAGTGCTGAATGCTAAGCACAAAAACTTTCATTAGCAAGTCAGACATACTAACTAAAAAACTTAATTTTATGCTATATGCATGCATATATTAATGTGAGGTGCAATCCTCAACTAATCGATGACTTGCAGCATCAGTTAATGCTCACTGGAAGTTTTAAATTGAATGTTAATTTAATATAATGCACTTCTTCTCTGGACAGTCACAACCTTTCCCTTGTGATAATTAAATTTCACTGCAAGCCGTTGTCACGCTACAAGAGGCCAGAGGGCCAGCTCCACACCTGCAGGTCTGCATTGCTCCTCTGACTTCCAAAGAGCAATTCTAATGTAAACCAATTGATCCTGGACTTCTGTTTTCCTAGTCCACAACAGCTTTTAAATACATTAATATTTGCAATTAGGGCCCAAATGCAACTAGCGCTCTTTTCAGAAAATGGTAACTAAAGCATATAGGTGTCCAAATTTTGTAGCAGTTGTTTTCCTCAGGAGAAGAAAAAGAATACAGTAGAATAGAATTTTACATAAAAAAGTAGTTGAGTGGACCAAAAAAAAGTTGTTGTTTTCCCCCACAGGAATTTTCAATGGCTATTCCCTAGCTCTTTTCTCATCTAGTCACAACACTCTCCATGCTCCTTTTGAGTAGGTGGGAGGACCTGGCAGAGCAATCACATTAGCTTCATTTCCTTAAGGGATAAAGCTACAAACAACAAATAAACAACAGGATGCATTACGATACAGCACCACAAATATCATATCATACATGAAGCAATTACCATACATTAATAAATAATATGAAACAAATGGAAGAAAACTGAAACATCAAAGATTTGGTGCAATCTCCCATAACAAATTGCTTGGAGGTCAAAGAAAACTGAAACCCCAAAATCACAGGGACTCACAGGATCACCTCATTTTAATTAACTTCCATTTGCAATCTATTCATCTCAGTACTTCTGGCTTATTTTAGGACAAGTAGAAAATATTGAGACACTCTGCAGCCACAGCATTCAGAAATGAAAGTGCTATTTAGCTTCTGGCAAATACTGCTTTAAAAGATAACCTATATAGGCTACTTAAAGAAAGAGACAAATATAGTGAGAAGGAAATGTTCCTTTTAGAGCAGTTAGAGAAAGCAAGATGAGAGCTGTTAATAGCAGTCCTAGTTTAATAAAACGTACCAGAGAGTCCCATTTGGGCACAACAATTTCTTCATAAACATGTACCAGGCAAGATTTATTGGCTCTGCAGTAGTGACTAACAAGAGAACACAATGCACCTTTTAATGCCTCAGAACAATGCCCACTTGTGGTTCTAGTCAATTTTATATTAATAAACTAATATAAAGAAAAGAGAACTAGGGGCCATTTGACAATATCATACACAAAATTTCTGTTTCTCATCTTCATCTCCCAGCATCTCCATCTCATTGTGATTCTTATAATTTGGAGTAATATACAGAGAGAAGTCACCACTGGGATTAAATCCAGTTCCCAGAGGAGGATCCTCCCATTTAAAGCGGCAGGGCAGAGGCTGAAACTAAGGCACAGCACAAAGCTGAACCCACACGAGAAGTGGGATGGACCTTCCCTCCTCACTAATGGGCACTGCTACATAACAGCAACTCATGGGGCTCCTGTGAAAACTGTTGTTTCTTTTTGTTATTTTGGTTTTTGTTTGTTTAGTTTGGTTTGCAATTTGTGAAAGGCGGAATTATCCGCAATACATACAGATTTGCATCTCCATAATTAGTTATTAGTTTACTGATAACTAAAATTTCCGATTAAAAATTTGACCGGTTCTAGCTCAACTGATTGACTGCAGCTTTCACAGGCCATGAGTATCCTCCTCAACTTTAAGTTCAGATGGTTCTTCTATATGATTATTAAGAAACAAGAACACTGGTAACATATTTTAGTGTCCTATATTCTTCTTGAAATCAAAAGCTATTTCATTAATTACTATTTATCAAATTAGAATTTGACTCTTGGAAAGACCACTGATGTCTAAAAATAATATTTTTAGTCTTCTGCTCTCTCCTAGTCTAAAACATGGCCAAAAGAAACATGATGACTTCAGGTTAAGAAACAGTTTTTATGTGGTTGTGTAAAGAAACAAGGATGATGTGGCAGGTGATGAAATCTTTTCACCATCAGTTCTTTATCTCATTTCATGGGCTGTTACTTCAGGAGGCCAGAGAGCAAACCTTGTGGTTCAAACCTCATTTACATCCAGGGAAACACTCCTGATTTCAACAGGGACAAGAAAATGTACAAGTGTCCAGGAAAAAAGGTACCTCCCTTCTCTTTTGTGGCTACTGCCATATCTTGGCAACCCAAGGGTTTTGCTTTCCTTCCGGCAGAGGGAATCTTTTATGATCCACTTTCAGATGCCCCTTCAGCCAAGCAGCAGGGCTCTTACGAAAACAGATTCATACATTTGGAAACTGCAAGCTCTAACATGACATACTGTGTTATTAAGGCTTAAGGTAAAATAAAATTTTACCATGGAAGCCTTGGTAAAATAAGATTTAGAAAACCAGATGTCAAGCCCTATAAAGCCTATATTTTGCTTCAAATAAATCGTTTACTGTTGGGATTTGAAAAACTGCACTAGGCCACTACAGTGAAACCAGCCACCATTACCAAGCCAGGTTAAGCGCAGCGCAGAAAGTAAACACAATTTTTAAAGTACGTTTTTTCACCACAAGCCATCCGCATTTCCGGAGGGTATTCAGAGCTAAATCGCACAAATTCGGGAAAACACGGTTATTTTCGCCCGGCTATTTCTCTCCCCCTCGGAGGGGAATGCCAGGCGCAGCGGCACCTGCCCGCACGGCCTCGCGCACCCGCCGCCGAGCGCCATGGACGTTTCCTGGCTCATCCTTCCGCTGCGGGGCCGTGGGGATGCGGTAACCGGCGATGCCCGAAGCGGGCCCTGCCCCTTGCGCGCACACACACACACACACACACACACCCCCACCCCGCCCGGGCCTCTCCGCAGCACCGGGCCTGGAGTCCCCGCAGCCCGACGCGACTAAGGCGAAGGGGCGGCGCGGGGGAGACGCTCAGTCGGTACCGCCCGAGGTGGCGCAGGGGAGAGACGGGCCGTGCGGAGGGGCGACCGGGCAGCCCCCTGCCAACGGCGAAGGCGAGGCGGAGGCTCCGCCGCGCAGGCCCCGACGGGCGCACAAGATGGTCGCTGTGAGCCGGCAGCAGCGGCGGGGCCGGGGGGCGGCGCGGCGGGCCCGGCGGGCGCTCCTCACCTCCTCGGCCTGCTTGCGCAGCGCCTTCTCGCGCTCGTACTGCGTGAGCAGCTGCTCGTTGTCCTCCCGCAGCAGCTCCAGCTCCACCTCGTGCTCCTGGTTGTCGGTGAGCACCGAGTCCAGGTTCTCCAGCACCGTCACCACGAGCGGCATCAGCTCCTTCACCACCTCCTCATCGTAGCAGTGGATGAGCCGCTCGAACTCGCGGTAGATGCTGTTGGCCAGGCCCGACACGCGCTCCGACATGACAGAGCCCGAGCAGTAATCGTCGCCCGGGTACCCCCCCACGCCGCCATCGTCCAGCTGGATCTCCAGCATCGTGCCGGCCTGCGAGGGCACCGCGCACCACCGCCCGCTCCCGCCGCCGCCGAGCCCGCTGACACCGAGCCGCGCGGCGCCCCGCCCCTGGCCGCCGCGCCCCGCCCCTATCGCCGCGCCCCGCCAATGGGCGCTGAGGCTCCGCCCCGCGCGTCATGAGTCGCCCCCTCCTCGCGCCGCCGCGGCGGTCCCTAGGCTGTGGCCTCGGGGGTCGCGCGTTTTGGTATCTACAAAAACGGTGCCTGCACGTTTGGGTATGCGCGGCGCCGGGGCAGCCCGCGGCCAGAGCACGGCCTCCGCCGCGAGCTGCGCAGTCACTGCGCTGCTGCAGAGCCAGCTCGCTCCGGGCATCCGGGCTAAGGACCAGCAAATCCGGCTGCTCCCGTGTACCTGTCCCATTCGCTCATCCTGATTGAAATCCAAGCCCAGGTCTGCACAGCTGAGCAAAAGAGCAAACGAATTCAATACAGTCATCCCAGGTTTGGGTACATTAAGCTCCAGTGAGCATGGCCTTCAGCACAAAGGTCACAATAAAACAGTCCTCATCTATTTAAAACTTGTAAGTTCTTCATCTAACAGAAAGCAAATGAAGCAGATCTGCAAGCTTCCTCCTAGGAAAATCAGGGCACTCCTTTACATCCACACAGCAGTACAGTAGTTAATTTAGATAATTATATTTCCAAGATCAAGATATCCATAGTCCCTGCAGCGAAAGCAGAGAATTTCACTGCAATGAAAGCAGAGCCATTCAGACAAGGACAAGAGAAGAGCTAAAACCAGGGGTCAAAAGTCACCATTTTAAGTCCTCAAAAAAAAAGAAAAAAAATACAGCACCTGAGCCTTTCAAAGCAGCAGCACAATCAGAGAGATTAATCAATAGATTGCTATAAGCAGCAGCACCCTCTGGAAAGCAACACATTGCCAAGAACCAGAGGCAGCCTCCAGCACTTAGAGCACATAGTATAAAAAAAGCAGACTGAGATTCAAATAATACTCATTCACTGCATGCCACAATATTTGTAGGGATTCTATCAAAAGTGTTGCAATAGGAAGCAATGTTGCAAAACACATATGTTATTGGCATTCTCCAGTTCTTGCTGCTGTGACTCAAAATTTTTCTTACATTAATATTCATCTTGGTGCCCTTTTGTTAAATATCCTTGTGAACAACATACCTGGGAAGGATACTGCTTTTCATGTCCTTGGCTGAGGAAGCAGAAGGATTCAAGGATGTGCTTTACTGCTCTTGACAAAGAAAAGGCAAATTAGCAAGTTAAATTCTTTACAGATATCTGAAATTTCAAAGTTTTCTCATTTAAGTATTCTCCCTTAAGAGGCAAACCTGAATTGGTCACTAGGATTAAAAACGGTTTACAAGCTAGGCAGGTGATTTATATTATTGAAAGAAATTAACATAGCAGATATTATGATAGGTATTAGACATGCCTTTTTTTTTTTTTTTTTCCTCATTACTGTGGCAAGATAGCAATCTGAGACAAACATTTTCAGCAGAGTGGTAAAAGAAGGCGGATAGACAAATAATTCGGGGAAAAAAATGCGAAGCAAAATGAAACCGAATGGTTTATATTCACAGGAGGAGCAAAAACCACCCTAGCTATACACAATCAAGGAATTGCATGCAATACCAACCAGAAAATGTTTCTGTAGTCCAAACTAATCAGGGCTTAAAGAGGATGAAATTCTCATACCCTAAATAGGGTCATTTTCTATCATTAATAGTGGATGTGTTTTTGTACTGAAGTAGCATCGAAAACTTCAAGTATGAGCCACAACAGCAGCACACTAATCACCCCACAATGGCAGTAGGATGAAAAGTGGTTCTATCCAGAAAAATTTTACGATCTAGAAAAAAAAAAATAAAAAAAAAAGTCTTGCAAAACACAGGCAATTGGGATTTTTTCCATGCAGCAAAGGAATATTAAATACCAAGTCAGTGAGTTGTATGTAATAGCACACCATGCGAACAGAGGTAATAAAGAATAATGAAGTCTGAGATTACAGATATATGCATATTAATGATTTTTAAAGAATTATCATTGTGTATAAAACTAAAGATTTATAGCAATATACTCAGTAACTCCTAATTAAGAAATACTAATAAGGTCTTAGAAATTCTTGTGCATACCATCTCTGTTTTATAGATCGAAGAAACCAAGGCAGCGGTAGTAAGTGGACCACAAAGACCACACGGGAGGAGTGCTGGAGCTGAGCTTAGAATAAAGGAGCTCGAGGACTAAATGCAGATATGGAGTGTGCACTTGATCTGTCTTTTCATCTTTCTATGGCAATGTAAAGCACCAATGTGCCAGACAGGCTGCCCTCAGCATGTCCTGAACATAATAGTGCTGTAAGTGTTAGGGGCATGCCAAAATAGGTGTACTTGGATAAGTCCCAATTTCACTAAGCAGAATAACTGTAGAAAAACCCTGAAAGCAAATCCGAGCGCTCTGCCAGGGCTCAGACTCAACTGACCTTAGGCTGTACAGTGTAAGTATAAAGGCAGCAGAAAGGAACCTCCCATGTCCAGTTCCAGTTCCTCTATCAAGTCTAACCCAAGAGCATAGAGAACTGAGCTTGCCATTTGTCAAAAGACTCCTAACACATACATTTGATTTCACTGATTCTAAAATCTTTCAGTTATTTGAAGAGAAATGAGTTTATATCTATCCGATCAGAATAATTGCAATGGGAATATCACATCTCATCTGTAATTAACAACTTTAAGTCTCATCACAATTCCATACTATTTTATGTTATTATACCTGACTCCATTGCTAGTATACTACAGATTCACTGCATGACATCTTCGGGGAAAAGCTGCATTTATCATTTCAAAATAATAAGTACAAATAAAACTGCTTGTCTCTCTAAAAGGAAGGATTGGCAGAGAAATAATGATTTTGTCGGGCCTGTAATTATGCTATGATGTATTTTGGTTCATCCCTCATTACATGCAAGTACTATGTTTCAATTCCATATAATCTAGAGGGTATATACAAGACCTCTAGATAATATATAAAGTTTTCTCATGTTTGCTCACGCACATTATAAACTATAATAATGAGAGCAGCACTGATAGAAACCCATTAAATTGCAAAGCCTGATGAGTTGATGGTATTACCCACACTTCTAGATTGTAATCTCCAAAGGGCAGCAGGCATCCTTGAGGTGAGGTGATCCGAGATTAATTACATTCTCCTTTCTCTGAAAGCCAGCTTGTTTGGGTTCAATGCAGTTGTTAAAGCTCCTATTGAAATTGAAAGAGACAGGTGGTTGCCTGAAGTTAAATTAAAAATATATTTCTGTATTTATAAATCCATAAATAATTTAAAGTCTACTGATGAGTCAAGAAATTGAAGAACCGCTAAATGCTGCTATATGTGAGAGAAAGTCCAAATAAATACTTCCACATGAAGAACTGGAACGGAAAAAAAAAAACTGCATATGCTATCCCTCTTATTTTTATATTGTACCTATAACAGAAACTTAAATATTATCGCTTTTTTTTTTTTTTTTAGCACCAAGAGTATGCTAAAAATGAAATATTCAATGAATACAAGATCCCTGCCCTAAACAGTTTCCTTATCCATTCAGACAATACAAACAGACAACATACAAGCAATGATAAATCAAGACTGTGTTTTAATACCCATATCTTCTTCATTTAGCTTTTTTCTTTCCTTTTTCTACTTTTTCTCCTGTTGAAGGACTAAATGTTTTTGGTATTTATTTTGATAACACCTAGTCAAGGAAAATATTCAATTGATTTTTAATTGCTAGACAATCTTTTTAAATTCAATTCAGTTGAAGTTCAAGGTGTTAAATTTTTTTCTGCAGAAAATGCTGGCATCACATGCCAATATTACAGCTGTGGCAGAGGCAGGATTTCTGTAAACCAAACTTTCTTTCTAAGAGATAATTCTCATGTAGAAATAGCCATTAAAGAGAAATTACTTGTGCTTTCTTCCTCCACAGTAGTATCTGGGAAGTCAAATGGCAAATTTAGCTGCAGGAATGGTAAGCATATAACCCTTTTTTGAAAGATATTTATCTTGTCTAGCATTGGAATTGTTTACTGGTATTCCTTTGAAGTTTAAAAGATGGCATGAAATAATTCAATGAAATCCCTGAAATATTTTAAAGAGCATTTTCGGAAGACCTCTTAAAATCTCATAGCAACATGAACAAATGCACATAAAACCACAGAAGCTTCTTCCATACTTGTTAAAGTCAGGAAAAAAATGGTAATTTTATATATCGTCATTCATCTGGTAATTTGTGAACTGTTTAGTGACTTGTGGTTTGACTAGGGCATGTATTTTACAAAGATATCCTGACTTGATTTTTATTTAGAGGCTACCATATCTGTCGAAAATACTGTGCTGTATTTCATTTTGGAAAAAAAAAAAATCTTTCTCTTCAGTTTCTAGTTGCTGGAATTTATATACTTTTTCAGCAGGACTTTAGAGCTGTCCAGAGTCAGCCATAATCCCTTAGGAGGTACTTAGAGACCACAGACCCTGATATATTCTTTGCCCTGAACCCCCTTCCTGATGTCTAATTCTCTTCTGAATCAAGAAAGTGGCATAGAGCTTCCTAATTATTATATGGAATGTCTGCCATTAAATGGACTGTAAAACACACACACAGAGGATACCATGAACACCATGAAATTAGTGTTCAAGTTAACTGGGTACACCCTTTGACTCTACTGAACGCACCGTCAGTTTTTCAAATAGTACTCTGATTTACACAAAAAGTACCTAACAGCTTTTACGTGATGCTTCACTCTTTGCAGACACAGGAGAGAGTTTCTCTTCTCCAATCTCCTACAGTTCTTCAGCAGTGTGACTAACAGCAGCAGAAACACACAGACAACAACAAAACAATTCCAGTCAAGGCACACGACTGTGCAAATACCAGACAAGATCTTCTCAGGCACATTTGAGGGAAGCAGAAGGAATCAGAGTGTTGTCAGGGGCCATGTAACATAATGCATCCCTTATCCCACCCTAATGATTAATCGATGAGGTATTTTAAGGTTCTGGTAGAACTGTAACAAGAGCCTTAGGCTTCAGAGAGAAGCAGAAAAAAAAAAAAAAAAACAGGAGGATATTAGGCCGTGCAGGAAAGCTGACAAGAGATTTGTTTGGTGTTCATAAAACACAAGTAAAAGCAACTTTTGTACTTTTGTTCTGGATGAAGTCTGAGATTCACAAACATGGATTTCTAAATCCCTGAAGGCAATTTCCCCCCTTTTTTTCTTTGTAATCCACTTTGAGTCTTTTAAAGAACATAAAAAAGTAGAGGTGTGTCTTGAATTCAGGACTAGAACTTTCATTATATCTTCAAAATGCTGTAATTTTATTTGTGACAACAATATTTTGATTTAAGCACAGACTTATAAAAGTTTCTGACATCATCTTCCCACGTACTTGTTTGCTACAGTTTAACTGCACTACCTATTGCTGTGATAAGATTGAGAAATTCAGAAGTTTTCTTTCTCTATACCTCTCCAGCAAATCTCAGAAATGTTTTCTGGACAATTTTAAAGATGGCCTCTTTACTTAAAGCAAGTATCTTCTGGACACAGTTCTCCAAAGTCCATATATATTCAGTTATTATTAAGTATGTATTATATGTAATATGTTGGCATATATCCAGTCATTATTATATATGTATCTTCTGATCCATCAGAGTAAACTTACTGCTCAGACCCTTGAATGACTTGGAAACTGTCCTTATGAACATACCACTTCTGCACAGAGGTAGCTCAAACTCCCCATCCTGCCCACATTAGTCACAAAGCAGAGTGCTGACTTACTTCTTGATTTGTGTTCAGAGCTTTGGGGAATGGCTTTGACTTTCATTAATTTGTGCACTAATAAACCCATGCACTAAAAGACTCGTACTCAGTACTCTCAGCTTAAGTTCCCTTGAGAGCTCTGTAATATAAGAAGGAGCATTATGCAAATTGTTTAGCATTTCTTTAAGACAGTATTGTGCTAATGCTGATCACCAACCACTGTCTGCAGTAATGATCTGCTCTAAGGCTTTGTAGAATCAAAGTTCCATCTTCTATCTCCATATTTTATTAATTCTCATTGCTTTTTTTATTGATATCCAAGAGTGCTTTTCAGGTCAAATGCTAATTATGTTCATTGTGACTACTACTACTAAAAATCCTTGCAAATTGTAAGTTCAGGGTATTTTTTCACTAATTTTCATGTGGACTTTTTTTTTTTTTTTTTTCAATTAGATATTAAATTGATGAGTACATCTTGAACTACCAGGGAAAAAAAAAAAAAAAAAGATTTCCTAAAAGAGGCCAGGATTTCGAGACCTGTCCATTTCATCCTAATAAACAACTTTGGCTCCTTTACTGTAAAATATAAAGAAATATTTTTTTAAAAAGCCACATTATATTACATTATATGAGAAATGAGTAAAGTGTAGATGTACAGGATACTTCCTTTGATCATTCAGGATCTCTTTAACCCTCCTAGAAGAGCTTTGACAAAGGCAAGGAAGGGCATCTCATGGCACACAAAGAAACCTATCACCCAGTAGTAAAGAAATAACAATAAAAGCTGCAGAAGTTTATTTTTGAAAACACTGACCACTCTAATGTTTTATAGTAGCCCTTCTAGATCTAATTTCCTTTCATACTAATGAGAAGCACAGAGTAACATGAAACAAGATGTGGATATAAAATACAGATATCAAAACTGACATTTGAAATCCCTTGTTTTGCTTTATTTTCCCCCAATTGAGCCTAACCATGTTTTTCCTCCTCTACCTTCAGTTGACAAACTGCAGCTAACAGAGACATGCCTGACTAGGAGCAATCTTTCACGCTGAAAATGGGCAGCTGCACTTACCTTAGTGCCTGGAAACATTATATTAACTCCCTCATTTCTTTCCATTTGCTTTTTTTTATAAAATGAGAGGCTCCTACAGACTCTTTTGCAGAGCTTCTAGAAACCTAAAGTAGATTTAAAAGAAATCTTCAATACAAGCTTAAGGTGACAGATAAATGCTCAGTTACAGCAATAATGGATGCAGCACAAATACCTAGAGTCAGCTCGTCATTGTTAGAAGTTCAACAAGTAGGGAAAATCCTGCTGATGAGACATGAGTAAAGAATGCAACGAAATAACAAGACTCCGTATTTTGATGCTGTGTTAAATCCATCATTGATTTTAAGGGCAGTCCTGAACCTGAGGGAAGGACAGCTTTGAAGCTAGCTGGAATGAGCATTAGCAAATGGAGCAGTAACGTACAAGAAGGTTTCCATTATTAATTAAAGAGTTCCCTCATGAACAGTGAGACATTATGGGAGAAAGGAAGAATAGCTCATCCCTCAGACACATCAGCACGCAAACACACACAGAAGGGTGGGTTTTCCTGAGAAAGGCTGCATTTCTAAACCCTCCTCCTTCCAACTGCTTATGTTGTACACAGGGGATTTTCCTCCCATCCAGTCATTCAGTCTCCAAGATGAGCAGCAGAGATCATCTGACAACAGAGCCTCTGGCAGCAGCAGCAGAGACATTTCTGAGCTTGGCAGTAGAACGGCCTCATTGGGGACTCAGAGGGTTTCTGAGTGAAGATATTTACTGGTCAGCAAGAAAAACACACAGTCATAATAACAACATGGCAAAATATGTTAAACATCTAAATACTACAGCTCCTGACTCTTCTATGTTTAGAAAAAATATACAATTCATTGCATAAAAAGCATATCTATGTATTACACTAAACTGTCAACCTAAAAATCACCCTTCTGTTTGAAAAAAAACACTCTTCTGCTCTAGTATTTACTAGAGCTATACTTATACCAGACAGCTTATGACTGAAGGGATGATAACAAAAATACAATCTCTTTTCTTTCCCCTCAAAATTGACAAAACCTGACACAAAACCCATTTCACTGTTCTCTTTCACACAAGTCAATCTCTTGGAACGGAGAATGCAAATAAAGGCATGTTTTAATAAGTTATGCATTAAACTGAAAGGACTGTTCACAATACTTGAAGAATTGATGGGACTCAGGACTTGGTGGTAGACAACTCAGACAGACAAGAAACACACACCAGAACAGGCTTCTGGTTTTAAGTTAATAAGGAGATTTAAAAAAAAAGAAAAAAAAAAAAAAAGGACCAAGAACTTCAAAGGCAGGAAAAAGACTTGATACTACTTCTGATGAGCTTTCTGTAATAAGCAAATTAGGATTGTGACACCCAGGACGGCTCCAGTGGCGGGACAAGCCTGAGCATGAGGCAGCGCTGTGGCAGAGGCTGCTGGGGGTGAGGAGCAGCCGGTGCTGCTTAGTGTGGCTGGGCCCCCCAGGCTGTTCCTTGTCTGGGGAATACAGGGGACCCCCAGAGAGGGTCTTGGACAGGGGGCTGCTCACCCTGGATCTTGTTTCAATACCCACCAAGCCCTGCAGGAACAGTTTCAAGGAGTGAGTGCTGCTGCTTTGCTGGTAGTGACTTAGTTCACGCAAGGCCATCTTTGTTGCAGTCTCACAGCCACCAGAGAAGAAGCCTTGCAGCTCTCTGCTGCATCCAAGCAGGTGCTTGGACTGTTGGCCAGAACACTGTGGGACTAGGGGTTGGCAAACGGAGGTGATAACCCTACCTTGCCTCAGGGCTTACTGCCTCCGCGTGGTGCTGCTCACATGGGCTGTAGCCTCGTGCAGTTCTGCCTAAAGAAACATGATAAACCGTGAAGCACAGAAATGCTGCAGCCTACAACATAACTGCTATTCTGCTCAGTAGTCCTAACGTGGCAGGGACACGAGAAAGGATTGGAGCAGGGACCAGGCAGCCACCACACAGAGGCCCGAATGCAGCGCCCGCCCTTTACCTCAGCGCCAGGAGTGGGCGGGAGCGGCCGG
>VZSV01000133.1:151646-162039 GCA_013398735.1 Nothocercus julius
GGAGGCGCTGCCGCGGTGCTCGGGGGACGGGGGCCCTTGCCGGGGGAGCCGTTGGCGCGGCCGTTAGGGCGGGCGCTCACGCGGCTCGGCCTCTCCTCAGGCGCGAGCCCGTGACCATGCTGGGAGGGGACGAGTTCATCAGCTCCCCGCCGAGGAAGACGGTGCGTTTTGGGGGCACCCTCACCGACATCCTGCTCAAATACGAGAAGGTGAGTGCGGCGCCCTGCCGCGCACCCCGCCGCCCGCTTTGCCCTGGCCCGTCTGGCGCGAGAGGGAGCCGCGTGACGCAGGGAAAAGAAAGTGAATGTGGCCGAGTCGTCTGGGCACGTCTGGGCAAGTCGGCCTGAACGGAGCCTTTGCTGCCCGCAGAGCTTGACTGTTACCAAAGGATGCAGAGCGATCACAACTGCTTCTGTAGGGAGACAGATGAAAAATGGCCTGAGAGCTGAAGCTGCCCGTCAGGAGAGCATCTTGTCAGTGCTGCTTCTGCTTTACTTTAGCTTTTGCACTTATTTGTGTCACTGCTAACAGTGTCAGCTTGTTTAGACTGACAGAAATACCTGAAAATTTGTTTTTTTTTCTTTTTGTCTTTTCCCAACTAGGGCGAAACCACCGATTTTGAGTTGTTAAAGCATCAACTGTCAGATCCAGATATAAAGGTAAGAGTTTTTGTAGCAAAGGGTCTGATGACTTAAAGCTTAGTTTTGCGTGTGAATGGATTTTAAGGATTTTGTTATTTATTGAAATTGGTACTTGTTTTATTTCTGACTCCTTTAGGATGCACAGATCATTAACTGGCTGCATGAATTCCGAGCTTCTGTTGCATACTTGACCAAAGACTTTGAACAACTGGTCAGCATTTTGCTGGTAAATATCTGTTTGTTGTGTGCAAGCATTTGGAGTTAGTGCTCAAAATAGCTCTACGTTCAACATCTTGCACCTTACTTGCTTTCAGAAGTTGCCATGGTTGAGAAGAAGCCGAGATGTAGTTGAAGAATATCTGGGTTTTCTTGGCAACCTAGTGTCAGCACAAACTGTCTATCTTAGGCCATGCCTCCGCATGATAGTATCACAGTTTGTTCCTCGTAAGTTTTTTTTTTTGTTGTTGTTGTTATTCTGTATTTGCTTATCAAAATGTCTCTTCTAGATTAATTCTAGCATGCATGATATTTACACAGAATTAATCCAGTAACTGTTTTTTTTCCTGTTGATCCTGTCTTCACTTGGACTATAAACCAATTCAGTTACTCATTTTATATACTTTTGATTTCAGAAGGCTAATACAGTCAGTTACCATTTCTGAAAATGTCTTGGAGAGGGATGAACTGTATTATGGTATTATAATTGAAAAAAAATTGTTGAAAGGAGCGTTATGGCAGTGTTCTAAGGAACCTCCTGATTCTTTGAATAAAAGAGTCTATTTGACGAGCGCAAGCTGATCTAAGCTGATTATAGAAATCATGTGGATAGTTTTGATGCTTTAGTCCCAAGTCTGTCATCCAGCATGCTTTGATTTGGCACCAAACCAAATTTGGTTTCCTATAGGATTTGATATAATCTTGAAATAATAATCTCCCTTTTTGCTAGCTCGGATAACTATCAGAGAGGATGACGTGGATATTTCAGATTCTGATGATGATGAAGAAAGTAAGTATAAAAGAAGCGTGGGTTGTTTATGTTATCGTGATGCCTTTAGTAACCAAGTGTAGTGTGCATGTTTGTCCTTTTTTACAGAATTAATTTAGCTGAGTTACTTTAAAACCTTTGTAAAGAATCAGCAAGTTCTTAAATTCCCAAGTCAGAGGATTTCTTGAATTTTTGAAAATCAGTTTATTGAATAAATGACATGGTGACCTGGTCCATTTTCCTTTTAAATATTACTATTGGCACAGTATCTTTAGGAATAAGGCAAATGAACAGGAAAGAGTTCCCAAGCTGTAGATTGTTTTTAAAATCAAAACCTTTTTGTGTTGTTGTTCTCACGTTATTTACCTAAATAGAACTAGGTAGTTGTGGGATCATGTTGATTGCTCTTTAGATTCTTGGATCTTTTGTTTTTGCCTACAGTGTATACAAATTAGTATAAGTAATAAAAATGCTGCATGGTTAGTGTGTTTATTGAATAGGCCAGAAAATAGCCTTTCAGGAATTTTATGTTTTTGTCTTGCACCCTGGAATAAATTCCAGTTTTGCTGTGATGAGTGAACTACAATTCTGATCTTCACTGTGGCTCTTCTTGGATAAACCAATCCTCCCTTTCCCCATCAAAACCAAACCGAAACAAAACAAAAAAAAACCCACAATTGCTGTACTGTTACAGAAATCTAACTAGTTGCTTGTTGACTACTGTGAAAATGAGACATGATCTTTCATTTTGGCCAGTTTCAGACTCAGACGTAACATTTTCTAACTATTTCTGTATTCCAGACTAAATTTAGGATGTTAGTGCTTAACATTTAGTGTAAGAAAGCACAGCAATAGTCTCTGGCTTCAGCAGTGGCAGTAGATACAGAGCTTCTTGATTGTGATACTGTGAACTTGGTTCAGAATTACTGTGCACGATAATTTTGGTAGTAAGCAGTTCAACTCTGAAAAACAGTTTTGGCAAATATGATTTCCTTGGAAATCTTTAGAATACTTAGATGATAGAACTATTTTCACTGGTTCATGAATTAGTCTTCTGCACCTGATTTGATAAGAGTACTTTTTTCCTCTTCTAGACCTTTCTGAAAACTTTAATACATGCCACAGAGCATTGCAAACTGTAGCAAGATACGTTCCTTCGTAAGTATATCATCTTGTAGTTTTGTTTCTTTGCCTTTCCCTGCAGATTGAAAGCTTGTGAACTGATTAATTAATTTTTGTTCTGCTAATTGGAAGTGTAATACTTAGTTTCATGGCATGATTTTTTTTTTCCTGGTATTCAGTAGCTGTGTAATGTTGTGTCCTATCATTCTGCAATTTGCATAGACCTTAGCAGCTGAAGGTCTTGTTAATTTTAATGGAAAGTAGGAAAATTATGTTGATAGCAACGTGTTTGAAGTGGCTTCAAATAAGTCAACAGTGAAGGTTTGCTGCTTGTTTGTTCTGCTGTACTGCCAAAACAGATTTTGTATAATCACTTGTCTTAAAATTTAGAAAAAAAAAGTTGGGAAATAAGCTTATTCCAGTCTTCTTTTCTAGAGCTAGAGCTTCGATATTTGCTCTCATGATGACACTTTCTGGTTATTTATTTATTTATTTTTATTGCAGAACACCACAGTTTCTCATGTCAATACTGGTGGAAAACTTTCCTTTCATTAATAAATCAGAAAGAACTCTGGTAAGAACAAGGAAAATAGTTTTGTTATATGCAAGTTGCGGAGTTCGGTTTTGTATCTATGTTTTTAGGGGAACATGCACATTCACATAACTTGCCTGTTAACATGTTTGAGTTGTATGCAGAAGAAATGTAGGAAGATTTATGTATAGAACTTAGAATTATTCTTGGATCTGCTTATTGCAGTAACCTGAACTAAAGATTTTAAAGGGTTCTGTTAGATCTGTTAGATTATTAGATATAATAATGATTATACTTGTAGTTTTCTTTTTTTCTTTTTTGTAGAGAAAGCTTGAGCCAACTCCTGTGGAAATTAATATTTAACCTTTCTGCGTTTATACTCCCTCTTTTTAAAAATTAGCATGGAAATAGTAGATTAAAAGTTAATCGTAACACATGGTCTGGATTATCCATTAACTTATTCAAGATTGAATACAGTCCATTTCCACCCATTTTTCTAATTAAGAAATTAAACAGATTTTTTAAATCTTCAACTGGAATATTTATTTCTGCTAACAGTGCTGTAGATGCTTCTTTTAACTTTGTGTTGTAGGAATGCTATGTTCACAACCTGCTACGAATTACGGTGTACCTTCCAACCCTGAGGCTTGAAATTCTGGAACTTATTATTGAAAGGTTATTAAAGCTGGATGTAAGTTTGTTCTGCATCACCTTTTAAGGAAGCTTACTGTTAAAATGCACAAATTCAAAAGGTAGAAAGAGTGTTTCAGTGTTTATCTCAACAAGAAGTTTGTTCAGTTGATCTGTTTTACTGTTGCCTTGAAGTAAAGGGATTTTTATTCTTGAAAACACAGAAGAGGAAGCATTGTAAATGATCAGTGCTTGTTCTGTTTTGTGTAAGGGGAAGGCTTATCTTTTGGAAGTGAAGTTCTGAGCAGGGTGTTCTTATGTATTAATGCATATTTAGTTATGGGTGGCATCTAATAAAAGTCATTAATATGTCTTGTGCAACTAATAAAGCAAGGCTTCATATTACTGCCATAGGCTTATAAAACTTAATTTCTCATTTGCAACTGTAGGTTAGCACTCCACAGCAAGATATTGAAGATGCTGAAGAAACTGCTAATAATTCTGATAGTGAGGAAAAAACTACAGAGGAAGGACTGTTTGACATGGTGGGTGATTGTGCTTTACCAAAAACTTTATCAAATATTTTATTTCTGTGGTGACAACTAAGAAATAGAATGACATAGGAATATGTTACTGTGTTGTTACTGTAAACATACGAAACCCAGATCTTCAAACCTGAACAGCTGATAAATGCCTAATCTGTTATCTAGGTGTTGATTTATTCATGTAATATGAAGCCTGTATGCACACTGTGGAGCAATTTCCTTATGTAAGAACACAAGCAGCTATCTGTAAACCTTAAAGAGTTCATAGTAATTGGCTTAGCTTACAGAAATATGCTGTGATAAACTCTGTGATTAGAGGTGCTGGGAATTTTTGGTTTTGTTTGTATGTATAAAAGATGCATGACTGCCATCCTACCTACCAGGAGGAAGATGAAGAAACAAAACGGATCAAAGTTGCCTCTTCTGGTAGTGAGAGAATGGCCCATCCACTTGCAGAGCGCCTGGACATTTTGATGACTATTCTATTTGCTTATATTAAAGATGTCTGCCATGTAGATGGTAAGAACACATGAGTTGTAACTGATTTTTTTTGCTTGTTTGTTTTGCTAACAAGTAAGAAAAACACAAGTTTTTCTTGTACCATATGGAGCCGTGACTCTTCAGTGGTCAGATTCTGCTATCAGCAAGCTACAGATCAGATTCTTACCTTTATCAATTTTTTTAAGAGGAAGATATGAGGGTCGTTTATGATATTCAGATCTGTTTTTCAGTCTCAGACATTTTGATTGTGTAAATATGACGTTGTATCCAATTTATAACCTTACAAGGCACAAGTGTAAACAAGGTTTTATTTTTCCACGGTGCTACAAAATTTTTTAGCAGATTGGAAATACTTGCTGGTAAACCATAGGTTTTTATCATTTGCTTCCACTGAGTATTAGAATTATGTTTTCTTTCTACACCGTAAGTCCTAGAAGTAGATCAAAACACCAGCTATTTCACTCCAAGAATGGAAAAAGAAAGCTTTGTTTTATCAAAAAAAGACAAAATTTTTTCCTATGGAACAGGAACAAATGTCTACTGGCATTTTTAAGGTGCTGGTACTTCTTAGAAAATGCCTTTCTTTACCACTTTAACATAATTGAGGCTATAATAGCTTTTTGCATAGTATCTTCTTCTGGTTCTTCTGAATTAGCGCATTATTGCAAAGTTTGCATACCTGCTAGTCTTGTACATGCATACAGATACTTTTCAACCTAACCATTAGATCTGAACTCTGGGAAAGTTTTGCTACTACTAAGAGTTTTATCTTAAATGTCAGATAAACCCAGAGACAGGTTGACAGTGTTTGTTTAAATGACTGTTACTGGTTAAGAAAGATATTTATAAATGTCATTTTTTCATAGGCTGAGGGCAGGAAAAATTCAAACTGTTTTGTGTTTTTCTTGTTGTTACGTAGGCAAGCTTGATATTGGCAAGACAAAAGATTTATATCGGGACCTGGTTTCTGTTTTTGACAAGCTCATTTTACCAACACATGCTTCATGTCATGTACAGTATTTCATGTTTTACATTTGTAGCTTCAAATTGGTGAGTAAACTTTTTAAATGAAATATCTTTTTTTATTTCTGATTGCTTTTCTTTTGGATTTCCTACAAAAAGTTCCTATGAAAAGTGTCTTGTTTCCAGGGGTTGGCTGAGGCATTTTTAGATCATCTTTGGAAAAAACTGCATGATCCAAACAATCCTTCAGTGATCAGACAGACTGCTGGGAGTTACATCGGCAGCTTCTTGGCCAGAGCTAAATTTATTCCGGTTGTGTAAGTTGCTTTCTTTCAAAGTTGTTTTTTTCAGTTGTTCCTTTCTGCAGTGCTGTTTCAGAATTGTCTTTTTAAGTTTCCAGACAATTTTGGTATTTACGGAGTGTAGATTAGTGTTTGGTAGGATTCAGGACTTATTATTTAAGGCTTTATTTAACAAGAAAAGAAATGTTGAGCAGTGGTAAGATATGTTCAGTCAGTCACGGATCTGATTTTTCTTACTGATTCTTTTTTTTTTTTTTCATAACCTGACATCCTTGATCAATTCAGATATTATTCTTACATATTGTTTTATCCATTATAGTACAGTAAAAGCATGCCTGGATCTTCTGGTTAACTGGATGCACAAATATATCGATAATCAGGATACAGGGACTAATGTTTACTGTGATGTAGCTCTCCATGGGCCGTTTTATTCCACGTGTCAGGCGGTATTCTATACGCTTGTTTTCCGTCACAAGCAACTTTTGGAAGGAAACTTAAGGAAAGGTGAGTATGTTCAGTTCGAAGGGAGTTAGATTTATTTGCAAACTGTGTTGTTGATGTGTCTTGTAATGGTCAATTCAGTCAAGTAACTGATGGCAACTTTAAGTTGTTATATTTTACATGAAATAAGGTGGCTTTCACATACGCTGAACTACCAAACTAAATGTTTTGGGCTTTTGCTATTCAAAACAAAACAGTAAGTCCTGAACCTAGATTTCTAGCCACGCTTATTGAGCATGTTTGAATTCCAGCTGTCTAGTACTAGTGTGGGGCTTCAATTAATGATCTATCTTAGAGAGTCTGTAAGGGTTCTGTGCCTTTGTCAGTCCCTGTAATACAGGTGTATAAGTGTAGCATCCACGTTCCTAGGTTATTGTGGCTGATAGAAGGGTCCATTGTAATGGACCGAATACTTAGAGGAGCTTTTCTGCTAAATGAGCTGTGGGCTAGATGAAGAGACAGCCCTTTTCTCTCTTGCAGAATGTGTTTCTGTGGTTTTGTGCAGAGTTCTTAGAAATCCAGTTAAGCTTCTGTGATGTATAACAGGTACTTGTAAATTGTTCTTGTTTTTGAAGGTCTGTCATATCTGCAGAGTTTAAATTTTGAGCGCATTGTTATGTGTCAGCTAAACCCTCTGAAGATTTGTATACCATCTGTCGTTAACTTGTTTGCTGCCATTACCAGGTACTATTCATTTATTTCATTTTCAACTTGGTACAATTACTATCTGAGCGTGCATACAATAATAGCGTAGTTATGTAACATAAAAATAAGCCCACAATTGAGTTTTCAAAACTGTTAGGCATGCCTAGTGTCGAGTATTAGCCCAAGACTAGTGCTATGATATTGGTCTTATTTTATGCAGGATAAGTTTATTTCTGATTCCGATTCAATGAAATTTTGAAGTATTATAAAATTGTTTCATTGCTTTATGTCTGTGCTAAAGCTTGTAATGTAGGATGGTGCTAATGCTCCTTAAAGTGAAGTTTTCTGAAGTGCTGAAGAAGAGAATGAACTTTAAATACGCTTGTGTTCTATGAACTGCTAATAACAGTTGCAAAACGGTAGATAGAAATGATGTGTCTTAAATGTAACAGTATGTTTTAATAACATTGGAAGTCCTTACTTTCTGTTTTCTAGAAATATTTATCTTTTCCTACATTTCTTTTACCTTTTAAAAAGGAAATACCAGCTGGTGTTCTGCTACACAATTATTGAGAGGAACAACAGACAGTTTATACCAGTTGTTCGGAGTGGCACTGGGGGTGACTTGGTGCAGACTTGCACTAACCCACTTGACAGTTTCTTCCCCTTTGATCCATACATGCTCAAAAGGTAAAGTTCAAAAATAATCAGCTAATTTTCTGCCTTGTGGAAGATAACTGAAAAATTTAAAGAAGCTTTCAGTGTTTCTATAATACAATTTCTTGCCCATTTTTAGTACCTTTCACATTGAGTATTTTAACCAGAGCTTGTCAGAGGTTTTAATTGAAATTTAACCCCATTAGAATACATATATATGGAAGGAAGAACAAGATCCAGGTTCCTGTTGAGGTCTGATTAATGTTATGTTTGGTGATTTTTATCTCGTCCAGATCAAAGAAGACCATTGAACCTTTTTATCAGTTTTGGGAAGAATTGAGTGCTGAAGATCTTGAGAATCTGAAAAAGCCTATTAAAAGGGTAATCTTTTTTGATAAAAATTTAGTTCTTCTTTTGCCAAATCTCTCTCAGCTGCTTCTATCGCAGGATTAATTTTTAAAATGAGTGTGAGCGTAGTTAACCTTGGTGGGAAGCTGTGGCTGAAATTAGTGTTCCACTTGAACTGCTCATGACAGTTGTAAGACAGCTCAAGTCTTGAATTTTTTCCATCTGCTATTTTTGTGTATTTTGTTAAATTTTCATGAAGAGTGTTTTCATGAAGAGTGAAGAGTGCTTTTTGTTCAAGTCCTTGCAACTATGTTTTTTTTTTTTTTTCTCTAGACTTCCTGTGATAACATGTAAAAATACTTAATTGTGTTTGTAGCTTTGTAGATGTCTTTTTGTTAGCTGGGTAGTTTATAATCTTTGTTGTAGTTGTTTGGTTAGCATATGTTATTACTGCAGCATTGAACAAGTTCAGAATTTATTTAAAAATATCTTTCTGGGACTTAACATTCATTACTTCTGTGACATCTTAACTGAGACCAAAGTAGAAGACACTTAAGGGATTGGAGTTATCTCTCTCCTCTTATCACTCCTTTTAAATTTATGCAGGGTACTTCTGAAGATGAAGATGATGACTTTTTGAAAGGAGAAACCCCTCAGAATGATGGCATGGTTGGAATTGCTCCAAATTCTTATGAGTCAAATACCCGGAGCCCAGTGAGCCCCACAGGCTCCCCTCTAGACTGTTATGTGCAATACCCACACTGACCTGCAGGAACAGAAGTGAACAGGTTAAAATTGTGTGCAATTTTCTGCTCTGCAAAGAGACTTTAATTCAAATTTCTGAACTGCCAAACGTTTAAGTAACTGCATTGAAGAAAAATTGTTTCTTAATCAGATTTCTACCGATACATTATGATAAATTCATATGTTCCTAGAAAGATCTAGTGAATAAATAGGGTGGTATTTTACAAATTTCACATTGAAATGTTTTTTATGACTTCAAGGGTTTTGTATAGTTGATTTTCTTGACTTCAGAAGCTTTTGTTTACTAATTTATCTCTACAAGACTTTGTATATTGGGGAGAAATTCTGGACTTTCTTCCTATTGATTTCTGTAGCACCGGGATTCCAGTGTTAGCATTTAAACCATACTCTGCTGGCTGTGGTTTTGAGTTAGTTTCAAAGGGTTGGTATGAGACTCTGATAGGGAAGCCAGGATTCCAGTCTGATTATGATTCTTTTTGCACACATCTCTTAAGCGTTTCCTGTCTGTAGAATAGTATTTGGTGAAGCCATTTGGTAGTGGAAAGTATATTCCAGTGATAAGAATTATCACTGCTTAAGTATGTAGCTGACAAAACTTTTCTGAACTGATGGTTGCTGGAAGTGTTGAAAATGACAGAGTAGGTGATTGTATGATTTGTAGATAGCTTTCTCTGAGATGCCTAAGAAGCACTCTGAGATATATATTTATTTTCAGACTTCAAAGTTTGTATGTGAATGCTGAAAATAAAAAATGTAGAAAGAAGTGATGGTGTCGTCGTGGTGTTCATGGGTCAGTGAAGAGCCGCGTCACGTACATGTTTCATCTTTTCTCGTGATTGCTGGCTCTTAGATGTGAGAGAGAACGTAACAGTGGAAGAAAAATAAATGTTATCTGTATAAGGCTTAGTTGAAAATTTCTTGCTTTGGGGTACAACTCTTAATAGCTGTGCAACTATATTTGTCTGCCATTCTTCAGCGTGTGACTTTGTAGGCTTTTTAAAGCCACTGCTGAGAGACACAGCGATGTCGGAACCAACACCAGTCACGACACCGGGCTCCCTTCTGGGTCAGGCTGGTGCCTCAAAGCAGAGCAAACACCACAAGCTCTACCCTTAGCAAGGAGCAGGCCTGGCTGCCTGCCCCGAGGCTGCCCCTCGCCTGCAGCGGGCAGGAGCTCGAGCTCCACCGCGCTGCGGTGCCGCCTGCTGCGCCGAGGCCGCTCTCCCGGCCGCCTCCCCCTCCCGGCAGCGCTGCGG
>VZSV01000133.1:163349-195432 GCA_013398735.1 Nothocercus julius
AAAAACATGCATATGAGAACAAAGTTCTTACCGTGTTTCTGTTGTTTGCCTTAGGTTCTGTTTCCATCCTTGGCTCGGACGATGCAACTACCTGCCATTTGGTTGTGCTCCGACACACAGGTACTTTAGAGGATGCTCAGAGCAAAATCTTTCTGTTTGAAGTGATGAATCTTGGATCAGTATTGGTTTATGCTGCATTAATAAAAAAAACCCTGCAGTTAGGTTTATAAAAACTTGAATCTCAAAAAGTTCTTTAACGTATTAATTAAATGGCTCACTCAGAAGTCTAGTTCATTCACTGTCACGAGCTACATATTTTGTTTGCCAATTAAGATTGCAAAGCTAATCATCTCAAGTGACCAGTAGGTAGTGGCAGTATTAGGTCCTGGTCATCTGTGCTTATAGGATGTGATATAGGAGCTGTTAAGTGATGGTAGCGTAACAGCCTCCAACTATGCAGTTAAGTAACTGTCTTCTCATGCCTTCCTCAGGTAGTGGAGCTACCTGCCTGACACACTGCGATGGATCAGACACTGAAGCCGAGGTATCGCTCATCATGAGCTCAGTAAAGTCTCTCTCTAACACAGCAGAATGTGGAAGGTCAGTTCTGCACTTTTTTTTCTTGTATGCAGTTTTTCACAATGGTAACTGCAGTTTGTAAGATGGGGAATTTTGAATATGATCCTATGTGGCTCAGATAGGGTAATTGTGCAGGAAATATCTCTTGATTGGGGACCCTGTGTGAAATAAAAATTACTTCCTTGATGATTATTTTGAGGGATTTTTTAGCAGTGTCTTAAAGTATGGTTCTACTCTGAATAGTGTCTCTGTAAAACCACCATTGTTAGGCCTCATGTTTACTGTTTCACAGTGACTTTCATTTCTGATGTGCCCAACTTTCCAAACAGCTACTTTGCATTCTGTATTTTGTTTTTCCTCATGGACTGTTGGTCTTGTAAACATGTTTTGGGATCTGAGAATCCATATGGGATTTGTCTAGCTCCTACATTTAAAAGAAAAATCCCCCAAAACAGAATCTAGTTAATAAGGTTCTTCTAGGCTGTGCAGGAAACTTGGCATTTGTAGTTTGATAAGAACAAAA
Organism: Nothocercus julius; assembly: GCA_013398735.1. NCBI lineage: Eukaryota > Metazoa > Chordata > Aves > Tinamiformes > Tinamidae > Nothocercus > Nothocercus julius. Next base: position 164,452 of record VZSV01000133.1, read on the forward strand.
ACTGAATGAAATTGGATAACGTGGTCTCTAAAAACTCATGATTTGGGTTGCCCAGTTTTGAAATGTTCAACTCTGGCATGGTTGCCATGCGGTATCTGCTCACCTACTTTGTTTCTTGTTGGAGATCTGCCCCCCAAAACAGATGTGGTCGCAGTCATCTTTTCTGGAAGTTTGGCCAAAAGACTCATGAATGAAACTGTCTTTACATGGACACTTCTCAGAGAAGAACCTTGTGGTCCAAGATAGTTGTAAGGAAGCCACTGGAGCAAGTTACTTTGCGCTTAACCAGCCCTTTGCTGGGAAATGAAAGACGAACCTGAGATGCTGACAGTTGGAGGGACCACTGGGATAGATGGAATTGCATGTATGTAATGCTCCCTAAGGCTCTTAATTTGTGCTGTTTCATGAATGATTCCTGGAGTGTTGGAAACACAATTACTGGCCATAATTTGCAATATAAAGCAGATCAACATGGTGCATGCGTCTAGCAAATGAAGCTGCTTGAATGATTGCTTTGCAGTTTGGGCTGGGGATTATTTTGTAAAGCAATTTACTTTGGGATGTCTTTTTAACTGCTGTTTCCTGTTATTCCATCTCTGTTAGGCTGGAAGTGCACCTAGTTGGAGGTTTCAATGATGATAGGCAGTTATCACAAAAACTTACTAATCAGCTTCTTAGTAAGTTCACATTTTTTCCACTCTTGTGTCCAAAAAAAAAAAAAAAATTGTTCTGACTGCATTTGGGCAAAATTTAATTGTAATCTGAACCTCCTGTCACCTAAAGGAAAGAAATCTGGATGTGTTTTGGAGGTGCTTTATTCCCTGAAAACTTGCTATGGGTTGGACTTGTGAGGCTTGTGTATGGCCAGGAGGGGGAGGGAGGGTATTTACTTGGCAATTTGTGGCTTATGTTTTAGTGTAGAATTGGAGTGCAGTGAGCTGGTCTTGATTCCTTGCCCAGCTGCTGTGATACTGTGTGACTTTGTTGAGTGGTTTGTCCGTCATTATTTAAATCCATCCACGTGGGTGGCTTGGTTGGTAACGATTCATTTCATCTCTTACCATCTGTGATGGAATTTAATTGCAGCTGGAAATTGTCTGATGAAAGATTATGTTAGGTCTGTGTGAGATGTGTGTTCTAGAGAACTGACTGGAGCTTCACAACCCAATGGGCAATGTAAGGTACTAGTTTAGTCACTTTAGGTGCTCTAACCTGCTCTTTACAAGCGTGAAGAGGCCTTGGTCATCTCTGCCATCAGGAAGGGGCAGGCATCAGTTATTGAGGAGAGTGGCAAAGGATGATAAAGGTTTGAGGGAAGAAAAAGGGAGCCTGAAACATCCTGAGACGTGTCCTTGTCATCCTCTCATCCACTGATTCCTGTTGCGTGTGTTATGTTGTATGAGAGTTTTCTGCAGAGTAAAGTATTTTGGTTTATAAGTTATTGTTTTAAATTTTCCAATTTCCATGCATAAAATTTACACAATTGATTCCTGTTAGAAGTTCAAAAAATGTATATATACATTCTGGATAGTGAGAAGGAGAAATAAAATATACTTAATGAAAGACATAGTTTGCTCACTATATATTTAACATTTTGTGAAAATATGTTTAAATAGTAGCTGTTAGATATATAGTGAACTAAGGGAGAGTTCATGTGATGCCAGAGCTACTTTAAATCAGTATCAGTAAAAGAAATAAGCAGCATAACACTGAACTTCGAGCATTTTAGTTACCATTTGCAGTGGCAACTCTGTAAATTACCATTACCTGCAGTAGCTGTGGCTTTATTTCCTAGAAGTTGGTTTGAAACACACCTGCAAAGTACACTGCTGTACTGTTGTAGCAGCAGTGGTTCTAGCAGCCTTAGTGCCCTGCCTGTGTCCTCTGCAGTGCGCTGCACTGCTCATGCCCCCCATCTGTGTATAGCACCTGCTTTGCCACCAATCAGTTTTATACATTGCTGCTATCATTGTTGCTGTAGGAGCATTTGATCTCCAACCAGATGATGTTCATTTAGTGACTTTCTGCGTAACAGGTAAGCAAATGTTTCCTTGGTTTCTGGAGTATTTTAGCCATTGAAATCAAAGGTGCTTTCCAGACGCTTTCTCTCTTCTGTGAGGAAGAGCAGTACGGTTCTTCTATAATGATTTGTCAGTTTTAATTTGTTTCTCCTGGAAGCATGTGGTGATGTCAAATAGGAATCTCACTTCTTACCACTGGCTACCTGTGATCATTACTGGATTATTTCACCTCCTTTGTCCTGTGGAAAGAGACTGTATGGCTGCCAAAACTTGAGAGGCAACTGAGGAAGGAACATGCCAACTCTTGATGTTAGACCTTCCTCCCTGCAGTTTTGAATGAGTCTGTAGTATGTGAAGCTGCATAAAGGCAGAAATAACCTTCTTGTATTGCATCTAGGTCATGGTATTTCTATAATCTGTGCCTTCTATCATAGTTGGTAACTTGCATCTTTGAAACATGGCATCATGGAAGTTCTGCATTTTGTGTTTTTTACTTCCTTTTTTCCCCCTGTGATATGCTTCCTCATCAAGCAAGACCAGAGTTGTCCCAAATGTTATGAGACAGAGTCCTACTCCAACTCCCAAGCATGTTGATTCTGACCTATCCCCTCTCTTTCCATATCCTGCTTAGGTGACGGATAATTTTGCTAAGTAATACCACTTGCCTGACCTCATTTTTTTTTGATGTGGCTAAATGTTGAGGAAATAGAAGCTGCTTCGTATCTTTAGCATATTTCACGCTGTTGAGATGGAACTTTCTGTAGCTGCTGATTAGGTTCTTGTCTTCATGACCTGTAGGCTCAGAGTGAAAATGTAAAATGCTTTGCATTTTTGCAGGACTTCTCAGGCTTTTTTTTTTTTTTTTTTTTTTTTTTTTTTTTTTTTTTTTTTTAATTCAACCTCATGTATGTTTTTCTTTAATACGTGCAATGTTTTCTTTTAATACATAAACAAAATGAATGCCTCTTGGAGGGAAAAAAAATCGTATGGGTCTGTTTGACATTGTACTACTATTTTTTTTTTTTTTCTTACAGAACTAAATGACAGAGAGGAGAAGGATATTCACTTTCCAATCATTTATGGAATAGGTGAGTTAAAATTGTTATGTTTTGCAGTGGGATTGTATTTCAAATTCTGATAGTAAATGGGTTGTCTGTAATGACTAGCAAATCCAGACCTAAAAGTACTGTCAAAACAACACTGACAATAAGTAGAAATACGCTATTGTAGGTGAAGAGGTCTGGGGTACAGAAAAATACTCTTTGATACGTTCTAGAACTTTACATTTTGCTTCTGCCTATCTGAAACATAGTAGTGTTGAGGTTACGGGCTTTTTAAGTAATTTGGAAGAGTAGATAGTTTTCATACTTATATTCTTATTTTCTGCTAGCTGTGAATGTTAAAACAGCAGAGATTTTTCCTGCAACCTTCCCAGAGAAAGGGCCTGATGAGCATTTGCGTTCAGCCCACATCTTAACAGGAGCAGCGGTAAGTTAAATAAAACCAAAACAAAATGTGTTTTTGGTGGAAAGGAAGAACAGTGAGGGGCCATGAGTTGTCACATTAGTGAGGAATTCCTTTGGTATGCTCTCTTGGTAACAGAAGACATGTAACAGATAGTGAAGTGGAAGCAAAGGAGGGGGATGGAGATCAAACCATGTCTGAGCTTTCAATGGGGAGACCCACCCTTGTCTTAGAAGCACAGAACTCCTTCCCATGCTGCTATGGTGCCAGGGAGATAACTGATATAAATGGATTCAGGTCCTGGGCATAACTTGAGCAGTATCTTCCAAATCTGGGCTTCTTGTTACTGTTGAGGGGAGGAATTTAATTTCTTGAATCCTATAAATCCAATACTGCAATTTTGTTGGAATGACTGGCAAACCTTAATGGCTAAGCTGGCAATGAGTAGGTCTAGGACAGAAACTGTTCCTAAGGACGTGCAGATAAAGTGAATTTGCTCTCTTCTGTATAAAGAGCTGTCTGATATTGAGGTTCCCTGCAATCTGTTCTGTGTCACTGCAGCTGACTAACATTTATGATGCAAAAATGGAACAACTACGTATAGGACCTTATTTCTGGAGGCCTTTCCCACATGTGGACTTCTGGTTGGAACAAGATGATAAACAGATCTTACAGGTAACTTAAACTTTTATTTATCTATTTTAATCTTAGTTGAATGAAGAAATGAATATAGCGTGTCAAATCCTTAGGGGGCAGGGTGGAAAATAGTCTTACTAAAAGCCAGAATATTTCAGAAATTAATATTCTGAAATTTAAACAGCTCTTGCTCCTGTCTTGTTTTTCAGAACCTTTCCACATCGCCACTGGCTGAGCCACCCCATTTTGTTTCCCACATTAGATCTACGTTAACATTTTTAAAAGAACACCCCTTTCCCTCTCGTTCCCTGTTTCCTAATAGGAAACCTCGCCTCTACAAAAAGAATGAAGAAGGTTTGTGGGAAAAGGTTTGTTCTGACAAGATCTAACCTGGAAATCAACACCAGCCACTTTAGGGAATTTAACCTTGACAGAAGAAGATCAAGTTCTTGTGCAAAAAAAACAAAACAAAACATTTCTGGTAAAAATGATTGTTTTTCAAAATAAAATTATTTTGGCAGAAGAAATGGCTTTTTCTGCACTACTTAAGTGTCTGAATTACTACTACTTTACCATAAGGATTTTTCTTTTGTTTTTCCATGATCTTGGATGAGGTCTCCCTGTTTTACTTTGGCGTTAGCATGCTGTCCCGTCATCTTGAAATATTTAATATTAGTAAGCGTAAGTTAATTATTGCTATTATTAATTTTAACCATTTCTTCTTTCAAAACCTAAGCTGATTGGGGGGAATAATTCAAGACATTTCTGTCATTCAGTATCCACGTGATTGACTGGTGATGTCATAGTGATGATGTCGTCACCATTGGTGATGTTGATATCGGCCTTAATGAATTACATTAAGCCTGCAGCCATCCTGACCTGGCTAACATCAGTTCATGTATCAAGACACAGAAAAAAGCTTGGAGCTGGACTGCCACTCAGTTTGACTAAGCAGTAGATTGAAGTCAGAGGTAATCACTAAAAATCTCCATTTTGGAAGAAAAAACAGAAAAAAGGTACATTTCCTTCTCACGGTTCTTATAGGTCTAGATAGTCAAAACAGGGCCAAGATAGTCCGCAGCTCTAAGTCATCCTTCATGATTGGTTAACAATTTGTCTAATTTAGCACAGTCTTGTAATAATCCAGTTTTCAAAACTCTATTTCAAACTGAAAGGTCATAAGAGAGGGGAGAAGTAAGTGTTTCTCAAACCTGTGCTTTGTATTTGCATTTCTCCATACTGCTGGGCAGCAGCATCACCTCCCTTCTCAGCTGCTACTTCATTCTCAGTGAGGAATCTCCTGCTGTTTGAAGGCAGGCTCTGGTGCAGGTGGAGCTCCATACTGTAACAGGCCCTTGGTGGAGCAGCTGCATTGTTTCTGTTGCTCTAAAATCATTCACTTAGCATAGATCAAAAGATGGAGCAGTGCTGAGAAACTGAAAAGATTAAAAGTCATTATGGTGATTATTTCCTTTTAGAAAAAAGCTTTCTACACAAAGAAAAAAAAAAAAAAATTGCCTACACTTAACTATTTAGTGACATTTAGTGAAACTTTCTTCTAGAGTAATTTAATTCAAGAGTGATAATTTGAAGAATCTTTATTGAAACATTTAGGTAGTATCTAAAGAATGAAGCTCATTCCAACAAAACTACTAGTTTAACAATTCCAAATATAAAAACATTAAAAATTAATCTTTATGGTGATAAATTTATCCGCAACAGATTATTAATATACTTCATTGCACCAAAAGAAACTGATAAGGAAGACCAGTCAACTTCATTGTTTTTGCACTTAGAAAAATTGCACTCTCATTAACATAAATTACCCCAACAGCAAAATTAAGCAGATTTAAACCTTGCCAGCCCCATGAAAGTCAAGTTAGGTGACAGTATAATTAAAAAAAAAAAAATCTTTTAGATTATCCAAGTAAATTCTATTTAGCTATCTAGCTATTACTACAGCTATTGGGATGTTGATTTACATATTTGGGGGATGGAGGTTAAAAAAAAAAAAAAAAAAAAAAATCAGGTTACTGTACTTGTTATCAGTTCTGTAGGGGGTGGGACTCAGGCTTTTTCCCCAAAATCAGATGTCTCAGAGAAAGCAAGCTTTTCCTTACATTTCTTTACCAGAGGAAACTATTGCAAGCTCTGAAAACTTGCAGCAAAGTAACTAAGATGAAAATAATTTAGTGAGGAATGAAGACTTCTATACTTTAGTTTTTGATTTAGTCAAAGATTAAATTGTGCATTAAACAGTCTTAGAGATAATATGAACTTGTGCTATAGTGTAACTAACCTATATAATCTCTTTGAATCTGTACAAGTCCTACCATAGGTAAGTTACTGTTGTTCAAAAATAAGTGTTGAACCATCACAAAGGTATTGGTTTTCCAAGCTTTACTAGCAAGTATCTTTAAAAATACACAACGGAAAAAATCCTCCAGTTACACTATATAAATGTGTCTGGTAAAATTTGGTTTATAAAGGACATGCAAAGGAAAATAATGATGTACTGATGATTCCTTTCAGGGGTAGAAGCAAGAAGCTATCTAGGCATGCAGGAGCACTAGTGCTTTCTAAAGTTTACACTTCAGTAACTTGGTCCCCGCTCTATCTAGGCCTGTAGCTGAATTGGTCAAGTCATATAACAGAAAGGAACGGAAATGGCTGATAGAAAAGTAACTGTTCAGTGACTCATTCATACATGGGTTATCTATCCTTGCTACTCACTGCACCACAACTGTTTGGCAATATTCTTTATAAGGGTCAAAAAGAAGCAAAATAGAGCTAGTATGATTAAGTACAGTTTTGCAATAGAGGCCAAACTGATTTTTAAATATAAAAAAGTGAATAACTGACAGTTTTTTTAAAATATATTCACATAAAATAAGAATCATTTTACAATTGTTGAGTGCAGTTGTAGGCTTAGTCTTGTGTATGGCTGATCAACTTGTTAGCAACTATCATCATGCTTAGAATCATACAGGAGTTTTAATTGCCAATCCTTGACAAATGTCTACACGCAGTTAATGAATCTCACTATGACTTTGGTGATATGACATATACAGGATAAAGCAACTGTAACAAGTGTATAGTAAGCCAAATCTCCGTCCCATTGGAGGATAAATTTTGTATTTGTGCAAAATCCCAGTTAATAAGTTACAGTAGTTGTTACTGTACTAGTGTGTGGCACTGTTCACATTTTAAATGCATCATTAATTAACACCCTGCCTACCAGGGCATGTGATTTCCTTACAAAGTCTCAAAGCCGGAGTGTGGGTTTTATCTGTGACTGCCTTGTTCCTCTGCCTGTATGCCGGCGCTTAGCGATTTGTCACTTGGAATGGTGTCACTTTCTGTAGCTGCCACCAGTGTGGCCGCCTGCTGCTGCTCCTTCGTTCCCGTCTCTGACCGCCCTTGTTCATGGCCAGGAGACAGAACGGGGGGTCTCTGTTCCATCTTCTCCAGGTCGTCACAGTGGCTGACAGAGCTGGTCTCACTAAATGCATCAGAGCTTCTTAAAGATCTTTTAAAAATTTTTTGACCTGTAAAAAGAACACAATTTTGGGATACAGTTGAAGAACAGTGCTAGACAGTAAATGCAGAGTGTAGTGTAGACAAGTTACATTTTGAAGAACGCAGACAAAATCAACAACTGCAAAGAAACAGGTTTTGAGTGTGAACTTGCACCTTCTATGTAAATACTTGTTCACAATTACAGTTATCTATGCAAGTCAATAGTCTCTACTACTTTATCCTGTGTAAACAAGGACTTGGTTAAATTTCAGATGAAAAAGATGCTGTTTGTATGCACAGTCAAATTATTTTACATTAAAAAAATCACAGCAGGATTGCTGTTCCCTGGAAAAATTGCTAGTAGAAAACTTACTATCCCAGACAGAGAGCCAGCAAGAAGTAAATGGTAAGTTAAAACAATACAGTTTCTCTCCCTGTCAAGCCTACAGTAATTACTAATATCACTATAAATAAAATGCCATATATTTAATAGCTTTTCACCCTAGAATGACTTTGCCTACAAAATACCAGCTAGAAACAGAAATGTGGTTGCTCAAATATATGCATATTCATTATTTGTTTACCTTCTAATTTCTAAGTCAATAATCCTGTATTTAATATTTATGATTCACATTATAACATTCAGTCTCACACAATATTTCTGAGGCGGATTCTAGACTTCAAAGGCAATTGTTAATTCAGAGGGTAACAACTTCCCATAATCCAGAAAGAATCCTTGGGGAAACAGATTGGGCTGTTGTTCCACATCAAATTTAAATTAAGGTTTTAAGGTATATTTCAGTTCCAAATAATATGCAACATGGAGGACCACACTGGTCTGCCTGTGTCACGTAGCTTGGATTTGGGCTGGGGCAGAAGGTCCTGCCAATTCTGACAAGCGAAGGCAAGGCGCAGCAGCTCACCGGGAAGGCGCTGCTTGGTGAGGCTGGAGGTCGGCGTGGGCGGCGGAGTGGTGCCCGTTCCTTGTGCTTTGGATACGTATGTGGATTCTGTGGATTCTAGAGAGCCTGTGGGGAAAAACAGTGCAGAAGTAGTAAATGGAATTAACACCAGCTCTTGCCACGTTTGGCAATCTGTGTTTGAAAGGTACAGAGTAGTCAGTGAATCAAAACCCAAAAGGGAGGAAAATGCCAAACAGCAGAAAGTGAGGAAGCAAGGTTGTTTGTAAACACAGAGAGGCTATTGCTGTAGATCGGACAGACATTTTTTCTGAGTTCTTAAGACTCTAACACATTATTTCAGCAGGCAAACTGGTACTTAATCAATAGGGCACTAGTTAGGTGATACGGGAATTCAGGATTTCAGACACAGAAATCACATTTAAGTAGCACACCGAAACATCTGAGTGACATTTTGCAAGCTCTCTTAAGCACACACAGATGCATGTACATGGAGGGAATATTTAAGACTGGAACACCTGCCCCCCTGCATGCTCATATATTTATGAATGCAGCATAGATCTCAAAGAATATACACTTTTGCAGAGTGTATATCTAAAGATATATCTTCATAGGTATAGGTATATCTTTTAGATATATATATAGATACACATACCTATATCAGAGATATCTCTACAAGTCATATAATTATTCCTTTCTTAATAAATGATAATGTCTAATAGTGCTTTTGGAATGTGATTCCATATGCCGTAAGACCAAAACGTTAACTAGGCCAGTGAGGTTAGAAGATTTTCTCATCGGATGCTAGAGAAGTGGTGAAGAGGCTGTTCTCGTACATCCTGAGGGTGGATTATGTCATTCCTGCACAGATCAGCACAAGCAAGCCTGTTGCAATTTTAGTATAAAATTGGAAACATTTAGAATGACAGCATAAGATGACTGCAGATGTATTTAGTCCTACCTGCTGTTAAATTAAATGTTCTTCCCTTTGGTGAGGCTTGAAATGGAGAAAACCAGTTCAGCACTGAGCTTACTACAGGAATTTGTCGCAACAGTCCCTGCAGAGTACACAAGGGAACACTGTCTGGTGAACAAGCCCCCTATGCTGACACAATTTAACTGTAAGTTACCTAAATAACAAATTTTTATACCCTTACCTCTTCCAGAAGTCGTTCTTCATTGGCTTTCTGCAGCTGAAGCTGTGCTTCCTGTATCCCTTTTCTAACAACTTCAGTCATGTTTTCTAATAGCTAACAAAAAACACAAGTGATACATAGATTATTTGGACTTGAAACTGTCTTTTCAGTTCTGGTTTTGAATATTTAAATACATCAGCCAACTTTCTAAAATAAAGTTTTAAAAGTATACCCAGAGGACAGAAGATAATTTTAACAGAGATAGCACATATTTTTCTTTTACTTGGAAATGACCCTTTAACCAAATTCCTCTAAGGAAAAGTAAGCACATAAATATGCCTCAGATGTACTGAAACTGAAACTGACTGAAGAAATTTTAGCTTTATCAGGTACAGTTTTATACATGAAAAAAGTGCTCAAATACAGTGATCTATTAATACGTACTCGTGAATTTTCTTCAATTTCTCTGCCTGTTGCTGCAATAGTTTCAACTAACTCAGATACGTCCAAATCCTCAGTTACCATGCCAATATAAACACAATTCTTCTCCCCTCCGAATTCTGGGCCTGTGAACAAAAAGAGAAGTTTGTGATACATAAAACTGCATTTTCATAATAGGTACCATGTGTACAGGGGTACATGTGTTTGCACGTGTGCATATGTACAGAAACCCTTCTGCCCTCCATCACGTACTTCAGAAATTAAGTGCAATATCAGCATATATCTAAATTATGCAAACCATAAGAGCTGAGTCCTGTGGGTCTTCAGAGTAGAAGGAAAATCATCGACATCTAATCAACAAGAAGAGTTGATATTTTATACAGACAAAGAGTTACAGAACAAAAAAACAGCATTAAAAATCCCTGATACCTTTTCTGTATCTACCAATTATTTGGTTTCACAATTCTAAGCTACTTGAACTCAACTTTTGAAAGCTGAACAGAAAGGACCAGAGTTATGAGAAAGCAAGATTTATTTATTTATTTTTAAGAGTTATATTGTGGTATTATTTACCAATTACCATTATTTGGATGATACATCATTTTTGAAAAAGTACAAATAACCTGTTGTAAAGTAACAGAGCTAGTAAGATGACTCTTGGCTTCAATGCAAATTTATTAAACAGTGTAGTTACCCAAAGAGAAAGACAGATCCGACTCCAGGTCATTTAGTTTTTTCAGAAGTTCTGTGTTAATTTTTTCTAATTCCTTTTCTTGTTTGTCATCATTCTTCCCATCACTGTGATAGCTGTATCTTCAAAAGCCAGAAGACAGGAATTTCACTTTACAGAATGTACAAAAATATATAAACAGAAGTGCACACCAAGAGTGCTTCTACAAACTAACCTATGTAACCAAAAACTGAGAGCAAAGATGGTTTATATTAAGAAGCTTATCAGCATTTGCAGGCAGAGATTTTAGGTGAGTGGGATTCCTGCTGCAAATTTGACTGAACAGAATGGATTTTTTTATGTACTATATCAAATATACACCAACTGTTTTAAGACTAGAGCAGCCGTTCCAACAGACTATATAAATGATGAGAATAAAGACTTGACTTTCTTGGCAAATGAATAAATTGCATTGAAGATAAAAACGCATGCAACATTTGGCTATATAATGTAGGATTTGCGTGCACTTTACAGTACCATTTAAGAGATCCACAGGCTGCTTCCAGTAGAATTGTTGCCCTAATATTGCAAAAGCAGCTCTCCAGTTTTTTACACTGCTTACTCCATTTAAGAATATTATTTTTCTTCTTTAATAACACTCAAAAGCTTCAGTTGTGTGCAGAGAGAGATATTAACCAGCAAACAACACATCAAGATCACTACTTAAGAGACCACACATTCCTTTCGGTTGATTCTCTTTACCTTACAACACCCAATCCTGGCCAGCTGAGCTCTTCAACATAAACCAAGCCTACTGTTCTCTTTACTTCTTGCTCAAATTCTTCTCTCAGCTGCAGTGTACTTGTCAGTACCGGTATCTTCATTTTTAAGCAGTCTACTAACTGATCAACATCTTGTATCTCAGTTCCTAAAACTGAAGAGCTGATGTGTTAGTAGGTAATAGACCTGAATAGGCATATAGATTACTTATATTTAACTCACATGTTTATTTGTTAAGAAACCTCTTCACAAGCTAATCCTAATATAATTTACAAGTACTATTGAATTATCATGATCTATACATGAGTCTTTTCTTCAGTAAGGTATCCACTGATATATCAAAATACCTAAAGACTTCTGAAAAATAAGTTGGTAAAAAGAAGAATTTTTATGTTACAGACTAACAGTGACTACACCCTTGTTTGTCATGTCAGCAGCTAGTGTCAGAAAAATCTCTCATCCCATAGCCAAAGAGATAAAGAATTAGTTCCTATTCTGTTCAAGAACTTACAGTATCACCAAATAATACTACTCTAAAATTTAATATTCTACATACACCAGAGTCCTCTCACACCAGCATCAAGTATTTTGATAGCTTAAGCTGTTCCCCCACCCAAGAATTAGGGCAGCAAAAAGGAGACACCACACTCAAGCAGGGCCCCAACAAGCTCCTCTGTGCACTGGCTGAATCTACACGAAGTAGGTATATGGTACTAGCTTAAACACCAAGTTTAAGACACTTTACAAAAAAGAGTTTTTTTCTACTATATCAATAGTTAAAAAATGAAAGCTTTCATAAAAAAACTCCAGGTAATTACATCTGAACACCAGCTACACTCCAGTGTCCAAACATCCATGTAAGAAAGGTTAAATATCTTCTCCTTGTGTTAAGCATGTAAGGAGGAACATCAGGATGACTCATCCCTGATAGTCTTTTTATTACTGTCAGAAAAGGGAGCTCCTCCCCTTGCTTTTCCTAATGAATTTAAAAATAATCAGTCAAAGTCTGTCTCTGCAGATGCTCAGAGGTTTATTTTAATCAATTTAAATTCAAGACATAAAAAATCCCCACTATGGGGGAACATAGTAAAGACTTTCTTGAGATTATCTACTTTTATAATCAGTAGATTGCTGTCCACTTTTATAACAAATTCCATCTTTACAAGTGGCTGAATTAAGTGACTGTTACCTGCAGAAGTCATTAATGGGCTGAAACGCACACATGTGCCCTCATCTTCCAGTTCCACCACATCGACCCCACTGGCAGGAACCAGCTGTGCCAGCTGCTCTCCTAGCTAGAGGGATCAGTGCAGTTAAAGAAACGTGAAGAGCAGAAACCTCCCGCAGTCACTGCTTCAGATTAGGCTGTTCCCACAGTTCAAATGAACCACATGCCAGACAGTTTTATCTGAATATCTCAAAATTCTAGAATTATTTCTGGCAGCAAAAGTACATTAGCTTGCTGGTGATAAAAAAAGAAGTTGGACATTTAATTGGAGCTTTCACAATTTTAACTATGAGTGTCACAAGTCAGAAGTTCTTTCAACACTATCATCAGGTGAAGTACACCACAATTACTGAGCAAATAAACCATAACAGTTCTGCATTCAGTTCTCTGAAAATGCATGTTTCTAAAATGTATTGTTATAATCTGGAAAAGAAATTCTCTTCATGAATGCACAGACGCTGTCAATGAGATACCAACTTGATTTAAGAGACTTAAAAGTTTCCAGACATACCCAGAAAATTCTTCCACTCCCAAATTTTCAATATCAAAAGTTTAAGATCCTGTAATAATTATTTTTACTTGTAATACAAATAGAAAATATGAAGCTAACTGTGCTGCAGAACAAATTATTATTATTATTATTTTTTAAATCTAAAATACACACTAGTTTTTGCAAAGGATAATACATCAAAAATAACTACCAAGCCAATTTATTGAGTAAAGTTTTGTAACTACTGATGATCCCCTAGCAACATTTTCTCTTTAGGAAAAAAGAAATGAGAGAGTTAAAACATCCATTCTTACCCACTGATTGAAAGTGTCATAAACGTGTCTCTCATTGCTTATTCTGGGGTGCTGAAGTGCTGAAGTCGGTGCAGCATGTGGGGTTTGATCTGAATCCAAAGATATAAGATTCACAGAAGTGTATTTTTATTTAAATAAGTAAACAAAAGACAACCTAAAAGCTAGATAAAAGACAATTAAATCTCCTGTCTATTGGACCTCAAGAAAAACAAAGTGGAATTTTTTTTTAAAGACAAGATGAACATGGCAAATATGATGTATAAAACAAAGAATTGGATATATTAATTTTAAAAACAACCAACAAACACCTCTCAGTTTTGAAGTTCAAAATACCCCCACAGAAACAGAAGTTAAAACAAACAACCTGTAATAGCAAACTGCAATATTTAATGACATATTCAGCTATATTAAGCTTTAATTATTGCTGTTTTTAAATAAACAAAAATAATTTAGGATTACAAGCCCATTACATATAAGATTTTTTAAGAGATACAGCATAACTAATAAAATTTATTATAGAATCAACACATAATTTAAGGATTTATAAGCCCATGACATACACAAAATATGTGCCAATGGTCAAAAACTTTACATGCTTTTAATTTAGGTGTGTGGTTTTTCTCTAGTACAGTTCTTTGAAGTCTTTTATCAATAAATGTACAAAGCAGTCCCTCAAATTATTTCACTGAATAAAGGTAACTAATTCTACCTTTTTGGTCAACCACTAATGAGGCTAAAAATAAAACATCCCTTCCCTATGCCCACAGAAAATCTCAAGACAATTAAAATGAACTCATATAACGAAACTTAAAAATTTTCCTGGAGGTCCCTTGCCCCATCCCGGTGGGGTATTTCCCCACGCTTGGGATGGGCACCTACACCGAAGATGTTGCAGTCTGTGTAACCCACAGGATAAAGCTGCCTTCACAGACCACCCCCCCTTAGCTGCCTGTGCTGGGAACGTTTTACAGAGCTGTGCCTATTGTGCTCTCGTCTTTTTTAAAGCTACTGCAACAGTAAACAATAAAATACAGCTCTTGCACCTACCCACTAACATATCAAAAGAAACAGAAAGCCTGAGCAAAACCAAGGAAAAATCTTCCCTCATCAGTGCTCTCAAACACAGCCCGCTACACATGGCAGCCTTTCATCAGCCTCTCCCAAGATCAAAACCGTATGCAAATCTCTCCACTCAAGGAGGCAGCAAATGATTTGCTATGAAAACTTAAAAAACCTGCAGCTTATCTAAAAAAGTAAGTTATCATACATACGAATTCTATCGCACTAGATCATGACCTGTATTTACGACCTTTTAAAAAGGCATGTTATGCAAGAAATGTGTAATGCATAACATCTACCAAATCAAATTAATTTTGGAAATTTATAGTTTCTAAAGAAGGCAGAAGTTTTTCTTTTTCCCTTTAATAAATTACATACCTCTATTTGCATATTCCTGGAAGAACTTGAATACAACCACGGGAGAACTCAGTTCATCTTCAACCTAAAAAAAAAACAAAAACAAAGGCTGTGAAAACACTTATATAAAGATTTAACAGTGAATATACTTTCCGATGCTGAGCAAAGCATATCATTCTGTTTAGACAGCAATAACAACGTTCACATTATCTCACTATTGAAAGTTTCACAATCCTGCAAATTACACCATATTTTTTAGCTAGGTAGAAGGGAAAAGTGCTACAGTAATTCAAACCTTCAAGGAAAAAAATGCATTGGAAATGCATCTATCAGATGCAATTTCTAAAATGTTATTTCTGTTATAAAAACCTCTGCTGGGATTAAGTATTTTGTATATGGATTCCATGGACTTCACAGTATCATCTCAACAACAGGGAAAGATGTAGTCAGAAAATATTAGACAGATTTATGAAAATCAGTTTCATAACCATATTACTGAACAAACCAGTGTTTTAGAATAAATCAACCCTTGGAAACAATTTCTGAATTTTTATTTCTGTCAAATTGACTGAGTAAAAGAGCATGCAGCAGTGGAACAAGTACAAAGCAGAGGCCAACAGATGTTACATGCTACCACATTGCACAATCCCACTGAATGCTTGGAATAAGTTAATCAAGAAGCTACCAAGCATCTTCACAGCAATGGCTACTACATTTTTGACAATATTCCTCTAAAATTTCTTATGTATCAATGTTGTTATCATTTAATAGCCAAGACTCAGCTGTACATCCAAGGTATTAAATGCAAACTGTACCGAAGTTTTAATGAAATCCAGGTTTTTCAAGTTTTCCAGCAACCTTTGGCTCTAAAAGATCACAGTAGAGGAGTGAGGGGAAAACAGAGATAAAAAACATTGTTTTAGAAGTCAAAAATTACTTTTAAAAACATTAGCCACCACTATCATTTCAATATGTTACCAGTTCGCTATGAAATGTCAGTGATTCACTCAATTCTTATAATGAAGAAATATTTAATATTTTTAGCAAAACACAGGCTACAAAGTGCTTTTTGTTAAAATAAAATCCCCATGCATTGAGATAACATTTCTGAAACTTTATCAGCTAAGCAAAGCACTGTGTATAGCAGAACCAATTGATTTTTTTCCAAAGCTACCATAGCAACCAGTTATAATAGCTTTCTAAATTATTTTCATTAAAAAATACATTCTTATAAAGTAGCCTAAGACTATTAATAGACTGTTATAAAAGCAGAGATCATTCTTAGATGCCTGAAATCTTAGTGACTAATGACGCTTTGTCGCACTTTGAAATCTTCCATGGCAATAGCTTTTTCACTAGTATGTGCAGGAACTGTTTATTTCCCACAAAACAACCTCTTTGCCATTCTTTTGCCATTTTAAGAGAAAAAATGCACTGGCTGTAACCAGAGATTTTTTTTCTTTTTCTCTTTTTTTTTTTTTCCTTTTTTTTTTTCTTTTAACTAGCATATTACACTTAACTTTTAATGAACAAGGATTCAACATTGAAAATAGTGCATTTGTCACTGTATTCAGGAGCTGCTTTGAAATACTTTGTCAGCTGTTTATAGTTACCACTCCTTATCAGCGCAATGCCTAGCAGAGTAGGAACATAAAAAAACTGTCTCTCTGAACAGCTTTTAACCAAAACAGAAAAAAAGAGAAGTGACAGGAAAAAAAAATTACTAGTTGCGAGGCGTGCTTTATCCTCTCCACAATCCCATCGTGGCCCAGGTACTGCAAGGACAGCCACAGCGGCAGGGCACGAAGCTTCTCTACAGGCTGACTTGATGTCAGCCCAGCTGCTAAGGACTAAAAAAGGAAAACAAATGACAAGAAGAATCATGATGATTAGGTTTTTACAGTTATCATCCATTCGCTCGACATTTACCAATTACGGAAGGCTTCACAATTTAAATAGAGACGCTTTTGCAAATAATTATTTAGATGCTTATGCAGAACAAAACACTAGACCATGGCTGCTGCTGCAGTCTCAACATTTCAGAACAACAGGAGAAGTTAAACGTACCAAGGAAGGATCCTCATGTCTGTAGAGTGTCACGGCAGGTACAGCTGGGAGTCCCAGCCAGGAGCCCAGGGTAAGGGTCATGCTGTCGCATTTTGTAGCTGCCTTAAGTTCATTACAAAACAGAACAGAAATCATTTAGATCTTGATTAGATCGTAAACATTAAAATATAGAGCATATTATAAGGCTTCTAGATCTAGTAAAACGTACCAGTACAGAAGAGGAGACATAACCCAAAGCCAAAGTTGCCAAATTCACACTAAAAAACAAAAACACCTTGTTAAATATTTATGAAGACATAGCATTTTAATTTTCAATTAATATATTCATGCTGTTGTGTAGAAGGAGGTCATTTTTATTTTTTTTTATTTTTATTTTTATTTTTTAAATATGCAGCAGACGTTGCTATTAAATATTTAGAAATTGAAAACCCCAAACTAAAAATCAGTTTCAACCCAAAAATTTATCAGTTCAGCCTCTGGAGACTTCATCCCTTCAAGAACTACCCACAGCTCAGCACCAATGTTGTACCAGAAATATACAGCATGCAAATAAAACACCATGCAATGAAACATCACAAAGCAAGGACGGATAAAATTACTACCTGAGCAATAATAACCTATGCTTAAATAACCACTTCAATTAACTACTCCTGTATATGTAAAACAATCTCTATCTTGTATGGTGACAAATTTACTAATGCTCTACTAGATTGTTAGCTATAAAATTGTGAGCTAACCATTACACTTATTTTTTAACCAACAAAGTTAAAAACCTCAAATTTCATACCCTTCTACATGGAGCCACATGTTGTACTGTTCACAAAGCTCCTTCAGTCGCCCAAGTTTATCCGTGTGCCCCGCTCCTGGTGTCCCTTTGTGGAAAAGAAAAAAAGGGAGTCATGAAGGGTAAGAACACAAGCTAGGACTTACAGAAGAGGATCTCTCATCCTGCTGAAAAAGTATCACAGAGGAGTGGTAAGAGGGATTTTTAAAAAGGGCTCACTGCATCTTGCTCATTGGTAAGATATGAACAAGCAGAACTCTAGACAAAAGATGAATGTTTTGTCAATAAGTATTAAAAATACTTAGAAAAATTACATATCCTAAACATCCAAACATCCAAAAATTCAGTAGACTCAGCTAAGAGTTGAGTTTTTAAAAACATTCCAAGTATGACTTTTTGCACTCAAATAAAGAAAAGCCAAAAAAAACAGCCTTCCCTTTCCTGAAAAAAAAAAAAAAGTGCCACATTTTAGTCTGTATGAATATATCAACTGATAAACAGAACTATAACAATGCTATTCAATTTTGAGTAAGTTACATTAGTATCCCCTAGAGAGCTAATTATTGTGTGGTCACCAAGATATTCCTTGACATGAAATCACTAAACAGTTTATGAAAATATATATTTATTTTGCATTTATGCATTCATTAGAGTGATTTTTTGCTATTGTTTATTCACAGCACTTGCCTGCATTGGCCACAAGCAACAAAGGCAGTTTTCCAGATTCAGCATCATCTTTAATCAATCTGTCCAATAAAGCAACATCCTGTTATCAATAAGAAGAAAGTATGTGTTTATAAATGCATATCTCAGAATTGAATTATTTCTGTCAAACTGGAAAAGTGTGTTGAGTAGAATAGAACAGTATTCCTCATTTTTTTTAGGCCAATGCCTTGACTAAATCCTTAATATCTTTCTGTTTATGACTTGTACTTTTTTTTTTTTTTTTTTTTTTAAATTCAAAGGTAAAATAAGACAAAGGTCAGATTTGAGAAAAACAACAAACACATCATGTGCTTTGTAAATATATCTCTTACTATACATATTCTAAACAAGCTCTTGCACTAAAAAGCACTTTCTGCAAGACCAAGAGTTCAGCTTCTGGCATCAACAATATCTTCCTAGCAACATTCTTGACATCCACTTTATGTTTCACAAAATGTAAGAGGTCTGTAGGAAGGCAAATCAACTTACCATTTGATGCTGAGATCCAAACATAGTGTTACAGGGCACCCGGCACATGCAAGAAAGGGGTAGCCCTAGCTGCAATAAAAATGATAGAATTTGAACAATGCTTTAGGATGCTCATTTCAGGCATTCACAGAAATACACAGATTAAGCAACAAGACACAGAAAACAGAAAATACGGCAATTGAAAACCTGGCTATTACACTGTAAAGCAAGTTTTCTGCTAAAATTTATGAACAAATTACTAGGTAAGAAAAGAACACGGGAGAAATTGGGAAAAAAAGTCAAATTTTGGTTAGCACATGACCTGCATACAGTATGTCTAATGAGACATACTGAAAACTGTGCTTTATATATTAGTCCAAATTCATGCCTATTTTCTTGGCCACCCTTCAATTAATACATCCTATAGCCAAATAGGCCTTTTGCCAAATATGCCAGCTTCCACTGATGGTTCATTTCAGTATCACTAACTTGCACATATTTGGCTGATGTCAAAGTATGTCTTTTCCACCTTAACCAACCTGAGACTTCTACCCCTGATTATGTTGCTGTTGTTCACATTGCTGTTGTTTCTGCTTTGAATATAAAGTAAATTTTCAAAATCATCATGCTAGATCTACTTCTACCAGATGATCTTCAAGGCAGACACATGGGTTTAAATGAAAACTATCGCTGATCCCAAACAATTAACTGCTGCAAGTATAAAATATCAGTCTCTTCCAGGAAAGTCTGAATAGACCTTCTTTTTAAACCTAAACTTCCAAAATCCAAAATGAAGCCAGACAGGTTCTACTTGCAGCTAAACCCCAACCCCCAATACACTTTACCTGATTGCAGAGAGCTTGGCCCAAGCCCATTCTAGCTGCAGAACTAATGTATATGACAGGCTGCTTAGTGTATAGCACATTAAATCCTTCTACTGTATAATCTTCATAGCGTGTGTGAATAACAAGCCGACAAATTTTTAGGAGACCTTCACGATCATCTTCATGATAATAAGCTGACCCATTTTCATATCTGCAAGAAAAACTGACTAAATATCAACAAAACAAAAACAATATCCAGTTTTGTTTTTAAAGTATCACTGACCATCTAAAGAGCTCACATGAGGGAAATGAGAAAAATAACAAAGAAATCTTTTATTTACCCAGAATAAAACAGAATAAAGGGAAATTTTGCTCAGGCAGGCTTATACTAACAAGGCAGAGAGTATATATCTTCATTTCAACTCAGAGATGAAGAAAGAAAACACGTTGGACCTTAAAATTTCCTTAAGAGAATTCAAAGTCTGCTAAATAAGAGCACGAAAAAAAATAACTTAAAAGACAAACCCAATGTTTCACTTGAGTTTAACATGATGTTCTGGTTCACTAAAATGCAACATGACATTCTTTAGCTGCAAGTTAGGAAAAATGGAACGAGACACAAAAATATGGCAAGCGTGGGTAGAAAATTGCCAATTTTGTGGTAAAATCATAAATAAGGATATCTTATAAGCCCCAAATTACTGATATCACTTCTATTTTAGTCAATTTAAAAATAAGCCTGCAATTTACAAAAATTTATTCAGAATGCTACAAAGCACGGGAAGTTTTAAACACCTGAGTTACATAACTATATTGTATTTTTTTTTCCAGCAATAATTTTATTGATTTTTTGCTGTTTTTCTGTCTTTAAATTGATTTATTAAGCACACTTCTTTAGGGCTTTTGGTATGGTTTATCCTTTTTCTTTAAAGACCTCTAAACACCAAACTCAGATCAGCAGAAACAGGAGCAAGGTAACCAAAGAAGAGAGAAGGTACCTCCTCCTCCAACATACAGCCACCTCTCCAGAAGACTTCCAGTCTTTTTCTCCTGTGGAACAGTTTAACTTACCCATGTTGAATGAGGAAATAAGAATTGATAACATAGGAATTTATAAGATACTTCACTCTATGGAAAATTTCAATAGTTTTACCAATTGTACCTGAAAAATGGAATGAGACCCCAGGAGAGCCAATGAAAAGTTAACTGACAATGTCTTTTAAAAATATAAAGTATCACAAAACCCAGCAACAGAACATAGGGCCCAAGAAATAAAAATTAAAAGTGGTCAACTCTCTGCCTGCAACTGCACTTGACCCTTGATTCCACCATATATTTCTTATAAAATGACTTTTACAACAAGCATATTACTAATGAATTCCTGCCTTCCAACAAGGGACTTTTTTTTTTATTATTATTTTTAGTGTGATGCACCCAGGACCTTTCAAAGAAGGAGTTTTGTAAACTTATGGCACAATAGTTTCTTTTCTGGATATCTTGATTTCAGTTAAAAGTATTTTTAAAAAGCTATCATTACTTAACCATATATAGGTTATTCACAATCACCCACCTGAACAGCCTGCAAAGCCAGAGAGTAGTATCTGAAAGGATCCTTGTGGTCAGTTTTCTCAGTCGTTCCCTGTCCAGAACTGATATATAAGCCGCCAAACTATGTCCCAGTAGAGCCATGTGACCCTGTTCTCCAACATTTTGCAGTCTGCAAGCCAGAACACTGTATCACAGTAACTGCCAGCTAAACACAAGTCATGAATATTACAGGAATTTCAGGCTAGCCTATTTTTACCGTAGGTTGGCAGAATTTGCTGATAAGCAACTTTATTAAGTATTTATTAAGTATTTATCAGAATGAAGTACAGTTCACCACAGTGACCACAGGGCCATTGGGTAATAACATACTTAAACCTCAGGGGAGAAAATGGCGCTTGCACTTGATTTGGTCAAGCTACTTACGATAACCCTTCAGCTTCCTTTTAGCTGTTGAAGAGAAACCGTAACTGGAGCTGAAGGTTTCCTTTCACCAGCCTGTATGAGCTAGAACTAGGCACGTTATCTATACCGGACTTTAATTTGCATTAACATATACCTTCTTTTCCTCCTGCAGACAAAGCTCAGAAGACTATTACTCCATTACTATAAAGCTTTCATTTCCTTTTTCTGCTTCTTCTTGAATCTCTAAACTGTAAGTTTAAGCACTTTAAAATGCTTAAACTTACACATTCTAAAATATTCACAAATTGTAACAAATTCGGGTACTTTCTGCTTACAACAATTCAAAGTGGCTTTACCTGTAGGCCTGTGAAGACTCTTCCTCCTCTTCTCCATGCATGAGGTTCTGTACTAACTGAAGTATGCTCACCATATCCTGGCCACTGGCAGCCCAGGGCAAGGAAACCAAACCAAACCAAAGCAAGAGGTCAGTACCAGCATCTAATGACAAGGCCACTTAGAACACTACACAGCAAGAAAGCCAAAATTTATAGGAGTGCAAGAACTAATACATGTAAAGCTGAAATTACTTTTTAATTCTTAGCAAAAGTCAATTTAGTGCCCCAACTCAGGGAAAAAAAAAAGTTCCATTTGTGCACACAGGAGTGTCAAATAGAGTGCAAAGCTTTCCTAAGTGTTAGCTTGGACCTATGCAGAAATCATTTGCAGAGCAGAGGCTGTGACAAATTTAAACCTTAGCTTTCAAATGCAGCAATCTGTTGCATTATGCACAAAAGTGCCATGGAATTTTTCAGACTGCTATGCTAAATTGGATTTTTAATGTTTTCACCTTATCCAGAAAGAAGCATCAGTCCCAGTTATGAATTTCTTATCTGGATGCTTTATGAATCTTTATTATGTAGCAAGTTAATCTGTATCTATCTGTATCTACTCAATCATAGCAATGCTTCATTAGTTTCCAGGAGTACAAAATTCCAATCACCAAGGGCAAGTGATGTTTTTTTTCTCCTCTGCATAAATATGGAAGCAGTCATAAAAGTTCATGCCTGGTAAATGTTCATGTTTGCATTAATACAGAAGTTGCTTGGAAAGCAAACATTTTATACGTAACTTACAAACACTTAAAAAAAGAGCATTATCTAAAATCATTGCTTACCTGCCCTGAAGCGGTCCTGGAATATCCTTTCGTGTGTATCTTTTTTCATTTTCTTCCTCTTTTCTAAATATAAGAAGAAAGAACAAACTACTATATTTAGTTTGTATTACGTAGCATCAAATATGTATTTGACTTTGATTCACAAGAATACATACTGAGATGTTTCAAAACCTATGACTTCACTTAAAACATTTTGATGAATAAACCAAATAAGATCAACATAAAAATCTATCTCAGACTGGAATACAAAGTTCCTAAGGTTTTTATCTCTTTTTAACTCTTTAAGAGAAAATATCAAACTTGGTGAATAGCCTCACATAGGAAGGAAAAATTATTTGTATTGCAAGAAAAAGAGCTCTATCTGCTTAATGACAATGACATTAATAATCACCTTCAGCACAGAGTTATTGCTTTTGTGATTGTTATTCTTTGCACATACCTTTGATTGTCTTCTAGCATCTTCATAGCTTCATTCAGGTTCTTTCCCATCTCTGCTAGAGTTGGGTCCACCATCTTTGAGTAAGAAAAAAAAAAATCTTTTCAGAAAGACTGATAAATCATCTATCTTACTGGGCTGCCCATATCCTTGATAAAACATAAGGCAGATGCTTTATTTATTCTTTTAGAACACCTGAGATCAGGTGTATCCTGAACTCAGAATACACAAAATGAAAACAGAGTATGGAAAACATGATGATAGCCAAAACACAACTGTAAGTCTTTCAGTGGACAAGCTCATTTAAAAGTTGTCCTTTCACCTCACTGGAGAACTCATTTCTACACCGCTAATCACGATCATCATCTCATCGCTTTGAGGCCAGACTAGTCCTTCACACATTCAGCTCTCTTGCAATAAATTGATTCTTACTAAACAAACAAACAAACAAACAACAACAAACTTTAGCCTCTCTGCCATGATATTAACTGGAAAAAGACACAGAGGAAACAAAGCCAGATCACAGATAAGCACAACATATTCTTACATACTACCTTCTAGAAAAGGAGCCATTCAGGAAGCTAAACATTAAGAACTTCGAGCATTTTGATGTAAATTCATAGAAAAATAATTGCAAAAATGGAAAGTTTGTGTCTTAAGGCACTCATACACATTCAAGTATTAACTTCTATCAGAGGTTAAAACGGCAGTATTTCTTAACTGGGAAAAGCAAATGTTGTAAGACTGCTCTAGTAAATGTAGAACAACAGTTTTGTAATAGACAGCACAAGCAGGAACACAGCAGCATTATTCAGGTTTTACCTGTCGAACTTTCACAGCAATTGTCAAAACAGATGGGAAACCACCTCATCTAAACAGTCTTACAAACTTATTTCAGATACCTTTAAACCAATCTGTAATCTAAATTTGAGAAATGCCCTTTAACAAGACAAAAGGGGGAAAAAAAAAAAAACCACACCTGCAGCCGGCTTAAGAATGACTGACAACTTGTTTTCCAACAGTCACAGTCCTCTAGCTACACAAAACAGGATAAAAACCCAGGATTCACTGCTGAAAGCAGGTGTAACACACAATTGTTGGAGCCTTTTGAGATGGAAAAGAACTTTAAAAATCATTGAATGTAGCTCTTCTGAACCATCTGACAAACTCAAAGACCAGTAAGTAGCTTGTTCAAGGCAAAAAAGTTTTCTACAAAAACAAACAAAAACAAACAAAAAAGACTGTCATTTAAGAACTGTAAACCAAACAGCCTGCTCCTCAAACCAAAGCATCTAACAGAGAACCCTTGAGGTTGTTGCTAAGGTTTGGGGGTTGTATGTTTTTAAATACAAACTCCTAAACAGGCTCAAGAGAATTTAAGCCTGCATCAGCCATAGCACAGGGATACATGGCTGATGATAGCAGTGAGCTGAGAAGCAGTCTTGCCCAAAGCCTGCACGTGCTTCCCAGCATTGACACCACAGGCACGCCAGCTACACAGGCAGGTATGTTTGCTCATGCACAAGTAGGCATAAAAGTAAAATTAACTGCAGAAGGGAGTGGGATGAATTTACATGAGGATTTTACACTATTTTCATCCGGAGGGCTGATTAAAAAAAAAAAAAGTCAGTTGAGCATCACCATATGTTCAAAGGTTATTTTTTACTAAAATATTTAGAGATTTATCTCATGTTACAGCAAGTGGTAGGTGGCTAGAAGAATCAGGAGCCAGGCATGGTCATACTGGGAGCAATTAAACCAACAGCTCTACATTCTGCTGCTTTAGAAGCAGCCAGTAAAAAGCGTTTGAGGAAAGAACAAAGAATTCATTCAGATAAAAACAACAACAAAAACTGAAGTATGATCATGATAGTATTCCCATGTATTTCCAGTCTTTTCTGTAGAGTTGCACCACACCAAAGACATCTTGAAATCTTACTTAAAGTCTCCCAAAAGCAAAACAGATTTTCGAAAAGGAGTAATGATCATTTATTGATTAATGATAATGATAATTTATTGATTATGCCAACCTCTATGGAGAGATGGTAATAAAACAAAAGAAAAACCAAATGGCTAAAAGACAGTTATTTGCTTAAATTCTTTTCAGCATTAAATGCTACAGATTCAAACATCTGCTGCAGGTGATGCTGTAAGACATAGAGATATTAAAAAAAAAAAAAATCTGAATTGCTATATTTGTTACTAACACAAAATCACATCAGATATTTTAACTCACAAGTGCTTCCCTTGCAATTCACACTGTCTCACTTTCTGTAACTACCTTGCATGAATCCTTTCTGCCAATTAGCAGACAGATTAAGGACACTGCATACAGTTTAAAAGATAACTTTTTCTGCCGCAAAATGTTACTCTAAGCTTCAGAGTGCTACGAAATTCAACAAGACTTTGAATACAGATCTTATTTGAATTCAGGGTTTAATGGGAAAATAAATCCCTTCTGTTTTTTTTTTTCCAAATGCTAATTTCACACACAGCAACTTATTTTATCCCTTGTATCACTGGAAGCCAAAAAATCCCTATTACTGCTGCATACTGAATTTGATATATACTCTTCCTCCCCTGCTCACATTAGCAAGGCTGTGGGGGTGGAAAGCAGATCAGCTCTCTGCTTATTTTAAACAGCTAAAAAAAAATAAGCAAAGTTTTAAGGAGCCAATCCGTTAGGAAATGTTTGTGAATACACGTTCAATAACGTATCACAATAAATGCAGTGTGTTCCTATGGTTTAGTTTGTAAATAAACTCAAGTTTGCATAAACTGTGCAGTAAAAACAAACAAAAAAACATAATTTTTAAAGCAGTTCAAGAACACAATCGAAAAGAAAAGATTGTCATGCAACTTTTGAACCCTACCTCCTAAGCCACAGGTAAAACACATTTTCTTGGGCAGTGACAACTGCATTAGATGTAAGTGGCATGATGCCCTTACTGGATTTTTCATAAGGATACAGAGTAAGGTATAACCCTCATTCTGGGAAAATAAATTTGCCCAAGCAGTGCAAGAACTGTGAGGGTGTAAATGCTTGTCACCCAAAGCATTAGTTCTTGTTCCTCCAAAGCTTTTAGCATTTGCTGATTTAGACGTTACAGAGCATCTTGGTGATATATCTTAGGCACCTCTTGAGCATTCTGCTTTTCTTCAATCTTATTTGACAGTTTCCTTCATTCCTCATGTGAATACTTTCCACACCCATTTTGGAAAGGAAAATAAAAGCTTCACAGTACAAAAAACAGAGCAAATACAATGTTAAAGCAGGATGCACTAGCACCTGTCCGAGCTCACTTCCTTTCACGTGCAGGCTCCATCCCCAGGCTTGCCAGACTCCTGTTTTAGTGGCCTTCTGCAGCATTCACATCCTTCACATGGACCATCTCCGTGATCCTTTCCACCAAGCACTAGGCAACTCTTTCCACCAAGTCACTTATAGAAAAGGTGTGGCCTCTCCTGGGTATTCTGTCCAGCACAGCAGATTTGACATGGCTTTAAGTTCTCCTCTATTTTGTTAATTCAATTTAATTAAAAATTATAAAGCTTATTTTTGTTTTTGTTTTTTTTTTTTTTATGGAAGTTTCTGACATTATTCATGGGATCATTTAGACCTACAGTTCCTGAGAAATTGAAGGATAAAGAAGCACGTGTTTGCTTTCTTTTAGGTTCTGTCCTCATGCATCCAAGAATAAACTACAGAGACAGAAGATTAACTGTGAATCAACTTACTTAAAAGTTTGTGCTTCTGAACATTAATATGAAAGCCAGATATACATTTTTAAATATTTCTCCTCTGCTAAAAAAGAAACTTAGAACTGCAACCTGGGAAATGACTACAAAAACTAGGACACTATTTGCAAAACTATCTCAGAAACTGAAATTGCTTACACTAGTTTCTGCACTCATTCCTTCTCCCGGAATCAAGGGAATAGACAATCGACTCTGATCACAGGTAGGTTTTTTTTCCTTTGACTAGTTGAGTTGCAAGACACATAGAGTCATTTCAAGAGCTAAGGAGGCATAGTCTCTTTGCCTTCAAAAATGTACTAATCCAACTCAATAAGGTTAATTTGCAGTAAGTCTGAATCATGCTTACTTCTGAATTTTATTATTTTTAAAAGCACTTTGAACTGTAAACTGTTTCTCATTTAAAGGCAGTGGTCTGACCACTGAGTTACTTGGTAATATTGGAAGAATGTGCAGCCATCTCTAGTTGTGATAAGATGGAAGATTAATTACAAACTTGGAAATGAGAATACTATTTCATATACCAATGCTATTTAATCTCAATTCTGCATTCTCAGTAGGCTGTACCTCAGAAAGGGACAGTTTTTAACAGTCCACTATCAGTCTATAAAAGTAAACTATTGTGTCTGCAGATTCACATGGGTAGTTTATTGAATATTTCTTGAAAAGTATGTCCCATTTTTTCACTACACTATTATTTTTGCTAGGAAGAAAGTTTTGCCACCAAAGCCAAAAACCACTCGCAACAGTAAATAGTCTCAAACAAGATCAGTTTACTCTTCAGCCAGAAAAATACTATTTTTGTTCACCAGGATAAGAAAAGCTATAGATAACAAGAACAAAAAGCAGCAGCTTCATGTTTATTAGCCTAAAATGAAAAAGATATCCTACTACCACAAGGTATTTTACTTTCCTTATCCTTATCACTTCCTTGTCATGCAGCAGAATTGCCACACAAGTCTGCTGTGACAAGTTTTCCATAAAGTAATCAGGATGTTAGGATAATTAACGCAGTCAAAAGAGACAAAAAAGACAGAGGCCAAGTAAAAAATCAGAAACTTTTTCACGTTTAGATAAAATGGTGTCATGGAGTCACAGAAAGAATTTCCCATGTTTTACCAGCATCAAAGTTATCAGTCTGAAACTTCGAATGTTTAAATCCTTCAGAAGATTTGTCGTTTACGTCAAAAAAAAAAAAAAAAAAAAAAAAAAAAGAGGGACAAACAATAACAACAAAAATCACAGATCCACTGGCCAAACTCATTCTGAAATTAACACAGGCCTCTAGAAGTATTCCAAGTTTAAGTTTACAGAAAAACTATTTCTGCATCTCATTTAAAGTTCATTCTAGTTCTAATGTTATGCTGCACACACTCGTACACCAAAAGAAAAGGAGATGTTTGTCTGATAAAACAAAACTAAACTACTAGAATGGTGGTGAAAACACCTGTGTATCAGATTCTACAAATTTCACTCGTGATCCTATCACACAGCATTTTCAACTCCCAAGAAGCTTTTCATTTAGGAGATACACACACACACGCATATATACATATACACACACACACACTTTTTAAAATTTGCACAAAGCTAATGACGGGGGTTGTTTGATATTACGACATATTACAGCTAAACAGATGATTCTATCAAAGTGTCCTCTTTATTAAGAAAAAAAAATGCATTAAAAATTGTCAAATTTCTGAACAAGTTAAGTGTACTTATCACAGATGTCCCAGTAAATCATATATATAAATAAATGAAAAGGAGCAGCTCTTTAACATATTTTTCATGGGGATGGTGCTATATCTACTTGTTCTGCTGCCCAGTTATTAATCACATCAGAAAAGAAACTTTCCAAGTTTAGTGCTCATTTCACTAGATGCCATCCTATATGACCTTGTAGTCCTGATGGCAAAGATCTCAAAAACCAATCACACTGTGTACAGCAAGGGAAGCAAAGGAGATGTATTAACTTCTCTTAAGCACACAAAATAAAACCATAGCAAATGCACTCTACCCAGAAAGTGTATAAAACCACGGATAAGCTGTACAAAGCAGCCATTCTGGCCTCACTTATAAAATAGGCCTTGCGAAGCACAGCAGGTACCATAAAAGCCAGCAGATGTGTGACAGCTCCTGGAATACTCTACCAGAGCCTCACTGACTCACAGGCACAAGTCCTGCCTGTGACTTACGGCATTACAGAATCAATATTTGCTTTGCACAGTGCATCACACAGGAGAAAGCAAACAGCAGGATGAAAAAAAGCCCAATATAAAAGGGAGGGAAAAATGGTCAAGCGATAGCTCCTCTACTGTCTTGCTACAGCTTCAATTTTTTTTTCCTTTTTTTTTTTAAGATTTAAAAAAATAAAATAAAATGAACAAACAAAAAACCCTTCTCTATATAGCGTTTCCCTCACAGTTTCCTCACAGACCCCTCAGACTTCCCACGGATTCAGGTCGCGGGGATCGCCTGCGCCTCAGCCCCCTCCCCGGCCCCGCCGCTGCCCCGCGCACCTTCTCCAGGGAGGCGTCCATAGCCGGCGGCGCCCCCGCCGCGCGCCGCTCCCCGCCGGCCACTTCCGCCTCGGCCGGCTCCACGCTGGCAGCGCTGACGAGCAGCGGGGAGGAGGCACCCAAGGCAGCGCAGCGCAACGCGCCTCACCTACGGGAACAGCGCCCGCGCCGCCGCCGCAGCCGCTGCCGGAGCGGGGGACGGACCAACGCGAAGGGAGCGCGGGGAGCCGGCGGGACCCCGTGGGACACGGAGGGGGCTGCTCCGCGGGGCTCCCTCAGCGGGCAGCCGCCCGCGTCCCCCGCGCCATCTCATGGAACAGGCCTGGAGGGAGGCGGGGAGGGAGGCGACAGGTACTGGCGCATGCGCAGCGGGGCGGGCTGTAGCCCTGCGCCTCAGCGTCGGACGGGAGGGCGCCAGGGAAGAATGGGCCGGATCTTGCCCTGCTCTATCGTTCAGCCCGGGGGAGGTGCCCGTGACGCGGGCGCGGGTAGGCGGCCTCGGGGCCGCAGCCCGGTCACCCTGATGCCACTCGCCCCGCT
This sequence comes from Nothocercus julius, assembly GCA_013398735.1. Lineage (NCBI taxonomy): Eukaryota > Metazoa > Chordata > Aves > Tinamiformes > Tinamidae > Nothocercus > Nothocercus julius. Next base: position 194,710 of record VZSV01000133.1, read on the forward strand.
ACGCCTGTATCGTGGGCACGAGGTCCTCCACGCGCCTGCGCCGTGTGCAGCGCGCACCTGCTGTGCTACGCTGCTCGCTGAGGTGGTTGGTGCAGCAAGGGCTGCTAACGGCATTGCTGCGTTACCTGTTCAAGAGCACTTAGGGCCGTGGGGCCTCGTTATGGTGCATTCTGTAAAAAAGCAACAAAAGTTCTACTCGGAGAGCTGCTAGGATGAAGTGTAAAGGCAGTAATGCAGTTATTCCTGTTTATGAATGGGGAACAAGGCGTAAGACATAACGGGCTCATTTTCAAGCGTGTCAAACACCTACAAAAGCCATATGAAACAGCACGGAAGGCTTTGAGCCACTGTGCTTATTCCAGGGCCAAACACCTTATTTTACAAATGCTGCAAAAATGGCTTTTTCGGTCAGGTATGTGGGACAAGCTGGTGAGGCATATGGAGACTTTCAGAGGCCATTCATGCAATTGCCGTGTGCAAGGAGCATCACAGCTGGAGATGCTAGTCCAGGGCATAGAAACAGAAGGAGCATGAACTGTAGGATATGATGGAGATAATGTTTTTTTTAAATATATTTCTACTCTCCACATTATGTATTTCTAATCTCCTTAGCTCTACTTATTTGTATTCATATATTATTAAAATCATTAAAATAAAATAAATAATAAAAAGCATTAATTTGTAACAGTCAATAGCAGGTGGCAGTAAGCGCTTACAGGGCGG
>VZSV01000133.1:195642-206634 GCA_013398735.1 Nothocercus julius
GTCGCAGACGCGGCGGGTGGCGCTGGTGGCGCTCGCCTTCCACGGCAACTTCAGCTACGTGTGGCTGCGGGCGCTGGAGCGCGCGCTGCCCGGCCGCCGCCCCGCCGCCGTGCTCCTCAAGGTGCTCTGCGACCAGCTGCTGGGCGCGCCCGTCGCCGTGCTCGCCTTCTACACGGGTGAGTGCGCGCGCGCGCCAGGCGGGGGGCTTGCGGGGCACGTGCGCTTCCGGGTGAGCAGCGGGAAGAGCCCGTCGAGCGGCACGAGGGCGCAGCGCGGAGCAGGGCGCCGCTCGGCCCCAGGGCAGGTGGGCCAGGAGCGCGACGGCTGCTGCGCTTTGGTGCAGCGTCGCCAGGCGCGGTGTCCCTGGGGCTGGGCTTCCCGTCAGAGAGAAATGAAGCGAAGGTGGAAGTTGAGCACCAGGGCCAGAGGCCACAGAAGTAGGTTTTGAAACTGTTCTACTTGTCTTTTCTAGAATTTCATGTAGATACTTGCAATGGTAAAAAAAAAAAAAAAAAAGAAAAGAAATTGGTTTTGGCCCAAATTTTCAAAAAATTAGGTGCCATTTTCCACTCACTTCAGCAGGCCGTGGATATCTTAAGTTCCAGAGAGGATCTGGGCCTCCATTGGCCATTCATCCACAAGCAAAATGCCTCATCCTATCCGTCTCTTGGGTGGAAAAGGTGCTTGCTTCCCATTCGTTTCACTACGATGCCACTGGGGAATTACATGAGCTGTTTTGATACCACATGTACATTGGAGTTGAACTATAGGGTCAACACTGTGAACTAAGTCAACAGATAAGAAGGTCTGATCTAACAATGCTAAGTAGTCAGAATAGCATTTTCTCTTTGCAATATTACTGGCTTTTCTTTCCGAATAATATAGTTTGAGAAGAATTTAGGTTATCACTGGAAAAATGGACATTTTCATTTTTGCAGTTTTCTCAGTGTCTTAAATATCTTGCCACCAGGTATGAGCATCCTTCAGAAGAAAGAGGACATTTTTTCAGACTGTAGAAAGAAATTTTGGAATACATATAAGGTAAGGCAAGTAGTTCCCTTACTGCTAATTAAGTACAAAATACCTACTATTGGACAAAATATTTAAGGTATGATTCCTTCCTCTAACATCCTTCCTCTCACCTCATTATTTGATAATGTGTAGGAAGCTTTAGGTACCAGCAATCATCTAAAGTCAGAGTATTCTGGAGCAATCACTACTGCCAGACAGGTAAAATCCTGCCATTCCAAAAATGTACTGTACATAACACTTGCACCTGGACACCCTACAAAGCGACACCAATAATTATATATGTTAAGATTATATTTCCTTCTATCTTGAGAAGTACTCACACACCAGTGTGTAGTTAGCAATGCCACTGATGACACATGAAACACCTGTTAAAAACATTATAGAGAGATCTTTTTTAGGAATCATTTTTGGCCTGTTCTTTTCACCGACAGTTTTCTCACTTACAGAAACACAATCCCCTGTTTTAAGAAGACTTTGATATAAATAGTTGGTTTAAGTTAACATTTCAGTATACACAGGGAAGAAAATATGTATCTGTTCTATTGCAGAGCCAAGCCAATTAAAATTTTAAAGATTTCCCAGGCTCAAGAAGAAAGATGGATTAGCAGAAAAATAAAGTAGAATGAGGAACTGTAATTCAATATGCATTTCTCTTCATGCAGTGTAACTATATAAGCAGGATAAAAAAAAGTATAAAGGATTATTTTTATTACTATAGAGGGTGCTTCTAAAAGCAGCATTCACTATATCCTATAAAAACATCAGGTTTCCATTGACCTTATGTTCTTTGAGTAAATTATCGGATGGTTTTTGTAAAAAAAAATCTTACATGCATGAGTATCTAGAAGGAGCATTGTAAGTGTGAAATAAATAGGGTTCAGTGGTATTTTTCATTCATTGCTGAAACAAATGTTCACATATTTAAACATTTGTTCACCCATCTGGTAAATGTGCTTATGTATCTGGTTGTCAGGTGACTACAAAAACTTACTGTGCTTAGATTTTGTATTTAAAGTGAGTTAGAATAATAGTTCTGAGAAACTCTTCAACATAGGAGCTCATGAAAGTGGCAGCACTTTATTACTGCAACCTCTAACTTAAACAGTTTACATTCAAACATTTACAATCAGTTTACAATCAAACAGTTTACATTCTTTTATTAACTTTGTTCAGGTAGGTGTTAGTCTTTGCTAAATATGGTAAGAAAAATGAATCTTTGTGGTTGAAGTCCCTAAGAGTAACACTGACTCGTTTCTGTTTCAGACCGGGCTGATGTACTGGCCTTTTGTGCAGGTGAGTTTCAGGGTAACTCCAGGAGCATTTCTTTGTCATAAAACCTGATCCTGTGCGTTCTCCTAACCCAATGAGAAGTCAAGGGGAGTTTTTGGGTGTGTAGGCTTAAGACCTATCAATGTCTAGAGCACTAACTGAGCTCTCTCTCCTTCCAATGCAGCTGTCAAACTTCATTTTTGTACCTGTTTACCTGAGAACAGCTTACACTGGGCTCTGTGGCTTTCTCTGGGCTACCTTCATTTGCTTTTCCCAGCAGAGTGGAGATGGCACAGCAAAGTCAGCACTTGTGTGGCTCCAAAGAGAGGAGGTCAATGCAGATGAAGAACCATCAGAGAAATAAGAACTTTAGTTCTGAACCCATTCTAAAATGATAAACTGAGTTTTTGAAAGCCAGAAAACTGCACTGCAGCCTCATTGCTGTGTTTAAAGAGTTGTCCCAACATTTGTTGGTTAGTATAAGCAGCGGAACAGTTTGTCTTTTGCCCATTTATTCGTCATAGAAGAGGCCAATTCTATATTGGTACTTAGTTATTTTCATGCAGCCAGCCCTTCTCCTCTGGGAACAACTGACTGTAACAGGGCAGTGTAAGCATTCGCACATCATGTCAGCCAGCCTCGCTGGGGAGAATTATTAACTATAATTTAATTTTCAAGCAACTTGTAATTGCTAGAAAAGGGGGAATAGAACATTAAATCATCTGTGGTCATACTTGACAATTGTTATCAGTGCAGAATTGCTTTGGCAGAACAAAATTTATCAGACTTCTTATCTAAAAAGTGGTATTGCATCTGTAGTACTCGGAGAAAAAAGTAGCCTAAAAGTAGGGGCTGCCTATCTGTAGCAGCAGAAGTGCTTTATTCTGCACTAAAATCTATATATAAACAGATTACATTGTAGACTTGAAATACATTTGTACATTTTCTATCTTAACTGGGAGAATGAAGATGACTGACTTGGGCCAGTGTTCCTCAGGATTCATTATGGATGCTGCATATTTACTCTTGAGGGGAGCAGTGGTCATAAGCAGCTCATGCAGCAGAACCTAACTAAGCCCTGTGCTGTGAGCTGCTGTCCTGCCTGTCTATTGCTTATTCCTGTGTCCCTGAAGGGACAAAGTATTAAACAGCACATGCAAGTCTTGCCACTTTTCCGTTGTCGTTATGTTCAAGCATAATTAAGATTTTGAAGAAAAAGAGCATGAGGAAGACAGTAACGTGAATGCCAGAATACATCTCACAAGAAACTAGCTATATATAAGGAACTTCTTCCAGCCATATATAAGCAACCTTTCTTCTTCAAGTTATTTTTTTAATGTTTCTACTCATTAAGAGGCACTGGCATATAGTAATTACACATAGGAAATTAGGAAGAGGTAAAAAATTATAGGCCTGCTTTGCAAACTGGGAAGACGTAGGTGTACTCACCACTATTTTTTAAATGTTCAAATGTATTTCAGAACAGGAACCATGCAAATTTTTGTAATTACAGTAAATTCAAAGCAAACTAATAATGGAGTCCTTATTTTATTAGAGTGGGATTTTATGCCTTGAGGTTACTAAGCTGTAAGCTTGAAGCAGTATGTGATTTAAAACATCTTGAGGAGTGGAAAGGTAAGACTCGGCACTCTTTGTTATATGAATAATAAACCATTCTGGGGAATGTCTGAATTCCTAGGTCTTGTCTAAACAGTAAACCAAAACCTGATTAGGCTGTAAAGTGCATTGCTTTTGCAGGCAGTTCTCCTGCTTAATATATTGTCATTTGCCACCGTTCGTCACTGCAGGAGCCTGCTGCTGCAAGGCTCTGTCAGGGAAAAGGATCGTGCAAGCGCTGCCCACTCTACTCCAGGTAAAATCAGCTTAGTTATCATAACACAGAGGTCAAGAGTGGTAGCCCATATGGCTTTGACTGCAGCAGATGGGAAGAGGGTAATTTTGAAGTGGGGGGGCTGCTTCTACAGCTGGCTTTGCTGGCAGATGAGTGGAGGAGGTAGCTTCCCTCTCGCAGGTGACAAGTCACTGCAGTTAGTTCATCTTCAGCTGGCACCGTCATCCCTGGAACAGGGCACCTGTCTATAGCCTTAAGGTGGAATTTATTTTAATTGACTTTATACATCTGTAATGTGGACATCTACAATGTGGACTCAGTTGCAGCTCCCTCTATTGCTAGCAGAGGCAAATAGGGAGTTGTGGATAGCTAAACAACTAGTTGTTTTAAGTGAGATGACCTGTGCACAGTAGGTGCCTATTTCTCTCATCTGTGGCACACCCTTGGGACACTGGCTCCAATGTAGGTAGCTTCATTATAGATTGTTATGTTTGGCCTGGTGAATCCCCTGCTTGGTGTCTATTTTAGATGCCCATGTAGGAGTGATTCTGTGGGTGTTGCTGCTTGGTCTACCCCATGCGAAATGGCAGTCTTGAAGCTGGCCTTCCCAGTAGGACTGGGCATCCACAGAGGAACTAATTGCAATCTATCTATCTATTTAAAAGAAATAAAAGATGAGTGAAGAGATTTTTTTCAGGCTGCTATAGATGTTGAATTGTTATTGTGCATATATGTTTAAAATGCTGAAAATAGAGAATTTCAGTAGTCATTTTTTCTGTTAATGTTTTTAGAATCAGAATTATGATTCAAAGTCTATTCTATTTAGTGAGAGTTACATTTATTACATGATATTTTACATTGTACTTAAAAGTTTCAGATGAGGTATGCTAATGATGTATTAGAGTTTTTTTACAGCTTTTATTTGTATTTCTGCTTATGCTTTAAGCATTTAATGATTAATAGAATTCATTTGGAAAAAAAAAAAAGAACTGTAAAAATAATGACAACGAGTGTGATACAGTGTTGTTTTGCTGCATGCTGTAAGCACAGGGCCGTGTTATGTTGCAACTCAGTGGTGGAACAAAATATTTCTGCATAGGTATAGTTAGAATCAAAATAGGAGAATCAAAAACTTAAATCTGTCCTCATGACCTGTGTAACTCTGATGCTTTCCTTAAGCAGGAGTATTTAATAAATGGAACATACTTTTTTATTTTAAAAAGCTTAAAAGCTTACACAAGCTGTGCTTTGTTGCTATAGGCTTTTCTGATCCTATCTCTTTGCTTGGGAACATGAGGTAAATACTGTATTCATGTTTGTTTGGTTGTGGTTTCAGGGACAGGTTTCCCTATTTTTTGTCTCTCTCAGTTTATACTGTTTGAGGACCTAATTCCTTAGTTGTTGGAGACTTTATTATTTCATGACACTTCTTTGGCTTAGGAGACTATTTTTGACACACATATAAATTTGTGCTTGTTTCTACAATTGGAGTTTAATAATCAGTAATTGAGTACATTCATCAGAAAACATGAGCTAGGTGAGACTCGTCCTTATGTCTGTTATTTTCCTCTTTACTTCAAAAACAGTCCTAGGAAATTGTTTTCTATGACCGCATAACAGAATTGCAGTGATCTTAATGCCAGATGAACACCACAGATTTCAATAACCAGAATTATACGAATAAAATTAGACATCAAGTAGGTGCTCAGAAAGGAGGGAATACTCTGCCAGTAGCTACTGGGCATGAATTCAAGTGACATTTCCATTTCGCAGGACCTCTAAGAGCAAATGGATTGAGAAGACACATTCATATCAGGTATAGCTGCAGCTTCATATTTTTTCAGGAGGGCTGTGGAGATTTAGAAGCTGAATGTGATAACATGGGAATTTAAAAATGTATTTTTCTATTGCAAATCTTTAATGTAAATGAACCTCCTGTGCTTACTGCTGTCTGAAAGATACACTTCTAATTCACCAGAAAGCCTCCATCTCTTTCACACCAGAAACAACTAACCAGTAGCAATGCATAAAACAACCATATTGCAGAGACGGTAAAACTGTCTGACTGCAGTTTGGTGTCATGTCTGATGGGTAACTTCTCTGTATAAATACAGTTATACGATAAAAATATGGGCATGACATCTGAAATCTATGCAGCTTCTGCCTTATGAATCTCTGCTCTAAGTGCCAGTGCTTTTTGCTAGCGCTGCTGGCTGTATTGCTAGTACCAGTGCAGTAAAACGTGCGAGAAATATTTGAATAAGTTCAAGTTGACTTTGTTTTTGAAAAGGCTTAATAAACTCTAAATGTTGCTCTTTGGCTCTGTCTTCAGCTGGTGTGTGTGTGTGTGTGTGTGTGTGTGTGTGTGTGTGTGTGTGTGTGTGCACGTGTGTATGTGTAAAAAAATCCAAATTCTTGTGCAACATTCCTTAGGCTCCTCATGAACCACAAACAGCAAAGAACTCAAAAAGCGCTCTATCTGATACCATGTCAAAAAGAGGTACTCCCCACAGCATAGGCCTTAGCCCAGGACCAAGGTGAAAAGAAAGCAGGGATTACTCGCTATGTTCAGAGCTTAATGATGTACTTCAAGTCACCTGCCACTTCTGAACAAGTTCAGAACTTCCATCTTTAAGACCACTGCCACTAGACTTAATTGCTCTTTTTTAAAAAGGGGTAAAACTTTGGAATTAGTATGCATTTAGATAATGAATATAATCTCAGAAGAAACTGGGGAATGCAAGAAGGAAAAATATGTAACAGGCTTCAGTAAAATATTAAACAGAGGATAGCAGTCTTTATTGAAGGATGCACGCACTGTAGCTTGAGTGTGATATTCTTGGGAAGGAAACTGCTCAGTGGGTTTGAGGCTGAAGTGAGGAATGTATTCCACAACTGGAAGAGAGAAAACAGCCCCATTTCCTTAGATTGAGGAGAAAGATTTATGGAAAAATTTCAAGTTGAAAAAATCTGTTTCATAGTCTTCATGGGCAACAGGGACAAAAATGATCATTCAGAGTCTTTGCATAATGTAGGGCAATGAGTGTCGCCTGGTACTTACTGAATCCAGACAATAATGTCTGAATCTCATGATAGCTTTCAGAAAGGTATCTAGACGCTTCAAGTAATGGATAATCTGCCACATCCGTAAGACATCATAATTATTTAAGGTTTTTTTTAAATATTATCTTTTATTGCCTTTTATCTAATCTTATTTAACCTAATTCAATGAGGATATTGTTATACCTTTTCTGACTAAACATTTGATAGGAAGAGCCTTCTACATGCAGGTACTGGTAAAAATTCACATTTTTATTTATTCTTTGGATAAAATAAATAGGTTTAGCTCTGCTAGCCCTGTGCTAATGATTATTTAAGCTCTTTTATGAATCCTTTATTGCTATGCAACCTACACTCTGAAAAGTAGACAGTAACCCTGTAAAAATTATTCCCAGTGATAATTTCACACACAACTCACCTAGATAATATTTCTTTCTATTTCTGCTTAGTGTTCCTGTGCTTAGGCAGCCAAAGGTCATATGTTCTCTCTTAATTTCAAAATCGGTCTGAGAATTTGCATTTAATTGCCTGTCTGCAATGATCAAAGTTACTGCAATCCATTTTAAGGGGGAATAAAGAACGCTGATTTTGTATCTCTATGATCTTCACATACACTATTCAACAGCATTTGCCTTAGCAAACACAGCTTTCCGTTTTTTTTGCAGTTTATTAATTTAAAGTGGCAATACCCAAAGGCTTACACCATATATCCAGATAGAAAAACAGCAACACTTTGAAGAGTAAAATGCATCAACACTACTACAAATTATAGCTGTTCATTCAGAGAGAAGTCCCAGCACCAGGAAAGACTGAATAGATCTGCGGCATAATTGGAAAAGACAGTGTTGAGGACAGCTCTGCTATAGTGGCAGGTGCGTGAGAGAAGTTCAGAAACACCAGGATTGGCCTTTGCATGCACTGGGTTTGAGGAAAGACCGTTGTGAAGTGAGTAAAACAGCAAATAAAAAAGGACAGCAGTCTGAGTCTGTTCACACTCAGCTGATGCTCCTCATAAGTGAACATAACCTGGGACACCTATGCACAGGCTCCCCTCTGCCAAGAGAAAACCTTAACTACAGCACCTAGATGTAGTCACTCACCTTTCCATCATGGAAGTCAAGACTGATTGAATCAGAGTCCAAGAGGGAGCGTGAACATGTACCCTAATAGTTCAGTCACCAGGGATATAGGGGAAGTGGGGATATGCAGCTCCCAATTTAGTTACTGTACTTTATGCAGTTAAAATCAATGTAAGATGCATAAGCACTCAGCTGTCTGTGGTAAATACAGTGCCTGGGCCATATGGGCTCACAAACCATGCACACAAAGTGCTCAACCACATGAGCTCCTTTATCTGTGAAGGAAGTGTCAGTTTTGTTCTGAATTATGTGCCCTTTTATAGGGTATAATTTGGTGGCCAGGTAAAATAAGTGACAACATACTTGCCTGGAGTCAGTATATACTGTAAGTAGGGTGTGTGCCAAGTGTGTGCCTATGTAAGAATAAACCCTCACTCCATTTCCTCTCAAGTGATCTGTCAGAAAAGCAGCCACGCTCTCATTGCACCACTCCTCCCGAAAAGAATCTGGAAGCCTTTGACTGGTGTTCTCCGTTCCCATCCCTAGTCTTTTCTTTTTCCTGCTCTGGCATTGAGAAATCTTGCAGCTACCACTGTGCCACTAACCTGTCCCCCAGGCTCAACTGCAGGGCTCAGGGGGGAGTCTGCAGCAGGACTGCAGAAACGGCCCTTAGAGGGGTTTGCAAAAGGTGGGTTAGATACCTCTCATTGAAGTAAACCCACCGTTGCTTACCTAGCAAGACACTTCAGCTACTTCCATTTAATGCATCACATACTTCTACATCCAAAATATAATAAGGTTTTCAGCTGCAGCTGGTCAGCCACAGTAAGCCAGTGACACTATAGGGTTTTATTCTATGCAAAATCTATATTATGCTTAGCTCATAATTGTCATAATACAGTAAGAAATGATTGTGTGAGTGCACTAGTCACCTCCACTTTTACATGGCAATTACCTATACAGTGATTTGCTTACTGCTGTTGCATACACAGGTCAGTAGCGTCTATTGTCCTGCGTATTTGCAAGTCTCCTGAGAAGGTGCAGACACATTCACCATCTCAGTGTGCTGAACTCAGTCATCTGTTCTGTGTGGCTGTGGGCTCCATCACTGACACCAAAGCTACCGGCACAGTGGTGACTCACCAGTACAACAGCCAGTCCAGTCGTAGCCCTGAAGCTGGCTCCAAATGCAGAAAATAAGCTGTTCCTTGGAAATCTTCCCTACCCATCATAGCAGTAATGTATCTGACAGATGCTGTAACAGCATTTTGCTTTTTGCATTTTTTTCCTGTAAAATTTGTAGCTTAAAAGAACAGTTAATATAGAAAATTTATTAAAAATTCAATGGGATAGAAGAGTTTAGAGACAGAGTTTTCTAAAACCTGTATTATGGTCACAGCTACAGACATTGCTCTGTGAAAAATGTTTCCATTCTCTCTACCAGACATATGTGCCCTGTCGTTTTTTGCTACTCCATTTCCTGAATTTTGTGCTATGTCTTCTGACTGTCTATCCAGAAAATTGATGAGACAGATCTGAATAAATGGAGGGTGCTGGGCTAATTTAAGTAGTCTCCATTACTAACATAGGAACTTCTGAAGATAGGTTCGGTACAGGTACAGACCCGATTTTCAAACACAAGCACTTAAAAACTTGGCATACCCAAGCATGGGCCATTGACTGTTCATTTATCAGTTCAGCTTCACTTGAAACGTATCTTGGACTAGCCAAATGTTTCACAAGCTTCATCCAACCCAAGTTGTGTTTTGGGAGCTGCACCTTGCAAGGTTCAATCGTCATACATGGTGCGGCTCAGCAGTCCTTGCTCCCTGGCCTTAGGTACTTTTTTTGATTTGAAGGGAAAAGTGATTAAATACTCCTTCTACTTCAAATTATCTAAGTATTTGCTAGCTCAGAGCCCACTTAATTTGATAGATTTCTAAATATGGAATAAGAAAAATTGCTGGGCAGTCAGATGCTGTAGCTCCAGTGTTGCCAGTTAACATTTATCACACACACAGAAGTCAAATAACAAGAAGCAATATGCAGAGATTAAAAAAACAAAATGTAATTTTCACTAGAAAAACAACTTCAAGGACAAAGAGTACTCTACCGTAGCTCAGCCAAGGCACAGGGAAGCATGTCGCATCTGGCACATAATTAGTGGCACATGGTTCACTAACATTTGCCATTAAATGCTTGTCCTTTGCTTTCATAGCTCTAGATATTCAGCTACGGAGCTACAGGAGGAATTTAAATACATTGTCACTTCTCTTCTGTGTGCATGCTTGATAAAACAGCTAATGACACATGAAAACCAGTGCTACACTCAAATAATATTCCATATAGACATGTTAATTTAAAAATTTCAAAAATCAGGATGACACTAATAAACATTTAGGTGTATATCTTTATGCACATTCAAATAGTTGTATCACCACCTCACCTCAGAGTCATAAAATAATATTCAATTCACCTTTTCATAAGCATTTTGGAAGGCCTTGCTTGCCCGCAATACTGCTACTAAGCTACAGATGTACTTTCCTATCCTGACAGGGCAGCAGTGGAATAGGACCAACATCCTAGTTATTTGGCTGCAGCCACTGTGAATTATTTATGAAGTTACTTTAGCCTAAAATATATTTTAAAGGAATAGCTAATGTCAGGAAAATCTGTATGTCTAAATAAATAAATAAATAA
>VZSV01000133.1:210216-225690 GCA_013398735.1 Nothocercus julius
CCGGCGGCCGCCGCGGTGCCGCTCCCGCCTCGGGCTGCGGGCGGCCGCTCTGCTCTCGCTCCCTGTGCTCGTTGGCACTTTGGGTGCCGGAGCTCGTCTGCTTGAGACCCTGATTTGCCACAGAGCAACAGTTGACACATCCTTTGCAAAGTGCTGATGCAAAGAGTGGTTGAAAAGATCGGTTAATTGTCAGTTCAAGTTATCTATGGGACCTGTCCCCTCCAATGTATCAGTTTTTCTTCTTGTATTGGCAGCAGTATCTTCCCTACAACCTTATAAGTCTACAAACCAGTTCTTATTTTCAGGGTAACCAGAAAGGCTTTTTTTTTTTTTCTCCTCTGCCAAGACTTTTCAAGAAACCTTGAAAAGATGGTCATAAAAAGCTCTGTACTGATACAAAGGCAAATATGTTCCAAGTTTCCATGCAAGATTAATTGACCACAGGAAGAAAACTGTTGGGTGTAACGACATCCTTATGGAGGGTGATATCCTGAGGCTTCACGGCATCCTACTAGCAGATTTTGGCCAGTGCTCCTGCTACATTTAGACTTTTCCAAAACTACTGTGCTCCTCGACTGTGTTCTGGAATCGTGCTTTGACTCTGGCTTCAGTCTTTCATGCCTATGTTATCATATAAAATATGTTGGTGACAGAGAGATGTAAGTCCCCCACTCTGATATTTCAGCTGCAGTGCTGGTTCTGTTGCAGTGTCTGGCATGGATTCAGGACCAAATAACTACTCACTTTCTAACAAGGAATTGAAGACTGAAGTCGCTGTTGACTGACTTGGTTGGCTTGGCCACATGCAACAGTTCTGCAGGCAGCCTTGTGCTCATCTCGTTCTCATAAATAAGTCTGTTTTTGTTGCAGAGTCAGCTCCCAAGCTGAGTGCAGTGCAGCGCTTGTAATAATAATAACTGGTGCCTGGAGGTGACAGAAGGGTTATGAGTCTTGCAAGGTTGAATGAAAGATCATTTGCTTGGCAGAAGGGAACGGTGAGACAAAGGGAGAATTGATCAGCTCAGAAATGTGTGCTCAGCACTGAGTTTTCTCCCAGAATGCAACCTGACCAGGTTAGAAGAAGGGGCTCTTGGCAGGGTCAGAGCCCAGATGTCCCAGATTCTGCATCTGGGCTCTGCAGTTCAGTATCCCCTTGGTTTAGTTGTAGAATAAGAAGTAATCTTGAGATGACAGTCTAGGCTTTGGTCACCTTGAAAAACAACTATAATAAGGCTTTGCTGCTTCAGTAACTGATCTGTTTGCTTATGGGCTTTAATTTTTCTGAAATACTATAGAAATGCTATTTATCTGTTGTTTTAGATGATCCCTCTGTTTCTTTTCTATTCTAATACTAACATTGACTTTTAACTGGGTTTTTGCATTGATTAAAAGTACTATATAGTATGCCCTTTAAATGCTCCCATGCAACATAGATCTGAAATTGCACAATGACAACAGTCTCCAGAAACTCTGGGAAGAAGCTGAAAGCAGAATTTTCTTTTCTTTGCTAACGTCATCAATAGTCATTGCTTTAAATATGAAATGCTAAGTATTAGTATTAACAAAAGCAGGTGTCTATTGATGGATATGTTTGCCCCCCCCCCCTTTTTTTTTCCTTCTTTAACTGTATTTTAGTTGTTAATTAGCTTAAGTCAGGATCTCTTTGATGGTGGAACTTGTTACATATTTGTACAGCACAAGAGTGCCATTCCCTGGCCAGTGCCTGTCTCTGTGACTGTAGTATAACTCCTTGCATCACAAGGAAATGTGCATCCTGATTATGTCCATTGCAGAAATAATGTCCTGGAAGTTAGGGAGAGTCTATTTAATTTGTTAAATGGAAAGGGAACTCTATCCATAGCCAAGGAAGTTCTGTCAACTGTGGGACAGAAAACTTGCTGATTGTTGATCGAAACAAAGATGAGTTACTTCATGGCAATGAAGTATATTATCGAAATTTATACTGTATGATGGCTTCTTTCAGCCGGATCATCTATAAAGTTATGTTGGTTCATATTAGCTGAGGATCTGATGCCTTACAACATGAGGGTGCAATGATCCCCCATGGGTTCGTGTGCAAGATATGAAGCAGATTGTTTTAAGAACATGATAGAAATGACTGCTTATCATGTACAGAACAACTCATGCATTTTCTAGTCCATGCATGTAAAAGGCAGTTGGGCTTGTAAATGGAGAGACTATAATAATAAAGTGGTTACAGCCTTCTTGGTAAATTGTCTTTACAATACAGACTTGGGGAGTCTGCTCTGAACCACAGCACTTGAGCATTTTGGTCATTCCTCATTACCCAGCACATGGCTGTATTCAGAGTCATCTCCCTGCCACTGAGGGACTCACCCCGTCCCAATTAATCTACTGCCAAGCCTTGGAAAGAGCTACAAGGAAACAAATCCGTTTTCATCACCCTACTGAACATCCACTTGTCAGATACATTTCTGCTGTTCTTTTTTTTCCTCTTTCTGTTTCCATGAGGTCTGGAGCTAAATCCAGAATTGAAGGTCATTGCCCCAGTTTCAGGTGGCACAAGCAGGTAGAAAATGCCAGAAAGCTGCGAAGGAAGAGTTTTGCTGCTGTTTAAGCTGAGAATAAAACTACAGTATTGTAGGGTTTGTTTGCCCACTAAATGTCATGAAATTTGCTTGTTTATTTTTTTTTGTTTGAGTGGTGACTTAGTATTGGAAGTGAGATGCCTTATCTATTGCAAAGCCCCAGCTTTTCAGCAGTCCCGAGTCTGTAATGGAGATGAGGCGAAAGAGGCCCCATGGGAGGCCAGCGCTGAAACACCAAGTTGGAGATTCATAACAGAGGAGACTCAGTAGTAGCAAAACCCCATCTCAGCTGGCATCCTTTCCTCGCTTGTCCTCCTGAGAATGCTGTACCACAGGCTATAACCAGGCAAGGTGCCATGAGATGGCAGTGCGCTCCAGTGAAGAGGTGCGCTGCAGGGATTTTATCCATATAAATTACACTGGTCCTGAGATTGCTCAGGTGTGTTACAACACCAGAGAGACAACACTGTTCCCCATTTCACAGACATTTTTGGCTGACATGTTTGGTAAGCTTACTTCACTGCATTTGGTTTAGTTTATCTTAAAAACCTTTCTAAACTTATCATCCAGAAAGAGATGCTTGTCTGTACTTACATGTTCCACTACCGAGCAAGGAGAGTGGTTCAAGTGCTGAAAATATATGCTATTTAGCATTTTGCGTTTGCATTTCTTGGCAGCATGGGAAGGTGGATGTCTCACATCTTCCTGCATCCTTTTTGATTCAAAACCAATTTGTTTCAGAAGTGCTGTTCTGCATGGAGACAGTTCCTCTCAGCTTGCAGAGGTGCTGCTTGTAGAAGGTGAAGGGTATGAAGAAACTAGCCATAGATTGAAAGAGCATGGTTACTGGTCCTCTAGCTATGGCTTCTTTGCTTTTTGGTGAGCACAGTATGAAGAAAAGGCCTTTTAAACAAGAGTGAATCTCTGGTTATGGGTGCTTTATCTAAGCCACTTGGAGTTGCTTGTGTCATCTTTAAGGTCTGCTTTCATTAATGGAACAAAAGGACTTAATCCTAGAACAGAGTCCAGCTGTAATGTTTAATGTTAATAATGTTTTGTAATAATTTGAAAGATGCCTGTTGCAGTATTAAAAAAAAAAAAATCAATCAAGTAGCAGCAAAGAAATACACAGCAAAGCATGCACAGCCAGCACCCTGCAACACCTGTTATTCTGGTCACTAAAAATTATTTAGGATGTGTTCAGCTTAATCATATGCCTTTGGATTTTATTCTAAAAGGAGGCAAATACCATTTTCTTCTTGAATTTTTGTATCAGCTTTTTAAAACTTGGGGGCTTAATAGCTCTCTATTCTCTATATATCTAGTACAGATAGATGACAGCATGTTGGTTCCTGTGAAACAGTGAATGCATGCCTGTGCATCTGTGCTTAATCCCATGTGCCTATAGAAAAGCTGACTTATTCCAGCGCTGACAATCAAAGGTGGACACAGTCCTTGTAGTTGATGGGGAAACCACTGACTGCCCTTGTTCCTCCTCCTGTATTGCTTCTTGAGACTGAAAGGTAGCTTGTGTTGTCCCATGGGATAGGGAAGGCTCCTAGGACTGTGGAGAAGGCGCAATCGTGCTCAGAGCTGTCAAGTCAGACGCTACAGAAACTATGGAGGAATGCCAGGAATTCATGAGCTTTCCATAAGAGGGGAAGAGATTGTGAGCTGTGATTGACAAGGGGCTGAAGCTTAACCTCCAGTTCAACCCAAACATCAGTTATGGGAGTTTTTATCATTTGGTAGTTAAATTTTCAAACAAATGGCTTTGGATATTCTTCCCAAATGTCCCACAAACATCCACAAAACCACTTTAGTGCTCGGCCTAAAAACTTTCCATCACTGAAACATCTATCCAAGCAGTCAATAATGTGCCCTACCTATCATGCTCTTGTGATGTTCAGCATTCTCTTCATGTTCACACTATGACTAAAAATAATGGAGGTTTCAGAGGCAAAAATCAAAGTTATAAAGCCTTCCTTCCACTGCTGTCCTTCCACAGTGATGCCACTGTGTTACTGTAAATTTCCCCCAATTTTTATTTATATCTGTTACAGGCAGTAAAAGAGACAAACCAGATTAAGCTTTTTCATGAGATTTGCTAAGATAAGTGGGAAAGAAGCTAACTCAAGGATATACACAATTAAATTGCTTTTTATAGAAGCAGCAGGTCTGCTGGCTTTATGAAGGTCTGAAAACAGGCTTTAAAAAGGAAGAGAAGATAATTAGTATTCTTCCCATGTCTCCATTTAAGAAAAAAAAAAAAAAATCTGTGCAATAATTATGAAAATAGAGACTGACCAAGAAATTCAAATATGGACAATAAAACAATCATGAGGAACCCCACTATAGTAGACATTATTTTTCTGAGCATATTTTTTTAGAAAATACTTGCCAAAATACTGCTTATATTCAAGCCAGTGCCAACGAATCATTGTTGGAAATGTTATAGATGAGGCTCAGGTATCATATTTAGAACTGTTGCTCATTAATTTTCATATTTTAAAGGTATTTTACTGGAAAAAAAATTAGATCTGGAAGCAGGACACTTTGAACTACACACATCATTCCTGCTGCTGGTAGCCTGTGGGATTATGGACTTGTTTTATGCAATTTTATGTTTTATAATTGATCCCTTAGTTGCTTGGCATGTTTTCATCAGAGAAGCCACTTGTGAGAATTCTGTATATGTCTCTGTCTCAAGGTAACGGGTCTTTATAAAACAGCATTAAAAACATACATTTAAGATCAGGCTGTCACTGCAAAGTACTGTGTATCATGCATGAAGTTTAGAGTATTCTTAAAGTTACTGAACACTGTTATTAAGGTTGAAACCAGGCATCCTGTCATCCCAAATCCCAAAGCACTTTTTCCTCTGTAGAGGGATACATTCTATTTTAGTCAAAATCTTGTTAAAATGATCCCAGAGAAGAGAGAAGTAAATACTGCCTCTTCATTTCTGTGAGACATGTTCTGCTATCTAACTACATAGCGAGTATAGTATAAAGGCATTCACCATTTAAAGTTGAAAAATGCATGTTTGGAGGGCAAACTGTATGAAGAATCAGCACTCTTGCATAATTACATTAGTCGCCCTTCAGGATGAAAAATGAAACATTAATTATCAAATTTTTGTCAGTTCATAATGGGCAAAATGTCTGAGAAAACAGTTTCAAGCCAATTTTGTCGTTAAATGAGGATAAATGCTTTCAGTGAGGTGGCTTATTGCATAATTCTAAGGAATGTAAGCACTACCAAAATGCAAGAGGTAAAGTGTTATTGTAAGAACAGCAATGCTGAAGGATCTTTTTATTGCCCTGAAGCCCTGCCCCTTCCACAGCCCTTTATTCATTAGAGATTTCAGTGTTGTTGTTGTTGTTTTGTTTTTTTTTGTTTGTTTGTTTTTTTACAGAAGCTTCTTCTTTTTTTCTTAATATATTGCTGAACTAGGAACAAAAGCTTCTCATGACAAGGTGTTTTAATGGATATGTGTGTCTCTTGGAGAATGGAACTCCAAAACCAGAAGACAGATCACAGTCAATTCTGCCATTTACGTCCTTGTACCTAAGGCCAAAGTTGATTTTAGAATAATGCTGTAGAAGGCAGATGAGCAAGACAGTGAACTGACTTCCCTGGGAAATGACAGTGATGCTTAACGGGCGCTTTATTAGTTACAAAACACAGCTCAAACTTCATTGACATTGATGGAAATTTTCTCACTGATTTTAATGAAAGAAAAACTGAGCTCTATGCCTATGTCTCTGGATGTCCTATTCACCTTGATTCTCTTTGGAAAGTTCTTTGGGAGAGAATTCAGGGGCTGCATCAGTACCATGTGGACTATCCTGTGCACAAGCACTGCAGCGGGCAGAAGTTCCTACCACGGGGAAGCAAGCCCAAGATGTTTCACTTTAGGCTGATACTTGCCTGAAGACAAGAATACATGGTATGAGATGGCAGAGGCACAGCCATGGCTTTTTGAAAGCCAGCAAAATCATGATTTAGTAAGGTGGGAAATGTATTGCAATTACAAAATTTACTTCTAATAATTTCTCCTACAAAGAGGAGGTGACACGCAGTGATCCCCTTTGCTCAGCGGCAGAGTTAAGGCCTCTGCAGCACTGCTTTAGTTTCCTCCCCTTGGAGAGCTGCAGGGTGGCAATCAGCTCAGCGCCGCTCCACCGCCAGCCTGGTGCCAGTTGTGAGGAAGAAGGTATTAGCATATTTAAGAAGACTGAATCAAAATAAAGTATGTCAAAGCAATTAACTTGGTGAAAACAGAGGTTGATAGAGGCTGACTCCACATCCTCAGACAAAAGGCAAATGGAAACAGATTTAGGTGCCAACTGTGATCATCGTTATCTTATGTGATAAGAATAAATGGGGCTCTGTGCTGCTCCACCTGAGCATTTGCTGAGAAAGAACGAAAGGGTTTTGTCTCTGTGCTGGTAATTCCATGTTTAAGGAAGGGATCAGCTTTTGCCTAGGCCTTTCTGGAAGTACCATGTGCCCCCCTATACATTGGCCAGCAAGACCCTATAGATTCC
Organism: Nothocercus julius; assembly: GCA_013398735.1. NCBI lineage: Eukaryota > Metazoa > Chordata > Aves > Tinamiformes > Tinamidae > Nothocercus > Nothocercus julius. The sequence goes on from VZSV01000133.1 coordinate 217,340, forward strand.
TCATTGCCTGGCTTTCCCCTTAGCTGCTGAGCTGTACCCAACATCTGCCAGTGGGCTAAGGAATAGCAACATTCACCCCCTTGAGAAATCACTTCTCTTTTTTTGCTATGAAATGTGAAACTCCTTTTTTCTTAGCTTCTAAGAAGGAACTTCTCAATATTTAATCACTTGCTGGAGTGGGAATCTGCTCTGCAAACCAATTTTTTTAGTTTCCGAAGCAATTCTGCACACCAGAGTTTGGCCTTCACTGGATTGGACTCAGATGCCTATATTATTTATCCAGTGGTATTAAGATTGCCTAAAATTATCCACCAGCTGCTGGGAAGATGTTTAGAGCCCTGTTAGACAACTGTGTTATTAGAGAAACACATCACACAGGACAAAGAGAAAGATGAAGAGGCTTTGTGGTATGTGGCTGGGTAATTTCAAACAAAGGAGAATATTGTGAGGACTTGAAATTTAGAAATGTCAGTGGCCATTTTATAATTACTTCCCTTGCTACCTGTACTGCTGTTTATTAGTTGGTACTAGCAGGAGGAGTCTTACATTAAATGATATATCCCTAAAGAGGTTTTGCAAGATTTTTAAGACTGAGCACTTGGAGGATAGAAAAGACAGAAAAAGATAGAAAAAAGATAGAGAATGTCTTTTTAAAATATCAAACTAAATAGCTCTAAATAGCTGAACGTTAGCTGTACCTGACAGTGTTACAGTGTTTGAAACATAGATGCTAAGGCTTTGTGCTAGTGTTACAGGATCAAAAAAATGACTCAAGTGAGTAATCGAATGGAAAGCCACAAGCTGTTTCCTTTCACCACTCAGCAAAATGACAGAAGTAAATGAAGAAGTAATTTGCCTTTCTTAATATTCTCTTTTAATCCTCCATCATGTAAATATGGATCATAAATTGCTTTCCTTGGTATATGGCTCTAACCTGCTCTTGCCCTGAAGTCCACATTATCCCGGATGAGACTGCCTTGATTTCAGTGGGAGCTCCACATTAGGGGAGATACCAACCACAGTCACTAACTGTACTAGTTTCTATTTCCAGCCTTCTGATAGCACTGAATCTCATGCAGGGATTCTGGCAGGATTGGGCACAGAAAACCCATTCCTGAATCTTCCTGCCTTCTGGCAGTCCTCCTGAGCCAGATTAAAATAGCTTCTTGCACAGAAAGGTCTAGCTGAGCACCACCGAAGAAAACTGACAGTGAAGGCTTTGGGGTCAGACCTTCAAAGATGGTTTTCCCTCATTTTTCATGTCTCCTTTTGGAGCCATTTTCTCATCGGGAACAGCTGTGAGGGCAAATACACTTAGCAAACTCTCCCATTAGGTTGCAAACAGCTGAATATTCTCTCCATTCTCTGAAGGACAAATTGCTGTTTAAAGTGCACAAGGTCATATTTTAATTTCATTAAATGATGGGAAGAGGTGAAAGGACTATGCAAAAGCCAGTGGCAGCTACATTGCTGGCATCATTATTTGAATGCTAAGCAGGTTTGCATCTCACATGGATTTATTTTGAAAAATATTATTTTAAAAAATTGATCCCACACTCAAGTATAAAGGTATTAAGAACAGATTCCAAGAACTAGGTACTTTAGGTACTAGAAACATTTGTCTCTTCTGTGCTAGTTTTAAGATAATCAAATGGAGAGTGGGTAGCATAGCTGCTGTTCCCATGAATTTGGTCTCCAGAGATAGATAACTGTTTCAGTTTGACTTCTGCATTTTTTTTATCTGCCTTTCTGAGATGCTGGAAGCCACTAGAGAGAGTACAAAGGGGCTGGTACTTGAAGCAGTATGAGAAGCACTGTGGTACCAGGCTGAGTTTCCTACACACTTGCTGAGGAATAAATTGATACTAAGGATTAGGAAAGAATTATCCACCAGGTCAGACTGGCAAAGACCATTGGGATCTTTTGACTTCAGCAGTGTGGACCATGATCCATCTTTAGGGAGGATTGCCATTCTATTTTACAAACAAATTCCCATTTAAAAATGAAAATACACATATATATGTATATATATATATATATATGTGTGTGTGTGTGTGTGTGTATACACACACACTAAATTTAAAATGGCAAACAAGGTAAATGCATTATTTAATCATTTAGAATTTACTGAAATCATACTTCTGTAAGATCTGTTGGTCTACTAATAACAACATATATGAACAGCAGTCTGAAACAAATTATAGTGACCATGTTTCATCTGTTCAGTGTACCTGATAGCACTTTCTGAATAGAGTCAATATTTTTTCTGTTGATTATTAAGAAGTTTTCATACAGCAACAGGGGAGATCTAAACATCTAATGAAATAGGAAAATGTGGTTGGAAAGCTAAAGAATTGGATAGGAAGATTACCTGAGGGGAAAGAGGAAGAAAAAAAAAAAAGGAAGCAATTTAGCATAATTCATTTTTAAGAAAACAACAGATTTCATGCTGCTGGCATCCCAATATTTTAGTGACAAGCCTGTTTCCAGATCTTCTTGAGCTTATGTTCATATGTTCATATATGGAATTTCCACCCTTAAGAGACACAGAAGGAGGAAGTTTTCATCATTTATAGTTAAAAAAGACTGTTCCAAGGCTGTGCCATTGCTTTTCCAGTCAATAATCAGTTAACACTCTACTTACAAACTTCATTTGGATGTTCATATGCAGACATGACAGCAAGAGAAATTCAGTACCAGACGCAATACAGTACTGTGAAAATCGCTTTGGAAACTTTAAAAAAAAAAAAAAAAAAAAAAAGTGAACTGTGGCTTAAGACCACGTGATAACCTTGAGCTCTGAGTGAGATCTCTGTCTTCTGGCTGCGTGTTGGTGTCAGCACCTCTGAGCCCGTGTTCGCCCATGTCAAACCGCAGAGCCATGCCTCAGCGGGACAGAGTCCGTTAGGGCTCTGTGAGTCTCTGCTGTTCCCTTTCTGCAGACTTTGGATCTTTCTCTTTCAGGACACTGTGGTCAGTTGTCTACTGTGACAGAAGAGCCTTACTAAGATTGCTTTATATTAACATTTGGAAATTTTTTGATGAGAAAGTTTTTCTCAAAACAGCCTATATATGTTTTTATCTCGTCTAAGGACGTCCCATCCTACTGTGACTTAATCTAGGAAAGTTTCATGTCTTTAGAGATCATCTGGTTCCTCTCAACAATTCTTCTACTTTCTCTTCATCCCAGCAGAATTATCTTTTTAAAAACCTTTGGCTGGCTGTCCTAAGCCTTTTTTAAACTAAAAGTGTGTTTTAACAATTCTGACAAGTTTCTGTTTTAGGTCTGCTGAGATACTGAGAGCACTCTTCCCTCAGGTTAGGTCATCAGGAGGAGAATTGCTGATAGGAAGATACTCTGGTACATCCCTCAGGAAGAGGAAGAAAAATGGCACTCTTATTTCAGCTATTGCATGACAAATTAGGTTGCTTAGTTTCAGGCTGACATGTGATGTGGTCTGGGGGAAATTGCTTTCACACCTCATCTAAAGCCACCAGCCAAACATGGGAAAAAAACTGTTCTCAGAGCATCTGGCAGGAAGGAAGGTGATACCCAAGAAACAAGGGCTCAGTTAGAATTGGAAATAACAGGAGGAAGTCTGGAAAATGCTCTTGCACAATTCAATTATAGTTCCCTGTTAAGTCTCTCACAGTTCTCTGCAGACTTCACTATATGGTCAGCTCTTCTTTAAATCCCACTCAAAACCATTTACTCCTTCGCACAGGAATGCAAAGGATCAGATACCACAGGTTAGTTTTCAAATGGACTGTACTGGTCTTGAATGGAGCCTGTGACCCATTTCAGACACTAGGGATATTGGAAACTGAGGTCTGGAATGGTCACAGGGATGATGATGTGGTTCCAGTGTGCTGTAATTGCTCTGAAAATAATCTCTCCTGAATATGAGCAAGTCCTGTTTCTACCCTGCCAATACCTCTGAAATGCCAGCAAAGACACTCTGTGTTGGTAGATTTTAGTGTCTGATGTGTGACAGGAACTGTCCCGAGATGATCTTAGGCAGGCCAGCCTGCCAAATTTAGAACCTGGCTATTTGAACAGTTTCAACTCAGAGATGTAATTTGTATTAAAACAGAGGATTCTGTTTCCTCTGAATGGAGAATCACAAGTGCATCCATGAATAATGTCTCTGGGACTTCTTAATTCAATGGAATTGAGTTTAAAAAGATTTTATAAAAATTCAGTAATTTCAAGTTCCTCTTCCTGTTTTCATGATTGTGTTTTCTTCATTTTTATGCATTTGCCCTCTAACAGGCTGAGGAGATGTGTGCAGCCTCGTTATCACTGACCGTAGTGGCAATTGCCCGGGACATGCAAATTGCCCAGACGGAGTCTGGGGACCGGCTTCAAAGTAGCAAGGGCAAACCCTGTAATTGCAATGCCAGGGCCCCTAAGGGTTTTCAAAACTCAATCTTTGCATGGCATTATGGCAGTTTGTGTTAGTGGACATGCTTGTACATACCCTGAATTTATTTACATCAGAAGCGCTTCCTGCTAATTTCATTAACACTAAAAAAATCTGTATTTTTGACTTGCTAATAAGGGACTATCAAATCAGGCCTGTAGCTGTTTATGGAAAGACTTTCATAGGAAACTGTGTTATGTTTTCAAGGAAATATTTAGTTTATATTAAATATTGAGTTCCAATTCCTTAGACATTTATTGCTTTGGGTACTGAAATTCTGTTTTCTGATCTGTAAATATATTTTATGTTAGGTTTTATTATGCTGCAGCCTTAGAAAGTACTACTGAGGAAAAGTCCTCTCTCCCCCCATCTAAAATTAACTGTTTAGGGGAATATCCAGGACCTTGTAAATCCCAGATCAAAGACATGATATAGACATGATTTAAGACATGATCATGAGAGGAGATATGATATAGACATGATGTAAGACCTAATCAAGACATGATATATAAATAGGAAGATTCTTGGTGGTAGAAAAACTACATACAAATCACCATTATGGTGCTACAATACATCACCAAATCATAAACAGATTTGTAGCCAGAAATAAACAATTCTAGTTACAGATAATTAGATGGCAAATTGTCCTATTGTATTGAGTTAACTCCCTGCATAAGCAAGAACCCTTAGGTTAAGATGGAAGAAAATGAAAGCAGAGCTGGTGCATTATCTTGAAGAGCTGCTTTGATCATTTGACAGGATGGATCCTTATGACTTTACATATGGAGGAGGAGTCTGGAACCCTTAAAAGGGTGAGCAGCATCTGGCTGCAGAGGACACCAGACCTCAGAAAACCAAATGCTACTGCTGAACAAGTATCAGTGGTAGTGAGCCGAGCTGTTAGTTTATGCTGCCTGATTGTCTAGTCCAGAACCCCTGGTTTACGCCAATCCTGAGACACCAGGAGGAGAGCACACTGGGGGCTGTATGCCTCAGTAGAAAGAGGATCCTTTCTAAAGCTGGATTCTCAGTTTATCAGACACACAGGCAAACCATTTTTCTGTAACTCTGTTTGGAAACAGAACCTATCTTGTGCTGCAGATTCTAGAGGTAAAATATAACTCTAGGCTTCCTGGCTGTAAATAAACATTTCAAATGTCAGCTGCAGAACCAGTGCTGCTAAGTGGACAAGAGCTGGAGGCAAAATTCCCTGCAACGCACCGAGTGCCAAGGGCTGAGCTCAACCAAGGGGTGCGGATGGCAGCAAGTACTACAGATGCCATCTCTGCACCAGGCTGCGGCTTCTCCCGGTTCCTGGCATCCAGCTGGGGTGGTGGGAGTCAGAGCTGGTTTTGCAAAGGGAATACACAAGCTGCACTGGTGCACCCGCATTGTGGGGCCCCACACGCAGACTAGTGGGAAGGCTGAAGATCTGACACTCCCGATACAGGATGTTGTGATGTCTGCACCCAGGTAGTGTGAAAGCAGAGATCAGAAACACAAGCCTGCACCATTCATTTTGTCTCACATTCTCCTTCTCATTCTGAAAGCAAATGGGATTTAAAAACTTCCTAACAACAAAAATCACTATCACACCTTCTTGAACAGCAATTTGTCATAACCTACAACTTCACCATCCCGCCTGGTTTCTATATTGAGTATTCTACAGCGGAGCAGTTTTAAACAACGTGCTCATTTTGCACGCATCCTTATACACCCTCTTGCAGCTGCAGATAATCATGAAATACCTGTGCTTATTCCCAGGCTGTCCCCACAAAGTGAGGCTGAACCCCTAACTGACCCATATGCTCTGATCTTAGTATAATACAACTTGGGTTCCTTTCTTCCGCTATCCTCTTTGAAAGACTGTTTCAGAATGCCATTGCTTTGGGTAATGACTCTTTTCACGGTTAAATTTATTCTTTACCTCTACTTAATCTTGTGCCAGTCATTATCATTTAAAATAAATAATCATTCCCCTGTCCTTGATCCTTTCCTCTTAGCTGCCAAAAACTCTCTTACCTCATAGCTACCATCATCACAAGTAGAGCATGTCTACAATGCTGATGGCATGAAAAATCAGGAGAATTCAGAAAACTGGAAGCTTAAGTGCAAGATAGACAAAATGACATTTATCATCCATATACAGGATGGTGGTATAGATTTTTTAGATACATTAAGGATGAGCATGAATGGTACATGTTTTCCATTATGTGCTATACATCACATTAGATCTCCCCAAGAACCAGGAAACTGCTATAGATTCACAGGGTCTTTGTCATTAGAGAAGGATGAACAGCTACTGAGAAGTGAGCTGTTTTTTTGGGTTATCACTGCATGCTGCAATGAAGTCTTCTGTGCACAATGCTAAATTCTTGGATGAGGGAGGTCTTTTTCCTGGGGGAACTGTAACATTAAAGGCTTGTTAATTACCCACTTAGGAAATTGGAACTGTCATAAATTGACAGAACACAAAGCCAAGAATAATTGTTGCTTATAAATCTCTCAGGATAACAAATGGCAATTTAACTGATGATAAGGTCTTGCTTATCATAAAGCTATTCTTATCAAAAATAATATCTTAAGATCTTATTTTTATGGATATATGTTGATATAGGTTTATATATGGAACTAGAGAAAAAATGGTCCCTAAAATAGTAAGATGGAACCATCATTTAACCATAGAACTTCCAGTCAGTAAAGCAAAAGACAACCCTTAAGTAGCAATCACTTTTACTACATGAATGTCTATTTTGTCTAGAAATATGTAGTTAAATTAGAAAACTCAAAACAGGATCTATTTCAGTTTCAGATTTTAAACTAGCCTTTATTCACTGCAATACTACAATGATCTATTAAAAAAAATATAAAAGATGTAAAGCAACAAAGAATCTCATTTGGGCACTGAGCAGGTGCAAGCACTTTCTTACATGAGACTTGGAAAGGGTCATCACGTGCAAGAGGATGATACCATAGAAACCAAAAGAATTTTGAGAGTTAGAGGAAGGAGTTAATATTCAACACTGTGAGTCTGGCATTTATATTTCAAGAGAAACCTCAGTGAGGCTACAGTATACAAAAGTCTAAAATGGGAAAGAATAGACTGCTGCCAACAGGCTTTTTGAAAAGGTAAATAATGAAAAAATGAAAGGGCAAAGATTTAAGATAAGAGCAAGAAAGTAAAGGATAAGCCACTCAAAGAGAATCTTTTTATACAGTAGGCTCTTAGATATGGAGCATAGAGGGCAATGATTCTGGAACTGCAGCGGGCAATTGCACACAATGTTTCTTTTTATTTTCTCTACTTATTGAATTTTAAAATTAGGTCATATTCTAAGAGTGTGAGATGTTATTTTGAAGTGGAAATCTCAGGCTATATATGACTAGATCTAACAGTGATAGTGTAAATCTGTGATGATTAAAAAAGTAGGCATTAACAGTTTGTACAAAAGAAATCTGAATTCTATAATTACCCTATTTCGCTCAGGTCTCAACTAACTCTGTTTGAACAGAGCCATCTCCAGCCATGTCAGATGAATTTTGTATGTCTTGGAAGGAAATAATATGTCAGACAGAATGGTCTCTGATGTGTTTTGAGCAATAGGTTTTCTGGTCACCACTTGGTTTAAAGCTTCATCAAAATTCCGATGAACTGAACAAAAAGATGAATATCACTTTTGTCTTACCATTTTGTCATTTTGCATTTTTTCTGGGAATCATTTTTCGCTCCCCTTTTTCCAAGGGCTGGCATATCGCATACCAGCTCCACACAATTCATGGTTTCCCTGTCAGTTTTAGGCACAGAATACCAAGAGATTTCTGAAAAGTCAAGTCTGAACTTCCAAGACTTTTTCAAGCCTATTCTTCTACTTCAAAGGCAAAAAAAAAAAAAAAAAAAAAAAAAAAAAAAAAAAAAAAAAAAAAAAA
>VZSV01000133.1:225720-276575 GCA_013398735.1 Nothocercus julius
GCTGAAGTGAAAGAGTGCTATTGACTTCAGTGAGCCTTGCATTAGGAGCAGGGATCTGCAGAGCTAATCATCTGCACAAGATTAATTCATGCTTTCCTAGCTCCTTGACCCATCTACTCCTTTCCCTACAGATTTTATATGATGTGGGGCTTACTGTTAAGATTTCAGAAAGGCAAAACAAAACAGTTTTTTAAAATAATTTTTGAATTATTTATGCGTGTCTAGTGAATGCTGATCAGGGTATTCAAGGATGGCACAAATATATATAAATTATAACAGATTCCAGCCACTCATACAACTCTACATACTCACGCTAAGTCATAGTAGTCTATTATTAGAGAACAGGAATGAGTAATTTTATATATAAAGGACACAGATTATCTCTGATATTCAGTGTTTAATACCAAATAAAACTGAGAGGCTGTCAAATACTGAATGAGAAGAGGCTGGTGAATAGGGAAAAGAACTAATCATATTGTACACGTGACTTATTCCTAAAGTTTTAATATTTCATTCAGCAAAAATTCAAGGCAAAACTTTCCAAAATTGGTCATTAGTATATCATAAGTCTTTTTAGATTGCTCGGGCCATTCTTTGTCATTACTAATGCTCTTTACATGTGTACAACCACAGTATTTTCATGTTCATTACAAGGAAAAAGAAACTTTCCATAAGCAAGAGCAGCTATCATCCTATGGGCAATAGTGCTTACTTATTATTCTCTCTATTTGCAAAATAAAAAGGTTTTCACTGCAGCTGATGCTGTAGCAGTGCTTTTCCTAAGGATTCTGCCCATTACTATGAAAGCAAGATTTCCTTTCCTCGCACAAATGGCAAGTTTAAATGTATGATAATTCATTCTGATCCTCTCAGAGAGGTCTCATGTATCTCTCTATAGGTCGTAACACAGGCTCTCTCTATAAAATTGATTGAGGAGCTCCTGACTGAGGAGCTGCTGAAGGGACTGACTCCGAAGCAGTGCACTGGAGAGCTGAGTTGGCCAGTACTCAATATTTGAGTTTCTGAGGAAACAGATGCACCCAACTGCATGCAAATGAGAAATTCCCCCATTTCTTGTTTTTCTCCTTCCCCAAATGACTGTTCAGAAGCAGGGATATATGGTGACTGTGACAGTCCCTGAGATCCTGGCATTTAATCAGCTTTCAGCATGCATTTGTGGCTCCCTCCTGCCAAGGAGGTTCCCTAGGGCTGCCAGATTTCACAGCTGCCTGTTGTGAAGCCAAGCTGAACGGGGAATCAACCAGCCCAAAATTCTGCCCTGAGACATGGAGCATAAGAACAAGCAGCATTAGGACTTGTAGGTACCCTGCTGTCTGGCAGAGATGTTGGCAGCTACAATGCTCTGAGCATTCCAGGGCTCCAGGATTCCTCCTGTGCACCTGGGAGCTGCACTGTAGTTGAAACTTCTGCTTTCAGGGCTTTCTGGCTCTGCAGCAGAGAATTCAACTGCTCTAGATATGCAAAGCTCCTCTAGATCCCCATGCACTCTGATAGGAAACCAGGCCCTTTGCACAGACAGGATTCCCTTTGACTTAACCTTAAGAGCAAAGCAGAGAACTAAAAGTCTGCAGTTTCCTGCCAGAAGCAAAATTTAACTCTTATGTCATCTCAACTGTTAGCTGTTATTGATGCAGTTGTAATAAAGTGGCTCTGAGAACACACTGCCACACATAACAGCAATAGAACATTAGCCTTCTGCTCCTGTGAAGGCAGCCTCTGCACACGACTGGCATCTTTAGAGATTACATTTTTTTTCCAGTGTTAAAACTCCTCAGATATGTGCATCCTGTTGCCCTGATGTAGCCTATTAACTGGTTACTATGGCCTGGTACAACCACAGCATAGTTACAACTTTTACTAAATTGCCTGTCCTCACTAATCTGTCTTCAGCTCAAGAGATTACACAGGAGGGCCTTTTGACAAGCAGAGGGAAGAGATTGCCTTGAAGGAGATGAGGAGAATGAAGTCTTTTCTGGGCTAAAGCACTGAAATGAAGTATGGACTGTAGTCTGCAGGATGGGGACTGATTCCTGGGATGTGTGTACAGAGGTGGAACAGTGAGACCAATATCTCAGAGGCACTGGGACTCGGGCATAACAGCAGGCAGGCAGGGGCAGCAGCAGTGTCCTCGCCAGCAAGGGTGCAGCCCCACAAAACCTAAGCAAGGTGAGCAGAGCAGCTCTGGTGACAATAACCAGGGTCAACCAACAGTCCAGATCCCCAGGCAACTCCTTGCTGACAACACAGATCCAAGGTCTTCTGGGAGCAAGTCGAGGCCTTGAGGCAAGAGACCCAAAGCAAAACTCTCATCTTGAAATCTCTCCCTGCAGAAAGGGTGAGGGAGCCTCAGCTGAGGCTTTTCAAGGCTGGACATCTGCACTGTGTCTCAACTGGGCCTGAGCCTGGCAGCCAAAACTCCAAGAGTGGGATGATGTGTCAGGTCCCTTCCACACTGCTACTATCCTCTGTCACCTTTCCCCTCTCCCCAGTCCCCCTGTTTCAGATGCACAACATTGCCTGCCTCTTAGAGAAGCCAGAAACAGAATATATTGCAGCTGTTTGAATTGTGTTTAGCTATTAGCTCTATTTTTATGCTAATTCCAGCATAAAACATTGAATAAATACCATTCCACAGACACATCAAATTTAATCATTGTTAGGATTCATAGTTACAGAATGCTGGAGCAGGCTAGATTGGGATTTAGCAATTAGATGTATTTTTCCCTGCATAGAATGATTATTTGCCACTCCATCCTGCTTTGAACAGATTAAAACAAAGAGCCTCTGAACACATTTCAGAGACCAAAGGTGTGCAGTGCCTGGCTACAAGGCTGCGTGTTCACGCCTCCAAGTGACAAGCTAGTGAATAGCTAAATGAATCATTTGATTCTTTCACATGACCAGTTTTTATCTGGAATATTTATCATGATATTGATTTTTTCTGCATCATGCAACTATGTTGCTTTTAAGTAGCACCATCTTGTTGTCTTTTCACCTGCATGTAACCTGTACCTCCTGCTTAATTCTGCTTTGGTTCATCAACTAAGAGTGATTTTGGAAGTCCTGGTTTTGGCCTGGTTTGTCTGAAGCAGCATTAAGAGTGTACTTGCTGCACTGTGAAAAGGATCACAGGATCAAAGGGTTTAAGAATTTGGCTCAATTCTTGAGAGAGTCCTCAAAATGCTGACCCAGATTTGAAACAAAACTTAAACCTAAATATATTTTAAAAGAGATTACCCTATGGGACAATCTAAGAGCACAGCAATAGGCCTCAAATTGCTCCCTTTTAATCCAGTGCACAACAGCAATGACTTAAAATAATTTTCACCTGAAGCACTCCAATTTAGGAGGGCTGAGCACCTGGTTTGTTACTGACTGGTGTCCCTCAATCCAGGATTGGAAGGGAAAGCATGCAAACAATCCCAATGGGAATCCTTTCAAGAGTGGTCAGCCACTGTGGATTAACGGCAATGAGGATTTTTGCTGATAATTACTTTCTTCTCATAGCTTGCCTTACCAAATTGTCTGGAGCTATTAACACCAGGTGCAGCGTATTCTCCCATTTCTTTTTCCATGACTTCAGGCTTCTTTTAAAATTTTCTTTGTGCTTATTGACTTAATAGGCCTTTTTTTTTTTCTCTCTCTTTTCTGTTTTCATCACAGTTGGCAAATGTTCCATTTATGCCTGACATAGTGAGGAGGAAATGTGATCATTAAGTTAATACTCAGTTTAACTATACCAGTCTGCATTTAAAGAGAAAGAATATACAAAAATATGTTCAATTTTTATCTCTTCATAATATTACATATAATAGCTTGATATTTTTGTTTCTATATACTAATTATTATCATGTTCATATCTTTTTATGAATACAGTAATAATTCACTTGTTTCTTTGACAGTAAAAATTATTCTGGTGACTGCAGAGCAGACAAAGTAGTTTTGTTCTCTCCCTTTCTATGACTAATCTCAGTGTTTCTTCACTCTTTCTGTTATGAAAAGGCAAGAGATGTGTGTGTGAAGCTGTTCAGAATCCTTGTCTCAAAGCAATAAAGGTGTCATTCATCACTGGGACAGAGCTACAGCTTTACTCAAAGGCTTAATAATGTTAATATGTTTTTCTTTCCTAAGTGTTTTACATCCTAGGAGCTCAAAGCATTTTATGAACAATAATTAATTATGCTTCAGGATGCTGCTGCCAGGTATACTGAACAGTTAACCGCAATATTGGAATAGAAATTCATTTCTATCCATATCTTTGGCTCTTCTCTAGTAGATCTGGGCTGTTGCTCATGCTACAAAGATAGAATTCCATAAAGATTAAAAAAAAAAAAAAAAAAAAACCTAAGATGGGAGACCCGCATCAGTTTACACTGCCTGCACAGGGCCAAGACAGGAGTATCAAAGAGCTGTTTTGTAGCAGTTTAGTAGCAGTTCTGTAGCTATTCTGTCAAAGTTTGTAGTGATGCAAATTAAGGCACAGTACTGTAGTTATACACTGGTTAGTCTATGTAACAATGCCTTAGAGATATGATAAATTCTGCCTAAGTGAAATAAATATCATCTTAGGATTTCTATGATTTTAAAATGGCTAGAAAACATTGAAAGTAATGAGCAAAACAATAAAGAAAACAGTAAATGTAACATTCAGCTAGAATATTCTCTGCTACTTGGATTAATTACCTTATATCCAGATAGCTGTGTGATTAAAATTTGCATTACTAAAAAGCCCTATTAAGGCAGTTTGACTAGCTTCATTCATTTTCTCTTTTTCTTTACACACAGATCAACTCGACATAATTTCAATGGCTGAAACAACAATGATGCCTGAGGAAATTGAGCTAGAGATGGCAAAGATCCAGAGACTTCGGGAAGTCTTAGTCAGAAGAGAATCAGAACTCAGGTTTATGTAAGTATCAATTCTTCTGGGAAAACGCTATGCAAAATTAATCAAAATAGGAAAGAATGCTATTTAGAAGACTTTTATCTGCCTGACATTTTAAAAAGAGAAAGATAAAGAGCATCCCAGTCAGGTGAACGCTTGCAAAATGCCACTGGGAAATGACTTCTGAGGTTGCAAGGGAAATTACATTTTTTATTCAGCATGATTTGCAGAAGATATAAAAGGGATATATTACTTACAAAAGGAAACTTTAGCAAAGTATCTGTCTACAGAGAATATTTTTGTGCCTATGCTCAATCCTTTGTAGGAAGAATATTTTTCTGAAGAACTATCAACAGATAGGAGAGATTTGAAGCTTTCACAGTCTAAACTATTTGGGCTTTACGCCTTACTTCATTAGTGGTCTTAGACAGTTTATGTCACAAGAGATCACACTGTGTTCTGAACTAACAGCAGCCAAGATCTGACATTTATTAAACAGAAGCCATTAGCTTATGAGCACAAAACACATTTTGATGTATCAAATTAAAAAGCATTACTACAAGAGAGATTTTTTCAAAACCACCAAAGAGGTCAGGCATAGGTGCCCAACTAAAGGTTAATGAATTCAGTAATGATGATGAAGGCAATAGAGTTTGTATTCTTAAATTGTGGAATTTAGAAGATGAGGGCTTATTAAGAGACAATATAAGATTCTGAAGTTTCAGCTGTCTAGGAGTACCTGAGGTCAGACACTAACACCTCTGCTGACAGGCTGAAGACCCTCAGTAAGTCTAAACCCTGATGAACCCAGACACTTGGCTTTAATGAAGCTACAGTACCTTACCCTGCCTGAAAAACTCTTTGCTCTCTTCTCCCTTTGAAACCAAAAGATAGCACTGGTACTTTAACACTTACTCCTAGGTGCTCATTTCAGTGTTCTGAATTGCTTGTAGTACCAAAAGTTGCAAGCCTCACTCTCAAACAGCACAGACATCCGTCTGCTACAGAAGACTTCAGCCCAAAGCATATACAGTCACTGCTTATAGGCATTTAGAAATAAAGTCTAGGAACTCTTATGCTCACCTTTAATAATAATGCTGGAGTGTAATAAAGTAAGCGTGAATGGTTAACTCAGCTGTGCTTTAAAAATAAATAAATAAAAGGAAATTCTCTGTATACCACCAGCCCTAATGGTGTAAGTGGTTCCCTCCTACTGGAGGCATACAGCCTGTCAGTTTTACAGTACTTTACCAGTGTTCACACTCAAGAATGAGAAAGCAAAACACTCCAAGCTAAACCTGCTCCTGAAGGAAGACAGGGCAAACCATCCCTGTCAGAGCTGTGTATTAATGGGAGGAACTTCCTCCAAGTTCTGCAACAGCACGTGTTGTCTTTAACTGCTATGTCAATGTGTTGCCCAAGTTAGTGCAGTAGGCATAAAATAGGGACATTTGGCAAAGAAAACTCCTCCAGGTTAGCACAGCAGCCCATGCAAAAATAACTAGTAAGGTCTGGCTGCTCAGCAGGCTTGGAGTTGGTTCACATTTTCTCAATCCTCTGTGCATGAAGCTGCAAAAAAAGTTTCCTGCTGATACATGAGATCATCAATAATGTAATAATCCTGTAGACAGTTTATCATTTTTATCTGTAGAGCCTGCATCTTTCTCAGATTTTCTCAGTTCTCTTCTAGCAACTGTGAGGGATCTCTAGCAAGACACACAGACAGCTCCGCTTGCGTTTAAAGTTAAGGCCTTATGCGAGTTGGTATAACGCTATGTGCACCATTCTCCCTTCCCTCACTGAGCAAAATAACACTAATGACTAATGAAGTCTGTAAAACAGAAAAGGGATTAAAAGGAAATATGTTGCTCCCTCATCGCTACACAAATGCGTAGTTGGTAACACTTCAGTATCTAAATAAAAACTTTACTGAACAGTTCATCATCACTCAAAGCTTTACAAGAGTCACCCCGCGGGGTGAAAAAGAGTAAAGCAGTGAAGAAATAAAAGTCAGATACTTAGTCATCATTAATATTTGAAAGCAAGTCCTAAAGCATCTGAGGAAGAGAATCATGCAGCAGGGCTAAGCTGAGAAATGAAAGGATTTAATAGTGACTGAGCAGAGTTCAAAAACCACGCCACAGTGCATAGGGGTATTCCTCAGAGGCAAAGCCGCACTAACCCGACACCCAGCGACTGCCAAACGTAACTGGACAGAGCCAGATTTTCAGTTTTAGAAATGAAGGCAGGGAAAACTCCAGCTATATTTGAACAAATTTTACCTACCTTTTTTGTGATCTGGTATCAAAAAATATTTGTGAGTTAACAAAATATTCAAACTCATTTTCATTTGTGAATTCCCCACTCCACCCCCTCTTGCTTTAACTGTCAACTCCTTGACACAGTCACTTTGTGAATAAGCAACTTACTTTGTGCTGGATATAAAATTTACTTACAGTTTTTGCTCTGGGCCTCGAACAGAAAAAATCATCCCCTCAGGAAGCAGATTTCCACCTTCAGAAACAGATTTCGGCACCAAGTTAGCAACAGCCACACAAGAGACCTCACCTGCCTGCAGGTTCATGATTCTGCTTAAATAAGGGAAGGGGCAGGAAATACTCCTTCAGGAGGGGACCCACCTTGTTTCTAAAGCTTAGAGAAGGGGGGAATCCTCTTGGAGGATCCGCTGCAGCAAGGCGCCCTGCCCGTCTGTGGCATGGAGGGGCAGCTGGTGCTCAACGGCACAAAATGGCGGCTGTGGCCTAGCCCTTTGTGGACGCTCTTATTTATTTATTTCTTTATTTATTTTTTATGGCCGCCAGTGAGTTTTTCTTCCTCACCAGCCCCACACGGCCCCCTCCCACTGTCACCCGACTCACAATATCCTGTATATTGGAGAATATCAGGAGCCGGGGGCCTGAAGCCCGCAGCCTGCGTGGTAGCAGCCCCTGACCTTCCCGTCACCACGCGGGCCCCTGCGTGCCACTACAGGCAGCTGGGCACAAAAGCGCCGAAATTTAAACCCTGTGGGCAATTTAAACCTCTTGCCCCCGTGGGCAATTTAAACCCCCATTGGCAAATCCCAAAATGCGGTTACTTCTGCCTGTGGGACAATTAGGACATAGGTTTTTGTCCATTGAAATGTCTGTAAAACTCAGAACACATTCCTGTGAGGGAATTGCACTTTTTTTCTCCTCTCTTTTCATAATGTCTCTATCTACTCACAATTCAGCTATTTAATACTTTTTTTTTTTTTTTTCAGTGACAGCAGAACAGTTCAGTGCCAAAGTGGGTCGCCTAAGGCAACTATAGGTTTATCCTCTACTCCATCTAATCCCGTATTGAAGAAACTTTGCCAAATTTCCACCAAAAAAAAGAAAAAAAAGTGAAAATTTAGTAAGAGTGCTAGTTAGATATTGTTTATCCTCTTGTAGACTGATGCATCAAAAGTTTAAATGAAGGCTGTGAATATCTGTACTGTTTCAATACATGTGATTTTTTCTCTTTTGTACTGCTTTTTAGCCTTGCAGATAGAAGTGAAAAGTTTTACTTCTGGAGTAGCCATAAGGTCAGACATTGTTCAGGAATAAAAGATTAAAGCACTCCAAGTGGAAGATACCTTAAAATAGCATAACCCCTTGACACTAAGCTGAAACAGAGTGAAAAAATACAGTAGAGGAAACTCCCGTCAACACCTCTGATTGTCAAGTTTGTGAAGTGTTTTCACTGAGGAAAATATTGCAACTCAAGGCTTTCTAATTTTGCTGAGTGAAGCTCAATAAAATTAGATATCTGATGGCAAAGTGATTATGCTTCTAGCCTGTCCCTGAAAATTGTTGCAGCTGAACTCTTTATCTGTTTAATAGATTACATGCTAGATGCCACAGTGAAATATTTCATCTTGATAGTGCATACTTGATAAGAAGCCAGTTTTCTGATAATTCTTGGTTTTCCTGACTCTTTTTACTTGTTTTCTTATTTCTTCTCTCTCTTTTTTTTTTTTTTTTTTAAAGCTGATACACAGAAACAGAGAAAGCAGAATTACCTGAAACAATCAGTTCAGAGGCCATGATCTTACTGGCTGGTGCAAAATGTGTGCCTGTAGTCAGATATTAGCCTTTGCAAGCTTGTCTTTTGCTTTGCTCCTTGCTATCATTTCCTCCTTAAAAAAAAAAAAAAAAAAAGAGGGCAGCTGAAGACAGCTCTACTCCTTATATCCAGGAAGTCCATAGCAGTTCCAGCTGATTACCTTTTTGCTATGAAGAATTATATAAAGTTTACATAAAACAGACACATTCAGCAAATTTTCATATTATAAAATCAAGCCTTCTTCAATTAGGCAATGCCCCAATTTACACTGGGCAGCCACAGCTTTGCTCAGGTGACCACAGCTGCAGCAGAGCAGATGCCCTGTGACTTGCTCTGTAATTTCTGACCTCTGTTTTTCCATCGAGAATCTGCCTCACTTCTGTCCCAGGATGGGCAATGTCAACATTATTGAAGGAACTGCTGTTGCAGCCTCCCTTTTTGTACACTACCAAAACCATGAAGTTTCTTTACATTACGTCAGGAGCTCTTATGACCACCAGGCCAGGAAATGAAAAATACAGCTTAAAACTATAATTTGCTATCGTCGTCTGTGCTGGATTTAATTTCAGAAAAGCTGGAGACGCTCAGCTCTATTGTTCAGGAGATGATTTGTACCTAAAAGCCGGTTTCCCTCACATCTTCCCTGTGTTCTCTCAACTATTTTTAAAACAGCCTCTATAAGAAGAGTTTTGGGTCAAACTGCAGATTTTCCATATATCTTGCTGTTAAGAAAAGCAAACATATCACTTCAGAGTATGCACACCCTCCTTCCCCTTTTGATTCTTCACTCCTTTCTTATTTGTTTTCCTAGCAAGGCAACAGAACCAGAAGCTAAGCTGCATCCTCTTCGTTGCACATTTAACGTGTTATGGCTGTGGATACTTGTGTCTGGCTTCAGAGACAGTGTAGGATTCATTACTAGGCAGCATAGAAATCTACAATACTGAAGGAGAGGGTTGTAAAAATGGACAACACGTGTGTTAGCTCAGTTTAGCTGACAGAGGAGACAGCCAGCAAAAGCTCAGAGCACATCAAACCTGAAGTCCAGAATTATTGTTAGTATAAAATTCATGCATTTTAAAATATTTTAGCATATTCTGACCCAGTAAATATTAATAGTAAAGGTGAGATCTTTTCATCCCCAGTTGGTGCCTACGCTTGTGAATAGAAACAGCACTGATTTCTTATTATAAAATAGTATTCCTTGTCACTGTGAAATGTACTCCTTGGGAAGTCTGCCAGTACCTGATACTGCAGGCCTTCCAGATGGAAGGCAGGATTTGAAGCCAGGTATATTGACTTGACCTTGAGCTAAAACATTGGATGTTACTTCCACCCAGGATAACTGTTTGGTGACTATTTCTTCAGTGTAGGCAATACAGAATGACAACTTTTTAATGTACAAGGCATATAGAATTTTAAATAGTAAAACCTATTAGGTTTCTATAGGCAATTATTGAGAATAGTCTTACTTACCTCACTGAGCTTCTTAACCTATAAAAAAATAAATGTAATACACACAAAACTTAATATCTTTGTGGTTATTACAGTGCATAACTAAGACTACAAAAAAATCACCCCTATACTGACTTAGCAGAATTAAAAATGGTCATCTTCTTTGTACACTCTCTGTGCAGAGTATGAGATGACTCCCTCTGCTCCGCAGTGCTCATAATATCTACAATCATCCAAATTCTCCATAGATCCATTCTGGTTTTCAGACAATTTTGTACTATTATGTTTGCTTACTTGTAATGCCAGGAGCAATTACCTTTTTACCTAGATGGGCTTACTGCAACTTGTCTTTACCCTGGTTAAAAAAAAAAAAAAAAAAATCATTTTAGCAGTCCCACACCTGTATTACCTGGCCACAGCACATAGTTAATCCTAGTTGCTTCTAGTCAGGCTTACTTTTTCTTTATTTGCTCTTTTAACCTTTTCCTTTCCCCACTTTGCAAAAAAAAATTGAAATGATTATTTTGCTGTTTTAGCATTTGTACACCCATTGCTAGCTGTGGAAGAGACGGGATAGTCAGTAACCGTCACTAGTCTCTAGGGCTCTGGACATAATGGTGGTCTAAAATTGAGGGCAAATTCCTGATGGAGAAAAAAAATTAATAATCAAAATTCATTTTAGGGTCAATAACACTCACATTAAAAATATCAAATAGGGTTCTCACCTGTATGTGCTTTGCAGTATGCAGATAACATTTAAAATACAAAATGTTGCACCTGCTGCTTGCTTGGCTTTAGACAGATGCTGCAAAATGAGGCAAGATTGAGCCACACAAGAAGTGGAGAAGCAGACTGCTCAAGTGGACTGTTTTCCATTCTGAAAGCAACAATGATCATTGTCTTTGTATAAATTTTAATTAATTTCTATCTAAATACTTTAACCCTGTTTCAATTGGCTTAGGATGTAGCATTAGCTGTGAATTCTCAGTGACTTCATGCTATGGGTGGCAACAGTGAGAAACTTTGAATATGCAAAGTTAGTATACCTAGCTGCTAATACAGTGCTAAGAAATAAAACCAACAAAAGAAGATGTGGTCTGTGCGTGAACAGAGTTGTTTTTGCCTGTGTTTTCTGATAACGGCTGTCTTTTCATGGAAAAGAACCAATAAATCTTTTACCCTTCAAAGTGCTATAATTTTCTAAAGAGGGAAAAAAAAAAGCAATATAAGTTACAATGAATCCCTTCCTGTTTGGCAGATTGCATCTTGCTCTCAGACTGTTGAAGCACTGTGGGATGCTGTAGGGAGGAATGCAGTTGTGTGATGATATATATTTTTTAATAAATATCTCATGTGTCAGATTGTCAGCTCGATATTCTTCCATGTTGGATTGTTTGGAGTTAAACAAAGGGATGCTCTTTTGGAGAAACAAACAAGAAAAGAAACAAGTAACAAAGATAAGATATCATTAGGGAAAATACCAAGCCCAGCTTTATGAGGGAGACTAGGTACCCCTTTCTCCCACGGCTACAGCCTTGGGTGGTACACATTCATTCTGCTGCATGAAATGGTTTGTTACGGGCTGTAACTATTTTTGCCCCCAATGATTTTTGCCTTCCTCATTCTCAGCTACTCATGGTCCAGTTTGTACAAGTGGAGAGCAGAATTAGTGGTTTCCCATGAGACCATGTAGCCAAGATAATGGGTTTGTAATGTATTGTGGCCATACAGTACTCACAAATATCACTGTGGCCCATCCTTTTACACATTCATTTCCCTATAGAAGAGCATTTGCTGTAAGAGCTGGTAATTCTTGGCCTGTGGTATTTCAGTGGTATCTCTCCCTGCTTTCTGCTACAAAAACAACAGTATAATCAATTGTGGTTCAATAGTGAACTGAAAAGTCCTAAAATAGACTGTCTGACAATGTTTAATTTTATACTAGATACCTTTATATTCTTTCCAGGCTTAATACAAAAATAGTTGCTCTTGTTCTGGTTTGAAAAATAAGAAAAGGTTAACTGTGAGGGTAAATTAAGAAGGAAACTTATTATCAATCATGCTAAAGTCAATGCATGGCTTAATGCAGAGGTTCCCACTTCTCTCTTCTAACAACAAAGAAATATTCCCTTCCACAAGAAGATATTTCCAGGAATGCTCCTTCTCATGTGGCTATTGAACTTGACAGTAAGACTTCATAACTGGCAGAGATGGCCCCAGCTCAAGGGAATTTAGCAATGTCAGTGAGAATAAAATTCAGATAGCTTCAGACACTGCTCTGAATTTCCGTGAAATGTGCCTTAAATGTGACCTACAGGGACTGAGATTTTCAAGTCCTGCCATCTTCAATTGTCTCAAATCCCTGAGATGCCTGAATCACAACATTACTGCACCCAGTTGCAGTCGGGTGCTTCTATCCACTGTTCCAGGATCAGAGTGCTTTTAACAAGAGAAGATGGACTCACTTACTTTGATAGTTAAGAGTTTTCATAGGACTTCTCATTTGTAACTTGACCTGCCAAGTGGGCTAGTCAGCAATCTGTTATTTTAATTGCCAGCTCTGTGTCTTCCAGGCTGAGCAGCACCAGGTGGGGAGCTAAATAACAAGGTGATAAACACACACCATAGTGACTCAGCCTACATGTACTATATTCTTCTTCATTAAATGTTGTCTGTGATTTCACAGCTTTATAATTAGAAGTTTTAAGAAACTAAGATGAATTGTCAGGGACAAAATGAAGTAAAACATGTCAACTGTAGAAGGAGGAACATAAGTGAACTTCCTGTTTCTCTCTTCCTGTTCCCAAGACCCTTTCACCATTTCAGTATCCCCACAGCTTTGACAGGGATTAGAAAACCTGCAGTCCTCAAAGGTGGGCTCCATCCATCTCCTATCCCCCTACCTCTATCCTTAAATTAACAAATCAGCAGGCTGCCTACCTACTCATCATCACCATCTCTGTCTGCAGCAATCCTTCCTCCCCCTCTTTTTTTTTTTTTTCTTCTTTTTCCTCCTCTCTTCTACACAGCTCTTTACTTAGTCATCAAATTTCTGCATCCCTACTAGCTGTCCTTGGCTGCTGTTCAGCATGTTCATTGTTCTCACCATTAGAAGATGATCTTCTCATGCCTGGAGGCAGACTTCTACAGATACCCACAGTCACATTAACTGGTCCTTTGCAGGACAGCCTTAGACCTGCCCTACCAAAGTCATCAGAAAAACTAACAGTTAGGTGCATTTTTACTTCTGGGACAGAAACAGAACTAAACAATCTTAAGTGTCTACAAACCTGCTGAAAGAGAAGGAAGAGAACCTACAAAACCACCCTAAGTTTATTTTTTAACCTGCTTTGTTCAAGCATATTCATGCAATAAAAGAAAGAATAACTTCAAACCCACTCCCATAGACACCCCAGAGGGAGCACAAATCTGTTTCTAGCTGTGGACATCATTTGGTAAAAGCAGCAACTCTTCAGCTACATTGAACTTCTCTGCTTGTCCCGAAATAACTGAAAAACAAACAAAATACCCCACTGTATTTAGCTGCCCTGGAATTAGTTTCTATTGAAACAGAACAAAACACTTCTCTCTATCCAGTACAGAAGGTTTTTTTTCTAATTCATCCCTGACTGACATTATCTTTTCCTGACACCAAGACCTGCCTGGACACGGCTGATCGGGATGTCGCCCATTCCCATTTCCGTGCCCTGCCCCCTCCCGGCCCAGGCTGTTGAAGGCAGGGATGACACAAGCCTCACTTGTGGTGCTGACGGGAATGACTCTGCTCAGAGCATCTTTCCCTGGTAACTGGACCAAAGACTGATATATCAGTGGGCTGAGTCACTGTGCCAGATTACTGCGGCCTCTTCCGACCCACTTATTTTCCAGTCATTTTGTGACATATTTAGAAAAGCTTTTGCTCATGCTGTTTATTCACTATGAGCTTTATAAATTTTTTTTCCTCTTTTTTAGGCAAACATAAAGTCTTCTTTTAGGTTTTGATAATATAGTTTGAAATACCAAGAAAGAAAAAAATAATATATGCTGCATGATATCTCTAAGCACACAGAACATTTTTTGCAATAAACAATTATGAAACAGAAAAACAGAATTACATGGAGAATTACAGGGAGGGTATTCAGGAATATGTGAAAATATGGAGAATGCATCCCTAAACTAACACTACTACAATTATTCCAGGAATAGATTAGGGTTTACATTAAGAGAAAAGTTTTATTATATTGGTAACTCATGAGTTTAGGATTGCAGGACAAGTATATAAAGCTCTCCTGTGAGGGAAAACTGACATGCTATAACCACCGTTTGCTTTACTGATGTTTTTGCTACAACATTAAACATGATTTCACAGGGAATGGAAAGAACACACCATCCTTTACAAAGGACACAAAGTTCAGAGAAGGTTGTTCATATTTTGGAAACTTTATACATACATCTTGCATAGCTCTGTAGGGAGCTTAAACAAGCCTGGAGGGTGTCATTTCGCTACACTGCGTCATCCATTACGTGCGGGGAAAAGCCAGTGTGGTCAGCACAGCCCAGCAAGCTGATTGCACCACTGTCCTCAGAGAGGAGCCCAGCTGCACAGGAGGCGTAACAGCACCTTAAATAAGCTAGACAAGAGCATGGCTTTTCCTCTAACCCATCTTGCGCTTTGATAGATTTGATTTATAGGACAAAAAGTGCCATAGAATTAAGCTCAAAATGTTTCTCCAGCTTGGCTGTAGAAAGTTAGGGGACCCAAAGGAGTTTTTCTCCATTCTGTAGCTTTCTGCTCTCTTTAGATTGCCCCAAAGTTCTTCTCTTTCTGTACCAGAAATTCTATTTTACCATTCCTCATTTAATTCTGTCATGTGATTGCATTCTGCTTTGCATCCATACTCACATACACACACTCCAGGCTCCTACTTTGAAATATAGCTGGTATGACCCATATGCTGAGCACTCTTCAGCTACCTTCAGTATTCAGGCACTAGGCAATCTTCTCCTCCAGCATGGGAATAGCAAACAAAGACTTCTAGGATCTGTGGTCAGGGATAGCATTAGTGACATCTGAATTGAAGAACATACAATTAATCATAATTCAAACTCCTACATTTCAATTGAACCCACGGGTCCAAAACAAGGGGCAGTACTGTGCAATGAAATGAAGTCTGGCTGATCCCATGAACAGAGGATGCGAGCTTGCATATCTCTGACTGTATTTTTTCTGTTTCTGTAGGATGGATGACATCCAGCTGTGCAAAGACATTATGAACCTTAAGAAAGAGCTGCAGAGTTTGGTGGCAATCCCAGGTAATGGCCATCTCCAACCCACCACCAGGAGAACGCTTGGGGAATACAAGGGACAGCAGGGTGTCAGGGGCACCTCTGTCCCAAACAGTCAGAAATGTCCCCTAAGACTGATAAAAAGCATAGAGAGACATCAAGGCTCCTCTTCACAAATCAGATCTTTGCTCTTGAAACAAGCAGGGCAAAATACCATAAATATAACACTGCTGTGCATTTCCCTCTGTGAAAATGGTCTTTTGACTTCCAATAATCACAGGAAAGGAAATTTAAGAGATAAAGGTAGAAAGGGGAGTAGACAATACCCCCAGGTCTGATGAGTGAATCATGCCACTCACTCAATCCTAGCAGCTTTTTGATGCAAAGTCTCTGGTGATCTTATGTCACTGGAGGGAACACACTTTCCTCTCAGTCAGAGCTTCAGTTGAGAAGCTGTAACTAGATATGAGAATTGCCCTGAAAATTAAAACAGAGTACAAAATTAAAAAAAAAAAAAAATTAGCTTCCAACAGATGAATCCTGTATTTGCATTTTTACTCTATCTTAAAAGTACACTTTTAATTTGTATGTTGTTGAGAAGCACATCCACTGGATCACAGAAGTGAGACATGTTTCTCACTATGAATTGATTTAGCAAGCTCATAACTATTTGTATTGAATAGAGCATTTTCTTGCCTTTGGAGTGTGTCCTGTTAAATCCCTGCTGAGCTGCTAAGTGCAGTAGGGATTTTTTTTTTTTTTTTTTTCCAGCAGGCTCTGAGCTGACATATTACAGTCACAGGCCTGTGACAGTTATAGTACCTTGGGGCCAGCTGTGCCTTCCTGAAAGAGTTCAGCAGCATAGTTTATAGGAGCATATAGGAGTTAGCAGTGGCACTGTACCTAGAAGAGACTGCAGATTTTACAGCCAGGCCGTGCTGTGTGAACTCCCAGCACACACAGTTTATTCTGCCTGTTGTAAGGGCAAGATGAACGAAGAGGTAAGCCCCCACCCACCAATGCTTTTGTATGCAGGGTATTGCTGTGGGGCATCCGTTTTGTCAATCGCTCAAGGCTTTAAGTCCATCATGACTGTAAGAAAGGGTCTTTGGCAGACACTGTGGGGGAAAAACAGCAATGCACAACAGCCAGTCACATGCACCTCAAGAGACCAGAAAAGTGCATTTACACTACATGACTCTATAATAGTCTCCAGCATCCATCAAATAATTTGCTGTTGCCCAACTAATAAAGTCTCCCTCTTTTGGCCACTCATCTTATTTCCATGTATTACTGTGCAGCTTAAAACAACTGCTGCCTCCCCAGAGAAGAGGGGCATTTCAGTCATGAAACAGGAAATGAATATCTACATTTTTCTTCTCAGAAAAAGGAAAAATGAATTTTCCTTTATTTTTTAATTTCTAATGAAACTCAACATTCTTATAATTTAACTCAACGCTCTTATAATGTTGAATTAAATGGTATTGTAAAGGATTATGAATGCTAGAGGATGTCTGTGAATGATCCTCCCTGCCTTACCTCTTCTACTCTGCAGCTTCTCTAGCTGTATGTTTCACTTACAGTTGGATTCTTTTTTTTTTTTTTTTTAAATTAACTGTTGGAACATTTTTCATTCACAAAGTCTTAAGCAGAGATCGACACACGACAGTTCCCCTTTAACGCTGTGCAGCCCAGCCATCCCGGGAGCTGGGCCGGTGCAGCACCACCTTTCAGCAGGCTCACGGCAGGAGAACTGGCATCGGAACCAAGAGCCAGCAGCTGCAGGTGTCCACACAGGAGCGACTGCTAACACAGAATGTGCCCATCAGGGGAAAGGGCTTTCCCAAATGGGCTCACTAATAACTTAACTTACTCTTCTCCGTTGGCTACAGATTGGTATAGAGACTTTCCATACTAAGTTAAGTAGATGGGTGTTTAATTGACATTGGCTGACAAGGAATCAGGCTGTTAGAATACAGTCTGCAGTACCTTTGTTGCAATTTTGTACAAATTTAGCAGCCAGTTTCCCTGCAAGATGGGATGAAAGAGCACATCTCTCAATCTGGGAAGAGGACAGATGGAAGAGAAGTAGGAACTAGCTCCTACCTTCAGCAGTAGGAGGAGATCCTTTGCTCCATAGATGTAATCGGCAAAACAAGGCAAGAGCAGCAAGATAAACATTTTCATTTTCTCTGCTGCAAATACAGCATTACTCCAAGCCAGAGACTAACAGTGCAAAAGCTTTGAAATCTTCATAGCAGGCAGTAATCCCACCCACTTGTTTTTGAACAGTTTTTTCCTCCTCTAAAAGATAAACACAGAGAATACATCCTGCACAAAACAAAGCAGCCTTACTAGGTATTACAAATAAGCAGTTCTTTAACATCTGTAGGCTTCCCCTCTGCAACTTAAAATGCAAAGTAACAGCCTCTTTTCTCTATTTTTAACCAGAAAAAGAAAAAACAAAGATGGAAAAACAAAGAGAAGATGAACTGATTCAGAAGATCCACAAACTGGTACAAAAAAGGGATTTTCTTGTAGATGATGCAGAGGTGGAAAGATTACGGTAAGAGTTAAAGTAACCAAATTTATTCAGATATTTCACAGGTCTAGTTCTACACCTACTGGAGTGAGTGACAGAGTTTGCATTAGCATGAACAGCAGAGAATTAATCCTTTGAAGCAACTTATCAAGTTAAAAGCCTCTGCCTGGTTTCACAGGGTAAAAAAAAAAAAGCACATCAAATTGCTGCACTCTTCTCATCCTATAAATAACTGTCATCATCTTATGATTCAAAGGTTACCATCTCTTACTTTCTCACTAGAAAATGACTGGGCATCTAATGTTGTGAAAAGTATTTTTACTGCTGGCCAGAGGAACCTTGGCATGGGTAGTAAACGTGAGAGAATTCTATCGGGGCAGATTTGAAGACATCTAAAATATGATCTTATTACACAAAAAATAAGCACATTAGTGATTTATTATTACTCTTATCCCATTGTCTACCTAGCCTAAAGCATGAGTGGATTCAGAATGGTTTCATCTCCTTATCTTAGCCCGTGCAAGAAGGCTGCATACTGAGGAACCAGCGGATTCCCAAGACAGTTTCCAATTGTTGTACCAAGATCCCAATACTCTACAATTAGTCAGGGCTTTGCTGTTACTTCCCTTACTTTTGTTTCAACAGTAATGCTTCAAGGCTCCACCAATCCATTTATCCACAATGACAATATCCATCTGAAAAGGCTTAAATTTTAAGCAGGCAAATGCTGGGAGAGAAGGAATGCCAGAGCCCTGCAGCTGATCAAAGAGCTGCCAGAGTCAACAGCTGGCAAAAAGTCTGAGCTAGTAACAGGATCCAGCATGCCCAAAGGTGCCTTCAGGGTGCCATCCACAAGGCCTCAGCAGCAGCCACCCAATACAGCAGCCTGACTATAGGCTGCCCACAACGCCCTGCTGCGCAGCTGGGAATACATTAGTGCCCATTCACATTTGTAATAAAACCTCATACCTTTCTTTAAACCTCTTCCTAATGAAATCTCATTTTCCTCTGCTTAACTGAAACACTTTTCCATCTGTATGCTCAGTGCTAATCTTTAAATAATGAAATAGCAAAGGAACCAATATGGGAATATCATTATCAGATACAATCAAGGTTATAAATGCGTGATCTTTATTTTGGGCCTAATTCTGTCATCTTTATGCAATCAAAAATGTACATGGCTTTGGAAAAAGCTGAACAACAAAATATCATGAAATCCAGTCTTTTAGCTAAGTGGAACCTTTAAGAATAAGTATGGTAACACATGCATATTGATTGCTTTGTTTCATTTCTTAGAGCAAGTGTGAGGAAACACTTGTAAAGAGCAGCTTAAAGTAGGTGATACATCATGGTTTAAAATCTCCTGACTAGGGAATATAGCAAACCCCAAATTTTCTGGGTCATGGACACAGCCAAAGATCCTTGGGGGGGAAAAAAAATGCTGTTTGAATTCCTTGTGATTTATTACTAAATTCACTGGGCAAATATATTTTGCTCTAATAAGCAGCAAGATGTAGTTAAAAGGACAACTATTTTTTTTCCCCTCCTCCTACTGATTTGATCCAAGCTACTCTAGGTTTGACTGTGCTATTTGCAGAGAAAGTCACAAATTTATTTTCCTTTTTTTTTTTTCGTAGAGAGAAAGAAGAAGACAAGGAGATGGCTGAATTCCTTCGAACCAAGTTAAAACCCTTAGACAAGGCAACCCAATCACCTACCAGTAAGTTTGTAATCATTAAAACAGAAAACAAAACAAGAAAAAAAGCAAACTTACACACCCTCAAAAAAAAGCTCAAGGAAAAAAAAAAAAAAAACAAAAAAAAAAACAAACAAAAAAACAACCTCCAAAAACCGCCAGAAAAAAGAAAGACATTCTCAAAGGCCCTGTAGGGCCAGGAACCCTGTTCCCACCAATGGCTAGTGTAACTTCACACTGAAGCAAAACATGCATGAGACCTTGCTCCCAGCTACTTACAGTTTGGATTCCCAAGTCTCCCGAGTACTAAATCCAAATAATCTAGGGCTGCTTTAAAACCGCTTTGCATGTTTTGAATGTGCAAAGTGCATTTGAATATCCATATTGCCACAATACTTGACTGTGCTGATCTGATCTTGCTAAAAAGTTTCTAGAGGTATGTGGAATGACTGAAATTCAAGCACAAGGTTGATGGATATAAATAATTAGTAATACATTTTTTAAAAATATCTCCTCTAGTCACAGGGAGCGTGAACCTCTTCCCGTGTTAATTTACTTCACATCATTGCCTTTATACATTTACTTTAAATGCAGCATTAGTGCTAGAGAAATTCCTTTCACCTCCAAAGCTTTTTAAATCTTGTTCTACTCATTAGGACATGCAAGTTCATGAGAGAGTAAGCTCTAGCAGTATTTTTTTCATCTTTAACTTGTTAAAAAGTAGGTTTAAAACAAAACAAGCTTTCTGTTCAAGGACCCCTAACTGACCCTGCAGCTGTCGACTAGGGCATCTACATGGAACTTGGCACAAACATTTACATGCCAGTAAGATGCATAGATTCTCTAGGTTCTCATAACACTCACCTGGATAAATAGGTAAGTCTTCCAGAGCACTTTGACTACACCCACCTTTTTTGTTTGTTTGTCTTTTAAACCACTTAGATACACTGTTCAAACTAGCATTAAAAGCTTTCTAGAAGAAAAGCTTGTATTCTTGGTGTAAGCCAGATGTAGGCAGAAATAGTTTGAAATAGCCTTGATTTTAATGGTGTCTTGTTTTGAAATTTGCAGGTACGCCAGCAGAAAAGAAGGCAGAACCTCCTCCAAGCAAGCCCACGATTGCTAAGGCAGGCTTGGCTATTATTAAAGATTGCTGTGGGGCCACACAATGCAGCATCATGTAGCTCTGGGCTCTCTGTCATGTCTGTTTTCTTTTCAAATGTTTTCATTGAATGAAACTAGGGTGTGGGGTTTTATCAGCATCCTGAAAACCAACAAGAGCAACTGTGTTACAACAGTAATACATGGACTGTATGATGGCAGGTTCTTCTCTGTTGCATGGATCACTCAATGCGCATGGCTAAAAAACAAAAGAAACCTATATAGTGGCTATCCAGTGACCAGAAAAGATCTGTAATAGAGATCACAAAAAACATCTAGTGATAAAAATGAGAAAATAGCACTTTTCACCAAGTAGGCTGTAAATCAGCAATTTTAAAGAGGTCATCACTTTATAAAGATTTGTTATACACTTTTTGCCCTTGGCAAACAACACTCAGACATTTGCTGAAACACCCCATTTTGGCTACTTTTCAAAACAAAAGCCACAAGTAGTTATGCTGTATATAATGCAACTAATAGATGAAGTAAATTTAGAGTAACTGATGTTGTATACAAAATATTTATCAAACTAGTGTGATGTTCAACTACTTTGCTGCAGAGTTTCACTTCCAATCTTCCTAAAGAATGAATATCAGTGACAGGATGCTGCAAGTAGATATACCTTACTTACATCCTACATAACTTCTCAATTACCAAATTCAAGTAAATATTGCTTGCACTAAGGAAAAAAGGAAAATCTCTAGTAAAATTTCAGCAAGCACAGCTACAGTAATCAACAAATATGTGATGCACTCCAACGCTACATCATGTAGAACTTAGAACATCAATCACATTATTTAATGACTTTGAGATATGTAAGGTACCAAGCATAGAAAGGCAGTAACCATCCAAACTGGCAAGTATATTAAATCCAAAAGTAGCTATTTATGACAGGAAAAAAGGTCACCAACTACACAAAGTGTGCTTAAAACTAAGGAAACCAGTTACCTGTGTTTCACCATTTAATACATTTCTGGTCTCTGCAGATTAAGTCTTGTCATACCCAATATCTTTATATTAGCTGTCGGTAGGTGGTATGTCTATGTGATGGTATTCCATATAAATGTGTTGTGATGGGTGTAAAGAGTAAATAAATGAACATGATCTAATGCAAAAAACAATCTCAGGCTTAGAAATAAACAGCTAGCAAAAAGTTTCAAAGTCTACCAAGAGGAACCTCCATTTTATGAAGGCAGCTGAGCGAGATGTGCACTTATGTACAAAGAAATCAGTTATTGGGGGAAGTTGGAAAGAAGGGATATCAATATAAACCCAAAAAGAAACAAACAGTAATATTAAGGAGTACCTTGCTGAGGCTCAAGGAGATAGATATCAAGTAAATCAGAGTATTCCTGTATGAAATACAAATCCATAGCACTGGACTGATCTAATGAAAAGCATTTCTGTCTCCAGAATCTCTTGTTTCAAGTATTGCACACACACTTGAGAACAGACCTGTCACTGCAAGTTCCCTAGGGCTCCAGGATCAAGAAGGAGAAAGAACAAGAGGTTTGCACCAAGGCACGAGCACTCTGCATACTTTAACCAAAGACTCAGAAAAAAGGACAAAAATATGCAAAAGCTGGACAGACATACACAGCTATTGCAACCTTGCCCATATAGATTACAAGTTCACTTGTAATCCTGTAGCTGTTGTGCCAGGCATAGGTTGGGCAGGGTATAGCACCTACATATATTAACAGGGTTAAACTGCACAGCTTTTAAACAAGAATACAAACTGGAGGGGAGGAAATGCCTACTGGCTTTTGGGTAATTCAACAGCCTCTTGAATTTGCTGGCACCCAGTTAAGATGTGAGAATTATTAAAGATGCAAATATTGCCTTTGTTAATGACATCCAAAGTGAAACAACTGTTAAGAAAAAAAACTCTGTTGTAAAACAGTGAACTTAAGCTTCAGCAGGATCAGCATGACCAAGTAGTGTGAGTGCCCATAAATAAGAACAGGTTTCTTCTGCAGAGACTTGAGACCTTAATTCAGTGGAGTTTCAGCAGTAGAACATAGGCTGGGATGAAGAGTTTGCTAACAGAACAGATGGAAGTTTCTAGGATCTGGCACTCAGGACTGGCTACAGAGTCCCCTTCCTTGTCCCACCCAGAGACCCCTCCACAGTCCCCCTCCTCTCCTCTCCAGAGTCCACTCAAAAGGGAAAAGGAAAAGCACAGCAAGTATGAGTATCACTTATACAGTTACCGCCGTCACCCGGGGTCCGAGGGAACTGATCTACAGCAATGTTACTAAGTTCTCAAAACCTCCTGCTTGGCTCAGCTGAACAGGCCCTTTTTGGCTTTTGTTATTAAATAGGAAACTCTTCAGTTCTGATTTCCTTGGGCAGGTTCTGGCAACTGAGTTTGGGGTTTCAGCCCAAAAGGGGTCACTAGTTGCTTCGGAAGTGGAGTCAGGGGTGCTGCCAAGCCGTAAAGCCCGGGGCTTCTTACAGTGAGGCCAGGGTCTCGGCTGTGTTCAAGTCTAGCTTAACTGCATCCAGAACACAGCAGTTTTACTTCAGAAACATTAGATGTAATGAAAGAAATGAAACTTATCAAGTTAGCCTTGTGGAAATCTTAGCCCTTTTCTTTGGAAGTCCAAGATATCAAGTATTCCCAAATACAATGAGGGGCTTTAAATTCTCTGATGCTAGAAACACCAGTAAACAGTCTGAAGACTGAGAGACACCCAAGAGGTCACTCCCCTTTGAGAAACAGGTAAAGTCAGAGAAAGTAATTAGCAAAGTATTTAGGTGGCTACACTGAACAATTGGCATCATTTCAGCAGACCTGATTTTCAGATGTCTGCAAACAGGGACACTGGCCAACTGAAACACCCAAAATTGTTTCTGCAAATCCTGGCCGTTAATCACTGTCTGAATCAAGCCAGAACATGAGGCAGCAGAAATAGGAATTTTAAGGTGGATTGAACCAACTGTTTTTCTCTGTGACATGGTGGGGACAGGTATACCTGTCTATATTCTGTCAAGAATCTTGGTCTCCAGAGTGCTGACCTGCTCTTTGTACTGATTGCTCTCATTCTACCAGCACATAGCTCCAGTTGTATCTTCGTCTAAGCCTACTGAATCTCTTCAGCAAAGTAAAATTCAACATATTTCCAAATAAACTAAGCTGCTGTGTTATACTGAGCATTTGTTGCTTTCTTCCTGTTGCTGAAAAACAAAAAAAGCAGTTGTGGGGTAGAGCAGGAAATCTGTCTGTTTGAAATGCAGAACAGTTTCTCCCCTCACTGGTATCACAGCTCTCCTGGGCTCTCCCCCATCACTCTACCATCTGCTTATGCACCTTTCAGGACAGCCCCCAGACAAAACACAGCTTTGTTTCACCAGGCAAACAACTCTGCTGTAGTCAAACACCCTCCTTAAAAAGGCATGTTGGGGGATATTCACCCCGAAATCCTGTCTGAAAATATTTTGAAGGCTTTTTTTCTAAGGATGGTCAAGCTCAAGAGACCACGGAGTTCGTTTCCAAAGGGATTCTCCTGAGTGAGGGGAACACTCCAGGGCTTCTACTGTTCATCCCAGGACTCAAAACAGTGTCTCCTATAAACAAAGTTATATCCAGTGAATATGTGAAATGGATATAACAGTACAGAGCAAAACATCTGAAATGTAAGCCTGCTTTTATGCCTTGTCAATGTTACAGGAGTGGAATTCCTGCAGGTGTTGGCCCTTCGATATCACAAACTATTAGAGATCTCATTTCCAGGGAGTTTACCTATGTATCCTCCAACACCTTGATCAGCATTTTATCGTAGGCTTTTGTAACCTCAGATAATATCCTAGAAATTTCCACATACTTAACTATAGTCCACCCCGACACCACAGGGCTAATACACTAATAATCCTTAGCCTCCCATCACAGTGTCTTTTTTGGTTTTGTTTTGCTTTTCTATCAATTCCCTTCACATATTAATGTTTATCCTACACTTCAGTTAAGATTCAGTTATTTACCTGCAATTAAGTATGGTGTCTAGATCTCACTGCAGAATATCTTCTTCTCTATCCCAACTATTCCAGCAACAACCTTGAGTCCTCATTGCAGAATCCTGGTCTAACTTAGAAGTTAGTAGGTGGTCTTCAAGCACACCAATCTGCACTGAGGTCATCTCAAAAAACTGTCTCATTAAGCACAACCAGCACCGTCACGTATCTTCTCTCAAGCTTGTGACTGCTTATAGTCAACCTAAATGATCAAATGCTTAGGAGAAAACAAATGTGACACTGTCAGTGGCCAATACCCAGAAGAAAAAAACAACAAAAATATTTTGCTTACATAGACAATCTAGACACAGGGACAGGCTAGGACTACAGAAACATCTAAGCAGAAGGCCTTGAACTGATGTAGAAGCATTTCTCATTCTAAGAAATTGCTCAAGAACTATACCTTTAACTGGCATCTCAGCATTTTCTGACAGAATAGTGTTCGCAGCTATTATCATCAATGAAATATCAGTGGTCCCTGTAACAAATGTGCAGCATTACAAAGCAATTTAACAGTCACTTGTATTTAGAAGCATCTTTTTTTACATCCACATATTAACTATATAATTTCTTAAAGTTAATATAGCATTTCTTTTGATATATGAAAAGTAATGCTCAGCCCCATGCCAGAAGAGTACAGATATTGTTTTATATTGTCCTCTCACCAAACATGAGGTACATTGTTGGAAAAATAATCAGAAAGGTCTAAGCATCTCAGTTATGCCAGGGCAAAAAAAAAGTTGCAATTAAAAGGAAGCAATCACTCACAGAATAAGCAGGTTTCACTAGTACCATTCAAATTCAAATTGGGCAGCATGTATAAAGGCGTGTTTAAGCTTAGGAAGGCCATACAACACATTTTTCCCACCCATCTTAAAAGCCCGAAACCTAAGGTACTAAAAGTAATTTTTGTTTGGCCATGTCCAAAACCAAAAACCAGTCAGCCTGCCTTACAGCAAGATGAACTTTCCTTCCCATTTCTCCATCACCACTAGACTTGGTTTTCTCCAAAACCAGCCTTTTGTCAGCAGCTTATGCCCTAAGACACTATGCTGCGTGCTCTGCTCTGATAACCGCGCTTCTTATGGGCATCACCTAACATCACACCTAAAAGAGCAATTAAGTCACACTTCTGCTCTTCATGTGCAACTTGATCATTATGTTCAAGTCTCTCCTTGCTCTGCTTTTTCTGTTTTAAAGCTGCAGTTTGCACAGTTCTATTCATGTTTCTATTTTAGCCTATTCTGTTAAAACATTCAAGACAGACAAAACAAACCATTTCCATTTTGAAAAAAATCAAATTTTATTGTGACTTAAATAATTTACCTAAAAAGAAGGGAATGTTCAAAGCAAGATAACAAAAGAACAATTAAAAATCAAACTCATTATGAAGTTAATCACACATTAGGTGATAGAAAGGTTTTTATTCCTGTGCATACCTAAAACATCTGCAACAGAATTACAAAGTGGTAACTGTACAGTATTTTTAACTGCTATAGGAAATTTAGAATTTGCTTGCCTCTCAGTTTAAAACAAGTTTCTAAATAGTTACTTTGAAACAGTTGAATAATCAAGTACTCTGGCAAGGTCAAGTAAGCACTTACCTCTGGCAGACCTAGCATCATTTACTCTAGCAGACAGTTCTGTTAAACAGTTGCATTGAATAAGACTGCAAGTCAGACTATTTAAAAAAAACAAAAGTAGTTTTTCCAGCTCTTTTCCCCATAAAGTTGTGAGATGACAGAACAGTCCAACTGAGTTGGAGAACTTATTTTTATTCATTAAATTCAAACGTAAAACTCAAAACACTCACTAGTAAAGCTGCAGAGTAATTTGGGTACCAAGCCTGAAGCTGCTGGATAATCACCACTGTCAATTTCAAAAACAATGCTATCTTATACCAAAGGTTACTTACTGGTCAACTACATTATACAGTAACATGCCATTAAATTAAATCACAGCAATTTTAACATTTCAAAGTGAGATTAAAATTCAAACTTCTCTTCCTTTTAGAAGCAGTAGAGCTTCTTTCAGAAAAAGACACCCTAAGCAGTGCTGTATGAACAGTAAGAGATACACAGTATATCTGCTGATATCTGAGCTGCAAAAAAATGAAGAAACCCTCACATGCTTCAAAATTACAGGTTATGGTTTCATGGCTTTTTTTTGTCTTTGAAAAATGAAAAAAATAAAAAAAGCTCTTCTCTACCTGGGTGATTAAACTTCTTGCAAGTGACAGAGTTAGAATTCTAGGACAGTTTTTTCAGCTCTTCAGAAAAGGACAAGAGTTATGCTTGCTTGAAAATTTTATTGACACAACTGTTTGGTCCCAACACACAAAACAGCACTCAAGCCACAAAAGAAAGTGTCCAAACAAAGTAGAGAGCTAAGAAAAGATTTTTTTTTTTCTCCCTCTAATCTCAAGAAAAAGATAGTGCATAAATTGAGGGCTTCAGTGACATTTTTTCTTTTTTCTTTTTTAAACAGACATGAATCTGAAGTAGCACATTTAATTGTTAAATTAAAGAATTTCATGGTTGCAAAGCTTTTAAATCTGTAAGTCACATCATTCATTTAATCCTTTGGATAAAAAAATATATTGCAATTCAATTAGCTATTTTGATACACTATGAACACAACTTCTCAAAAGTCTTATTCAATTACTTCCAAACAGCGATTTCATCAGAATCACATATGTATCCAGAAAAGATATGCTGACCTCCAGAAACGGTACAGCCTCCATACTCTGACAAATACCTTTTTTTTTTTTTTTTTTCTCTCCTCTGTAGATTCAAAAACCTGGTTTTCTTTAGTCCTCTGGATGACTTGTAACTGCATCTCATGAAACTATAGTTTCAGGTTGGTCTTTTCCCCAATGCACGTTGTTTCGGAAAAAAAGAAAACCTAAGTGATCAGTGTTAACTATATCCTATTTAAGTAAGGTGAAAACCGATGTTCTTACATTAACTCATTAAAAGCATTCTAAGAAAGCTTACATTTATACGTCACTTTCTATAGCAGTATGTCTGTAGAGGTTTACCAAGGACTCAAATACTGTGCCATAATGCTCAGAAAAACTTCCAAGTGTTTCTCTGCATTTATAATGGCTATAAGTTTATTACTGGTAATGCTTGGCTAAATTTAAAAGATTTTAATAACAAAAATCTGTCTAGTAAAATTTTATCTATAGCCATTATTCAGTGGCATTTCCTGTTGTTGGCTAAGAACTCAGAGCCCGCTTTCCCTCGCTTGCGTATTGCTACAGAATCCGTCCAAAACATCCCTGCTGGCCAGTGGAAAACCTCTGGTATAGGTTCTTTCATTACTACAAGCAATTTATTTGCTGCCTGGCAAATACAATCCATTGTAAATGCCACGGTTACCCAAAACGGGTATAAAGCCTGATCCACTGGACATTTCTGCTAATTAGAGTTAAGGTCCTCCACTAACTTAACCTCTCTTCCAAGACTGGCCCTTTCAAAAGCCAACACAAGATACCACCAATTGAAAGAAAGCTTCCAACACTAGAAGTAAATTTTATAATAAAAACAGACACAGTTAAAAAGACAGCACATCAAAGAATAAGCTTCCCATTTACTGAACGTGCTTAAAAAATACAAAACAAGGTTAAGCCGAACAACCTTAGCATTTCCACGTGCAGCTAGAACTTTACTTACAAGTGGAAATAGCATCAATACCTTCTGTCGCAAAGCATTTTTCTAAGACCTGCTCCATTATCCATAATTTATGCATTAAATGCATATTTTAGAAATATTGGAATCTTTCTAACTTCATTTCTAGACACAATAAAAATGTGTGTCCGTATCTTAAACTCATGACACCAGGATAGTCTTCTTTTCCTTAACCAAAGCCAAGCCAGACTGGAACTAAACATAAAAGGGAAGCTTAAAACATTGATGTCCTAGAAAGCTCAAACATGAAAGAGAGCTACAGAAAACATTTAAAACAACTTTTGCAAAAAAACCCACATAATCTCCTACAGACATCTTTCCACAAAAGAATAGACTATGCAGTTACAAGTCATCTGAAGAGGCAGAAAACAAGTTTCTCCTCTGGGGTACAATCAACTGCCTCACTCTTGTCATTTTGGCTCAACAAGTTAAAATTTCTCAACAGGCTTTTGAAAGACAGATCATGCATTTTATTTATACTGTCTGAAACAATACCAGTAAGCAACAGCCTATAGAATATAATATGCTACATGTATGATTACAGCACCAACAAAGCTTAAGGAAAATAATCTGTCCCATTTTAGTTGAATTTATATTTTGCTTTTACTGAACACATGTTTATGAAAAAAACTGTAAAATTTAAGAATAATTTAATGAATGCTGAATTTTTTTTTTTCAAAATAATAGAAAAAGTTCTGCTCTGCTGACAGCTGTGTTCAGATTAAAAGGAACAAAATCTTCACAAAATACATCTAAATACAAATTAATTCTTCTAGGCCTTTCATTAAAATATGTAGGGGCTAGCAAATAGCTTTATTTTGTGCAGAGTCCAAAGGTATTTCCCTTTCACATTAGAAGAGTTAAAGCTTGGTTACAGGTGCAAATGAAAAGTTTGCTGCCAATTTCACCTTGTTTTTGTGTTGCTTTTTAGCTGGGCTGTCCATTGTTTCCTTGGTTGGCTGGATCTCAGGGGATTGACAGGGAGGCACTGAAGTATTCTCTGTGGCATTTGCTACCACGGAGCCAGAGGGTACTTTTTCTTGCGCTGTGGTAACAATTCTTTGTTTTTCTTCTTCTGTTAAAATCATCATCTCTAAAATAAGTAAGAGACCTCAATTTATAGATGCTCTGTTCTTGAAAAAAGTTCTCTAACAATCCATAAATCATTTAAGAAGAATGTCAATCATCTGAAACCACAACATGCATTATATTCACCTCTGCAGGTGACCTGCAGTTTGCTGCTGTCTCTGCTGTCCTTATGTACTCCTTAAGGACTACAATTCTCACGCATTAAGCCTCTCAGCTGAACACAAATGAAATTTCCATGCTGAAAAAGGTTGCTACAGGCTAATAAGATGTAGGTGCAGTGGTGGAAGAGGTCATGCCTTTAGAGTTCACCACAAAATCCCCGCATTGTAATTACTGCCAGTACTCAAGAGCTCTGCGGGGAGGCCACCTGTTGCCACACCACACTAATATATATATTTAAACAAATGGCTGATCTGTAAGTTCTAGGAATGCTGAATAAATGTTTTTAGATCATATGATTTATCATCCACAACATGTAGTACACAAGCAAGCAAACCCTTACCAGAGAGGGGTACAGGTCGTTCCTCAAACTGAATGAGGTCAGCAGACTCAAGAACCACTGGATCAGGTCTCAGTTGTGGGGATGGCAAACAGGAAGGAACTGGCTCACAAAGGAGGTCAACAGGAGATGTATTTGTGAGGCAAAGAAGTTCTTGCTCAGTTTGGCTAGAACCTACAAAAATAAGGGAATAAGAATCCTGAAGTAAGGCCTCAAGAACTATTTTGCAAGTTCTCCAACCTAGAGATAACAAATGAACTGGAGACCATAACCAGATAAGTACTGTGAAGTCACTGTTTCCCAGTCACTTCTATATGAAGACAGATTTATACTAGTTATCATTATCAAGAAACCTATGAGCTGACTATTTGGGCATATATCACCCAGATAAGATAGTATTCTTTTAAGATGGAGACAAATAATCCTCTTTCAATACCCTGACTATTATTCCTCATTAGCTTTATGCACAATCAATTAAAAACAGTATTCTTGGGGCTACATATATTGACATTTAATATACACACACACACACAGACAGCTGAGGACAAATGCCTTTTTCAAGGACCATATGCCTAACTATGCACCCTCAAAAAAGTTTAACAGCTTTCGAGCCACTAACACATCTGCACCCAACTCACACAGCTTTCCCCATGCTGCTTTGCTTACTGTTGATTTCCCCAAATATTATATAGATTTATTATACAAATCAATTTTGCATTACCAGTGCTAGGTGTTCCTAGACTTAATTCCATTGATGAAGTGGATCCTGGAATCTCCATAATATGTCCATTATGGTCAGCAAGCTGATTTCCATGATCATCCACATGATCAGCAGGGGGAAAACTGGGTGAGCTAAAACGAGCTACAAAAAAAGCAAGTTCATTTGGTTCATTTACCAGTCACCTCAGAGGAGAAAGAAAAAAAACAAAACAAAAAAACAAAACAAAACAAAACAACAAAAAAACCCACACACATACATACACCACAACATGAAGATACTAGATCAGAGTTGAACTGGCTTACTTTTCATGTCATTCTTTAGTACCACAATTCTCTTATGGCCATGTCCTTTAATCCAGACCACCTACAGAAGAGAGAAAGCTAATTAATAAGAGCACACAAGCCTTAAAGACTAAAGCATCTTCCTCACTACTTTATCCAGTCTAGTACTGACACTCTAAAAGTAAACCAAATCACATTGCCAATTGGTATTCTATTATCAAAAGTTCCATCTCAAAAAAGAATTGGTGCTGATCAGAGACAGCAGAGGTCTAACTTCTTATATCAAAACAAAACTGCAGGACTTCATTCTCTAACTCTAGAATAGGTTAGTTTACTTGAAAAAAACCTCATAGCCATGAATTGGGTCACAGAATTATCCTAGAATGTTTAATGCAAATGGATGATAAAGACATCATAATAAAGTTCTGCTATGCCAAGGGTTCACAGCTTCTCACTCTAGCAACCAATTTACCCCAAACAAAATGAAATTTCAATATTGTACAGGTACCAAAAAAACTGGTTACCTCATTTGATAAAAACGCCAAAAATCTCTTGCAAGGAATAGCTCTCAAGCAAGATTTGACCACAGGATGAGAGATTTTTGTTATTAAGAAATCTAGACTTCTCAAGAGCATTTATAAAAATATTAGGATAATCCTTCTTTAGAGGAGGTAATTATTCCAGTATATCATACTATCAGAAACTTTAGTATAACTATTTTTAACCCAGGCAAAAATCTCAACATGATTTTTCTGTAACAGAATTCTTCACACCTGTGGAATTGCTCCCAAGAGCTCTTCTAAATTACTGCACCCATATGCTTTAGGCTGCAGCACTTCTCCTGTGTATTTGCTATAGGCTACTGGGAACTCATGAAGAAAAATCTGCTGATAATGGTATGTGTGGAGCAAGGACCTTACATTCTTTGCAAACATATATAGATTTGTAAGCTTCACATATTCTTCTGCTGCACTATTGGTAAAAACCTGCATAAAAAAGTAGAGAGAAGGAATTAGAATGCATCCTCTAGTCATAATATCTTTTCAAGATATCAAGATACATTAACTAAAGAAATCTTGAGAAAACATGGCTTGAGACACATGCTCCCTCTCTCAAGGAAAAAAAAAGAAAAAAGAAAAAAAAGGCTTTATACCTCAACTAAGTAAGGCAGACTTTTCAGGAGTTCAGTTAAGGTCATAAATCCATATTCACAGGGATTAAGTGAAGTGTTGTGGATTGTTTCGTAACGCCTTTTAAGCTGGTCAACAGAGAGAAAGGATGTTCCATCCCAAGACATTAACAAAACTAGTAACTGGGCAGTCAGAGTCCGCAGAGACTTTCTATTTATCAGCTGAATCTGTTTACCAGACTCTGTGTCAACAACCTAGAAAAGTAAGTTAAGAGTAGAGACAGGACAGATTAATTTATGAATAAGCTGACTTTTCTTGATTTTTTTTTTTTTTTTTTCTCCAAAAGATAATTTACAGATAAGCAGCATCCAATACTACTCGGCCCAAAGCACATAGCATAAAGAAGCTTATTACACAGGGAAAAATGACTCGAAATTTTTAAGAAGGTATAGACAAGGTAGATATGACTTTATTTTAAGTTCTAGGATGGCTAGATTTATCTGAGCTCCTGCCTAGACTTGCTAAAATACTAATAACAACTAGGACAGTACACCCATGTCTATGTAAATACAGCCAGTATTTTTCCCACTGAAAGTATAAAATCTTTCCCACTGAAGTAAAAAAGTCACCTGTATATTTATTTTCAGAGACAAAGCCCTAAATCACAGAACAAAAGCAATGTCTTCGCACTTATGATGTAAAGATTAGGAGAGGGAGAATTACCACAGGTACTATGACATCTTTAGTGCATTTAGAAGTCAATAAGGCAGTTGCTGCTGTTAGAGTACTACAATACAACATTTTACATGCAATTTGCTGAACTAGCATGAAAAAGCATTTTTGAGAAAGTTGAAAGGTTACCGAATATCATCACAGGGGTATAGAAGCTCCATGTAAAACCCCCTTCAAAAAATGTCTTTTCAAGTTAATGCAATGTTGCTTCTAAAATACAGTACAAGCAAACTTAGATCAGGACTTTGAGACAGACAAAATACTAATATTCCTTAACACAACACTGAATACCTTTTAAAGCAATAAAGTACAATGGTAAGAAATTACCTTTACAACATGGCAAAGTTTTTGCATTAAAGCTGGAACTGAGCTAACATCGTAGTCATGAAGACGCAGCGTGTACCCAAATGTTTTACTGTACTCTGTAAGCAAGTCAGTCATCATAAGGCAGTTGTCTTTCTGAGACCGCAGCAATTTTACAAACTGTGCAGCTACTGCTTTGACTTGTTCCACCTCTGTAAGTGTGAGAATTTTTTCTTCCCCACATTCCAAAACCTACAAAACAAAATCACACTTACTTAATTTGAATGAAAAATGTGATCTGCAACTAAAATCCAGTACTTTCAGGCAGCCATTAGCAATATAACCTTGCCTACCTAACTCAAGAGATACACAAAGCAAGGAAAAAGTGCATTTATGAACTATGACATGGAGTAGGCAATCAATATATTCAGTTATTACCTTTTTCTCAAGAAAATTTAACAGAATTGAAATGAGCTTAGATCTGACTTTGATAGCCTCAGTCTTATATATTTAATGTGGATAATTTGAATTTCTTAATAAACTTTGTCTAAAAGTTACACTCATGCAGACTATTTAACTAAAAGAGCTAAAACAAAGCCTTTCAGAAATACTGAACTCATGGTAGAGTTGAAGAGAAATAACTCCTGTTTTAGCAAATGGTTCTGCAGATCTCAGAAATGCTAAAATTCACATCTGTGTTTAAAAACTTACTTGCAGGACATCCGGTATGGCTTCAAAGAGTTCAAGCAGCTTTGTAAAACCATAGTAAGCAAGTTTGCACTGACGACCAAAGTGGTGATGATAAGAAGGAATAAATTTATTAAAGGGCATTCGAAAATGGGGTTGGTG
This sequence comes from Nothocercus julius, assembly GCA_013398735.1. Classification (NCBI taxonomy): domain Eukaryota; kingdom Metazoa; phylum Chordata; class Aves; order Tinamiformes; family Tinamidae; genus Nothocercus; species Nothocercus julius. The sequence continues at coordinate 260,163 of VZSV01000133.1, forward strand.
GCGCAGTAAGTCAACTACCTCTTTGGAGAACTGCTTTGTTCTTTCAATTTCTTCTTGTGTACGTTCTACGTTTAAAAAGCAAAAAGCTGTTAGAGCTAAGCACCAGTACATCTATTTTAAAAACACAGCAGGAAGAGAGAGAAAAAACAATAAACATACCACAGTGACTGACTTGCAACTTTTTTACATCACACCATGTTTTTTGCTACTACTGGATATCTGTGCTGAACTCACATTTAATTTCTAAATCTTCAAATAGCACTTTAGAAGACTTTTTTTTTTTTTTTTATAAGAAGTGTCTATTCTATGAAGTGTTTGAATTTCACAGCCCCCTTACTTCTGATGTTCTGATAGCATATGTTCACAGTAGCGAAAAGCACTTATTGTCAAGAAAGAGAAATGATCAAGTCACTCACTTCAGTTAAATCACATTTTAAACATTTAAAAAAAAAAATCACAATTTATTTGACAACAGTGAGAAAAGTAGAGACATACCTCTTTTGGGAATACAAATTACCATTTCATTATCTTGCTGTGACAAACAGATGGTTGTATCCGGAATTTCTGATATTATATCAGCCAGTTCACAGACTCCATATTCAGTAACATCCCAGTCCTTAGAGAAACACCTAAAATATTGGAAGAGAAGTTTTAATGCGTCCTATCCAGGCCAAAAATTAGAGAGTTACAAGTTTATTCAGAAGAATGCTATTGGAATCCGCCTCAAACCCCAATGAAAACAAGCCCTATTTTCATTATTAGCGGCAATATCAGTATATAAGAGACACAGAAGAACAAAAGTATTCTTAAACCAAAACATTTATCTGCCAGAAAGTTTAAAAATTTATTTAAAAGCATTAAAAGCTTTAAATTCCACACCACAGTGAATAGGAATATAATTACCATAGTTCTGTACTAAAATTTAAGGTGCTAATCCCTCTTTTAAGCCATAGCTAAAGCCTATGTCCTTCATAGGCAGGACACACATCTATATTTTGTTATAGTTAACTTACCAGTGATAAGCCTGTAAGAATTCCCTCACAACAACTTGCTTACTGGCCTGGGATTTGAGAAGCTTCAGTAAGTCTTGAGTGAAGCGTTTCACCTGAGCCCTGTGTGTTAGGGTTAACAAGCGCTTGGAGCCCATACCAAGAATCTGAAAGAAACACTAGTTAGATCCTTCCTCTCTAGCACCCACAGTAAGTTTTTACTTAACTGCTGGAAAAAAAAGCAGAAGTTTCTCTCAAAAAAAGTAAGGAAACTCCTATACTCCAAGGTCCAATTGACCATCTCTTTCAAGGTTTATGAAGTACACATTGCATCCAAATCTGGACATAACGCCAATGACTGACACGGTTCAGAACTCTGAACATAAATGCAGTTCCCCAAGACAAAAGAAAATTCAACTCACTTGCAGTACATGAGGCACTGCTTCCAGAAGCTCCATTAACTTGGAATATCCATAGTCAGACACACGGCATTGTTTTGCAAAGTGATGGTGATATGTTGGGATGAATTTACTAACAGGTATGATGCAAGATGGTTGGTTTTTAAGTAGATCAATCACTTCTCTACTGAACTGAATAAGCTGTGGATTACCTACAGGGCTTTTGGAACGTAGAAGCCAAGGATCTTAAAAAAAACAAAAAATACAAAAAAAAAAACTAGTTTTTTATCATTAATATTCTTCCACTACTTATCTCTCATTATGGCCAATACTAAAGCATAGAAAAAAGAACAATCAAGCCACACTTTCCTTCATAAAAATCAGTAATTTAGATATTTACTTTAGGCAACTCTTAAAAGTTTTTGACAGAAAGATATAAAATTTTTTTAAATTATTCTAAATAGAAATACTTACCTGTAGTAGGAGGTGGTGGTTTGTTGTGTATCCATTTAATAACTTTAATACCATTTTGAGCAGTAGCAATATTAACTCCAGGAACACAGGTAATAAGATGTTCTAAGGGAACACCACCCTTGCCTTCCGGCACCATTTCAAGATCATTGAACTCTGACATATAACAATCGGGAAAGCTTTGGAAGAAAAGAGGGGAGAGAAAGCTTCCATTAAACATTAGAATATCACTTTTTAAACAATCTTCAATACTTTGAGTTTGAAACACTTCCTTAGCGGTTTTAATAGCCTACTACTATTTTTTTTCTCTCTCTCTCTCTCTCTCTCTCTCTCTCTCTCTCTCTAAAATGGAGATTTTAAAGAGAGTGGACTATTTTTTTCCTGAGCAAGAATTCTCAAAGGAGTAATTCCTTAATGCATTTATTTGCTATATACACCACTGTATATCAAGATGGTATTTTTTAAGAGGTAGCTTCAGAGCATCATGACAGCTATCAACAGGTTTTAAAACTTAACATATCAGCCATTATTCTACAAGCCTAAATTAAACTATTTTACCTTAGTAAAGGCACAGTACCCTCATGGGTCTGTAGAAGACTGTGAACTTGAGGGGCAAATGTCTTCAGAGACAAAATCACAAAGGGAATTCTGTAAGAATCTGGATCAAACTCATGCTCACTGCAATAACAAGAGGTTTAGGTTAATGTGCTTACTCTATACTCAGTTTGTGCATATGCTCACATATTAAGTGTTAGACTCCATGCATACAAAATACCAATAGCAGATGATACCTATACCATATACAAGAACAAGCATCTTCCCCCACTACTGCTCTTCCTCACATAAAAGTGAATTCAGCTATACCAAGCTGTATGGAAGATTAACAACATTAGGAAGACCACATGTTTACCAAAGGAAAGTGACATGTGGGAGAAAAGGGGGGAGAGAGAAAAAAAAAGAAAAAACACCACACACCCACACCCAACAACAGCCCCAAGCCAATGAACAGTAAACACCTTTCAACTGTGCTAGGAGTAGTAAACTCTGGTCACCAATGACTAAAACTAAAGATGTAAGATGGATTCATGAAATCTTCAAACCATTATGAATTACAAGTCACTAAAAATAGCTGGAGAATGAACAAAGAGGAAAGATCATATTCAGTTATAATTACATAATGAAAATCAAACTAGTACAAGCACCTAGAACACTCCTACATACCTAAAAATTGTAGTCTTCCTTTCAGCTTCTGCTTAAAGGTATCCATTCTTGACAGATAGTCTTGAAATCATGAATCTTACCTGGACAGATCCACCAGAACCTCCCTAAAAATTTGCTGTGCCATCTCACTATTTGCTGTCCAATTTATTCTTTTAGACATAAATAACGCCTGGAGATGGAAATACTTCTATGGACATCCTCCTCAACCTTAGCAGAGCTATTAATATTAAAAGCTGTTACTAAAGTAATTTGTAAAATTTTTTACACTGCTTACATAAAGTCTTTATTCAGGCAATGCTGCTTACAAACTGGCTCATGATATTCCAACTCTTCAAATATTATGGGGCTGCAGTTTGCTGAAGAACCATCATGTGACTGTGAAGATCCCAAAGGGCTCTGTCGGGCTTGGCTGCTGGGTAGAAGACATACTAGCCGCCCACTTCCTTGGTCACGGATTGCCACAGTATCTGTTAGCTTATATAAGTCTGATACAATTAACTTATGCCCAAATCTAAAAGAAAAGAAGTTATAAAATCCCAATTAAATGAGAGAGCATATTAATAGTTAAGGTACCTACAAAATTACATATATCTTAAAGCAGAAAAAAAATAAAATACTTAAAGTAAAACCTCTAAGGAACGCAAGTACTACAAACATTGTCTACAAACAGTACACTGCAGCATCTAATAACAAAAAAGATAATATTCAATTCTATTATTTTCTATAATTTACAGTAAATACAGCAACTACAGAGAGAGGTTACAGCAACTGAAAGCTTACTTTTTTTCATAGATTTCAGTGAACTTGAACACAGGCAGACAACATGCAGGTGCATCCTGTAGAATGGAGATCGTTTCTGAGCTATAAATGAAATTTAATATTAGCACAAAAATGTTCTTATCCAAATTGAGTAGGTAGTCTCCTGTCCATTCAAACAACATTTACAATTCTGTTTAAGAATTTTGAACATGATAATGGGAGCTGTATTTCCTTCCATCCCAACACTATGAAAACTGATACTTCTAATCAATGAGATGCAAGTAGTACTGTATTTCTGCTAACTCATTTAGGAAACCTCTTTGAAGGAATTACATTTTTCACAGGTAGAGGTAAAATTTTGAGCATCTATAAAGAATAACATTAAAGCTGAACTATTAGAAATTGACAGGTCATTATAATAAGAATTTAGAGCAGACAGTAATTATAAGGCAAGAATGAAGAAACTGAATTATATGATTACAAGAAGTATATAATTGAAGGAGAATAAAACAGTGCTGGTAGTATAGGTTGACTGGAGCTTTTTGTGACAAAAAAAAGTGTCAGCCCTCTTCTACCATCTTCCACAGATATTGGAAATGGAGACTAAAATAACACCCGTGTTTAAACTGTGTACATCATCTTCAAAAAGCAGGTAGTTTGTATGCATTTTCTTGCAAGAAAGAGGAAATCAAGATGCCAAGAGGAATGTGCAACTAGCTGCACAAGGTAAGTTATTGATGTACTATGTAAAAAAAGTGCAGGGGTGAAGACCTCCCAAAAGGGACATTATTTAAAAAAAAAAATTCTACTCTCTCTGCTAGGGTTGACACTTTACTTGGTGTCAGCCTACTACATTGACAGTTGATCATTTTATGCACTTTGGTCAACTGGTCAGAAATTTTACTTTATCTTCCTTTTTTCCCTTTGCTCAGGATTTTAATTCACCCCTTGCTATTAAATATATGCTATAATACGAAAAGAAATGATAAAGTACTCATTACCTAAGGAGGGAGAGAGATTTATTAGCAGCTCCAGTTGCTAATGAGACTTGTATCCTTTTGCTACCAATTTTATATCTGTGAAGACTGTTTACAGCACTGATTGCTTCTTGCAGACTTTCCATCTGAACTGTAGCCTTCAACTGATAGTCTGTGTGAGGACTGAGCTCGACACTTTTTACCTGTAAGGAAAGAACTCAACCTTATGCACGTATCACAGAATGTTAACCCAACTCAGACTGAGAGCAGAGAACAAGGCATGGCCAACAGCACAATGCAGACAAGGTCTATACATTATAAAGAACCTTGGCCAAATCAAGGCTACAGCATTGCTGAAATACCTTTCTGCTTGGAACAATGCTTGTATGTCAGAAGAATGTTGCCTGCAGCCCACCTTCAAAGTGACGTGACCTATACAGTTGCTTTATATTACTTCACACTCTCCAATAAGACTCAAGATAGCAACTCAGTTTACTGTTCTTTTACTATGACATTAGGTACTCAGTTTTACAACTTAAAAAGGTTGTGCAGTTAAAGCCTAAATCTCTTCCCTGGATGAAGAAGGAGTCCCAAGAACTATCAAAAAGACAGATTTAATAAAGCTATTTTAGGCTTTACCTTGCCATGTCTTGAGAAAACTTCTTGTAAAGTTTGCTGCAGTTCTTTCCTGGATAATCTGTAATCTATATTGCTGATCTGGATGTCTGCACCATTTGCAAAAGGATCAGGACACTCGGTACCACTGGTATGATTTATTACATTAAATGTCAGTGGAGATGATCTATTTGAGAGGTTTGGAGACATACTCCTGGTTAAAATAAGAGACATCTATGAACTAGAGTAGTTACTGCACAACTGACATATGTCAAAACAAAGTATAGACTAAACATGCAAAGGGCACAAATACATAATTTAAGGCACTTTCCTAGTACATATACACACACATCCACCCAATATGCAAAACAAGCCAAGTTTTACCACATAAGCAGAACATGAGAACAAGACAAGTCTTTCCTATGAGAGAACAGGAAATCATTCATAACATACTGTGTTTCACACAGGCTCAATTTAATCAGTAGAAAACTTGGGGTCAAATTTATATATTGGTAACACATTAAAAACTGTCAAACTCATTCATATTATTTTGATATTTGGCAAAGCCCAGATATCTAAATCCCTAGTGGAAATTTTCCAAGTCCACTAAATTCTCTCAGGGTGGGGGGACAGGTAGAGGGGGCAAGAGCAGGGGAAAGAGCTAGCGCTGAAATTGAAAGGAAAAAGGTGTCTCTAACACCTCTGAAGATTTTCAGAAGCTTTAAGGACAAAGTATAGAAGAAACAATGGACACAGTCTATGTGGAGTCTCCTTCTCTGGAGATCTTCCAAACCCGCTTGGACGCGGTCCTGGGCAATGTGCTCTGGGTGACACTGTGTGTGCAGGGGGGTTGGCCAGAGGATCTGTAGAGGTCCCTTCCAACCTTAAGCATTCTATGATTCTATGATTCATCCATCCTATTTCTTATCTACCCTCTGCTAGTCGTTATACAGTACTAGCTTGCTTTTTCTTCCACACAAATCTTAGTACATTACAATAATGTTTTTAGTTTATGCAATTTCATACGCGGGTGTCAAGAAATGACAAATATACTGTAAGTTGCCTAGCCCTGGCTAGTCTCACCCCATCTCCCAAACATGACATAGATACTTACCGAGACGACCAGCAACTCTGAGACATGAGTAAAGGACTGAGTTGTCTTGAGGCTGTCAACTTACTGAAAGCAGAAGGATAGCTGACCTGAAATATAGTTTCATCTTTATCTTTTTTATCCACAGGGGAATTGGTAACACTCCTGGAAGCAGAGGTCTCTCTTCTATTCATAAATATATAAAAGAAAAAAATATATTATTTTGCAGAATTAACATATTAAAACCAAAATTAAGGTCTTTTCTGTTTTTAAACATACTTCTGACTACTCTTATAGGTTGATTCTCCCGTTCCATTCTTTTTGGTGGTCAGACCCACAGGCACTGCTGCATTAGAGTTACTCTGAGGCGAAGGAATTTGTTCTCTTAAGTGGTCTTGCTGGTTTTCAGCATTTCTACTAATAGTCTTTGATTCAAGGCGGCACAGCTCCTACATGAAAGGGGAGGAAAGTCACTGTAAAAGCACGAGACGTTCCTGGCCAGAGGCTTTCCTTCAGTTAAAAATCTACCTAACTGAAATTAAGTTACATTTTCATTAGCACTTTAGAACCAGGAATACTGGATTTTTTGATGAAAGATATAAATACTTAACTGTCAGAACTGAAATGCGTATCTTTGCTACACTACAATACCAATATAAAAGTCAGAAGGCTTGAGAGAAGACTCAGTAAACAATGGTATTTCCAGACTGAGACCTGAGCACAACCGCCTTCAAACTCACTGACTGCTCTCAAAAAGGAAGAATATTGCTCTCACTCTGAAAAAAATATTCACTATACAATAGTACACTAAATAGCATTGACAAGGTAAAAAAAGTTGTAATACAAGCAACTCCTGAAAAATGAAGAAAGGCAAGAAGTCAAGCAAAGAAGAATACCTGTAAACTTTTAACATTTGTGGGTTTGATGACAGCTCCATGCATCTGCAATCCTCTCCCACCAGGGCTTTTGGTGCTGGAAGACAGATCATTTGACTCTTTGCTGAGGAGGCACAGTTTTGTGTTCTTGTTAACTTTTTTAGGAGACTTCACCTTTTCAGCGCCAAAGTTTGCACTTTTTGTTTCACTAAGTTCTTTGCTTTTGGGAGTAAAAGACACTACAATCCTGTTGCCAAACACATCTTCATTCTCCATTCGTTTCCGAGCCCGGTCAGCACTTTCTTGATTTAAAAAACGAAGAATTGCACTGCTTCCAGAAATACTCAGCACCTTCCCTCCACAGTTATCTGACAAACGCCTGAGTCTGTTACTGACACTTTTACTGTCTCGGTTTGTTGGCAGGTTGTAAACATATAACAGTGTATGGCATGCCTGCTGAGAGAGAATGAAAGACTTTGTATCACAGAACCCAAAAGTGTTCAGGAACAATATTTTCACTTGTATTTTGGTGACATATTCAAGAAAAGTATTTTCTGCAACATTCCATTTGTTTGGGAAAAATCCAATCGCAAGATTGTCCTTAAACTACCCAAGAATTTTGTATATTCTTAGAATGTGTGTGAACATATTGTCAAAAAGTTCCTTCAAAGAAAGAAAAAGCCTAAAGTGCTGTACAAAGGCAAAAGAGCAAATCTGGAGAGCATCAACAGGAAAAAAAAATCCAATGGAAAGTCAACAAACTACTCAAACAGCTTTTTTACATTAGGAAAACATTGCAAAAATGACATCATGTACTACTAAGTTCTTACCCTACTTTCTTCCTATGAAAGAAAAGCATCTAAATTATATGAACTGATAAAATATTAAACAATAAGAATGTGACCTGTGTCATACACTGTATTCTTCAGTTAATTTTGTTCTTTTATTATTTTATTCCCTCCATTTTAAGATAGAAATTACAAATTTATGTAGCAACCACTGAAAGACACCCTAGCTAAGTATGTGGATGACATTAAGCCTCAGCCTTAGGGCATGAGTTAGAGGCATAATTTTAGCCTACTGAATGCCTAAATTAGAAAAAAATAAAATAAAATAAATGCTGCTGACACATTGATATATTTGTTGCTTAAGAAATAGAAGTCTTACTGGCATTTTCAGTGGTAACCTTGGTGGCAAGTCCGAAATAAATTCTTCAAAACAGATAAGCTCATGAGCATGATGCAGGAGCGCTTCTGAAGCTTGGTTTTTATGTACTAATATTATCCGAAAACTATGCCGATGCCTCAAGTCACTGAGTTCCAAAGCAAAGTTTACATCCGCTGGGGGGAGGGCAAGAAGAAACATGCCAAAAGAAAGAAAAAAGAAAAAAAAGAAATCAGATTAAACAGCAAAACCCCAGAGCACATTTGAGATGCTCCATTAAATTCCTGTGAATGAGCACTAACAGTCATAAGCTGTCTCAACATATGTAACTTAGGTCAGCAGTTACTAGCATTCAATCTCATAGGCAAGGGCTTCCTTTTTAAAAACTTTTTTTTAGGCAAGTTTTTGTAAAAGCATTAGACTGGTACTTCATACGTTTGTTACAAAAAGGATTAACAAGCATTTAGTTTAAAACAGGTTATATAACCTTACAGAGCAGCTCAAAATAATACACACTAATTCAACAGTTGAGTAGCTTGGATTTTTAAACTTGATTCTAGTAGTTATTTAGTATGCTAATTATAGTAAGCTTCTATAAAAAATATGTTACCCAAAGCAGTCTGAAAGTTTGCCACTAGGAAGACCAAATGAGCTTTACTTTATTTCTTGCAGAAGCTTTCTAATATTAGACAGTTTCTGTAAGCACACCTCACAGCACTCAGGAGGACACATGAAGTTCCAATATTGATTTAACAAAATACATCTGTTGATTTACTGTCTCTGTTATTTGCTTGTTAACACCAAAATCATTAAGAACGGAGAGCAGCTTTGCAGAGAAGAACCTGGGGCTCCTAGCAAACAAGCTGAACATGGGCCTGCACTCTGTCCTCAGGGCAGAGGTGGACCACAAGATCCTGAGTTGCATTAGAAAGATTTGCCAGCAGATCAAAGGTGGTGATCCTTCCTCTTTACTTAGCATCCCATAGGTGACCTCACCAGTGCTATGTCCAGTGCTGAGAACCCCAGTACAAGAAAGATACGGATGCGCTGGAGTGAATCCCATGAAGGACATGAAGATTATTATGGGCTTGCAGCACCTAACATATATCAGAAGAGGCTGAGAACACTGGGATTGTTTAACTTGGAGAAGGCTCAGAGAGGAATCTATGTGTATAAAGATCTGATAGAATGGTGGCAAGAAGATGGGGTCAGACTTCAGTGGTGTCCCTTAACAGGGCAAGCAAACTGAAACACAGGAAATTCCACTTGAATATAGGTGAACACTTCCTGACCATGTGGTTGGCTGAACATTGGAACACGTTGCCCAGAGAGGCTGTAAGATCTCCATCATTGGAGATATTCAAAACCCAACTGGACATGGTCCTGGGCAACTGGGCATGGTCCTGCCTGCTGACCCTCCTGCTTGAGCAGGAGGTTTGAACAAGGTGGGCTCCAAAGATGCCTTCCAAGCCCAACTATTTTTTGAATTCTGTAATTCTTAAGCAATTCAGTTAAGACCTGATTCTAAACACAATCCTTTGAAAGCATAAGCATGTGTGACTCATGTTGCATCAAAAAAACATTACTAAAGAGGGAATAGCTCCCTACGCTAATGGCTTCAGCACTTACTTGACACAAGAACCACGGTTGCAGGCGCAGTGTGGGTATCAGCAAATCTCCTAAGACTCTGTCTGAGCTTATCATCAGCAGCATTCTTGGCAGTAGCATTGATGTGTGCAACAGTCACCTATGGATAAGCAAAAAGATGCTTTGAAGGAAAGCTTGAATGAAGGAAGGAAAGCTAGATCTATACCACCTTGAATCTAATTTCAAAGATTGAAGAGTACAAGCTCATTCCTGTAACCTCTATTGAGATAAATGTATGCAAACATACAAAATGAACGAATGTACAGGTCCTAAGAGGTTCCTGTGAGAAGTGACATTTAACCCTATTTGGTCACCAATGTCTTAGTGACAGCTTGTGCTGCTCTGAGATAACTAAAAGTCAAGAGTATTTATGCCTTGTGTTCTGTAAAGATGTATAATGCCTCTACCATAAAACATCTCACAAGTCCTCATTTGAAATAAAACAGTAACAAACAAATCCAGTACTTGATATCAACTCATTTTAGCTCATATGAGTAGACAGTCAGCCTATGATTTGCATGTATCTTATATCAAACTAGTATCATCCAACAAAGGTTTTAGCTGCAGATCTGATTGTAAAGGGTCCGTAACTAGGGGAAAACAAACAAAATCCACAAATACCCAACATCCTCCCTAATTAGCACCGCATTCATTAACAAATTAAAAACCACACACAGCAATACAATCCAAACTAATTTCCCCCCAAATAGAGAAACAACAGAAGAGCTATACAGAGATTAACAAAAAAAACTCTGGTTATCAAGAATCACTATTGCCAACACATGTGATAAAGCACAAGTGTTTTCAAGAACACTTCAAGCAGACAGTGTTTTCATACCTGACAGTTGTTCAGCTCCTGAATAACTTCTTTATTCTCTTTACTAATGTCACATACACAGATGAATTCAGCCTCTCTGTGACCTTTAAAAAACTTTTCACGAATTCTCTGTACAACTGCAATAGCTGAGCGGCCAGTGGGAACTGAACAATTTTCAATATCCCAGAAAACTCCAATGGGCGGCAAATTTTCCAGAACTTGGCCTGTTACTGCAACTTCTGGAGACCCTGCACAAGTAACAACACAGCGCATAGTTTAATCCAAAAATACTAAGAATATTAAACTTTTCATACTCTAAACATCTTTATAAAACAGATAAAAAGTGGGAATCTTCATGCATTGGAGAAGAACACGCCTGGGAAGGCAAATTCAGTTGCATTTTCTCAAAAAATCTATAAAGCTAGAAACATAATAAACAAAATTCAATGCTAACAGTAAATTAACCAGGCATATTTCTACTGTTTACTATTTTATAGCATTATGGAAGCTTCCAGAGTACAGTGCAGAAAGTTTTAAGAATTTTTTTTTTTAATATATTCAACAATATTAAAGGAGTGCATGCACTAAGTGCAATTCTCAAACAAATGTGGTTTACCATATTTCTGTGGTGATTTGCCAAGGCTGCTTGCAAGCAACAAACTCTTCTCATTTCCTGTTCCTTTGGTTCCACAGCCATTACATATTGGGATAGAAACAGGTGCAGTCTGTGCACTTGGAGGAGGAATATTTGGCCAGATTTTAGCAGCATCAACTAGGCTATTTCTGGTTGGCTGTTGGGACAATTTTTCAAAACACACATTCATTTAATATACAGTATAAACATTTAACTATCTGGACTAGAAACACTCATTGTAAACCAATATCCTACCCATCAACCCCTAAAGGCCGAGTTCACTTGCACACTTGCAAGTTAATTCAGAACAGTATCACTGCATGAAGGTTTCTTCTATGCCAGAGACTCTTCCCTTAGCTCTAGGTTTCCAAATGCAAGGAAAGATTCTTAATACTTAACTTTTCAGATCAAGATGCACAATTTTCTAGAAGTACTAACATCTACTTGTTTAAAAAAAAGAAACATTACTTGCCATGCAAGAGCTGCACAATTGAAGAGAAAAAGGTTGAATTATGTCTTTCCCTCACCCTCAACAATAATGGTTATATTTCCAAATACACTTGCCTTACTATTTAGTTTATTGAAATTAACCCTCTTTTTTTATATTGGAAATTCAAATTTGAAAATTAAATACTGAGCTTCGAGAAGAACATTATTTCATTTCTAATTTCCTACAAAAATATTAAAATTCAAGTGGAATCTTAAGTCAAATGTACCAAACTGGTCTTGAAGCATACATCACAAATTCGGAAAGACTGAGCAGAGAAAACAAAACAAAACAAATAACCTTGCAGCATCACACATTACACCTGAGTTACAAGATGCTGCCCATGGGTACACATTAAGTATTACCTAACCTGTCCTCAGAGTCACTACTATAGAACATTCTATTTGGAGCCGTCAAGAAGAAATAGCCCCATCTTTCAAAAGAAGTCAGAATTCTGCCTCAGCACATTACAGCTCCACTATTAACTAAACACTTTGGAAGGCTGTTCTTTTTTTCCATAGAACTGAATGCTACCCCAATAAAGAAGTCACCTTTAAATCAAAAGATATCCACTGCATTTGAGATATGCATTACCAACTCAGAAGGCTCAAGCTCCAAGCCAAAGCCAGTGTGTTGCCCAAAACTAACACCTATTATTCCCAACCATTTACCACATTTAATAAACGAGAAATGTGATGTGTACAAACCTTGCTCAAGCAGTCATTGCAGTAGTGAGAGCCCTTTAAACACACTGAAGGTGCCATGTTTAGGTGCAAAGGGTTGGCGCACACACGTGATGCTAACTCCGGCTGTGCAATATGCTCATCCAAGTGGCCTGTAGCCCCACTTGTGAATTCAGGACAAGGAAAATACCCAGAAGATGTGCAGCTCTGAAGGGTTGGAAACTGATGTAGTTTGTGCACATTACCATGACAGGACTGGAAATGGAGTTTTCCACAACAGGGCAGATGTTGACAGGAAGATACACTGTTTTCTACGCACATACCAGGGAACTCACTTGCAATGCCTGCCAAATTGCTTCTAGCTGGAGGATTCTTCAGTGAAGATGCAGACTGATAAGCAAATCCTGACCCTACTTGACAAGTAATTGTCCCAGTGCTTTTTGAGTCTAGTATTGTGCCAGGACGAATCAAATTACCACCACCACCACCACCACAATGCATTTGTGGAGTACAAGAGTCAGAGCCATGAGCACAGCAGCTTACTTTCGGGCCAGGTGAAAGCTGTATTTGCTGTTGCTGAAGAGGATGAACATCAGGAAGCGGTACTGCTGGAAACAATTTAGAGCCAGCATTATGAGAAGATGAAGCATCCTTCAATTCCACAGTAGCTTTCTTGTTCTCCATGTAATCTTTCTGAAGGAGAAAAAAAAAAAAGCTCAAAATTACTTTCAAAATTATTCAAAACACATCCATTTATCCTATAAGCACATGTATTTTTAAAGAGTTACAATTTTGATAGCAATAAAGAATGGTCATCTTTACGACTTGCCACCTCACTGCCTCTACAGGCAAAATAATAAATATTATGCCAATTATTTTGCTAATCTGAGGAACACTGGTACTGTAAGATTTTAAAAGAAACAACCCCCACACCACCCCTCCTCAAAAAAACAAACAAACAAGACCACCCTCACAAAAGCAATAAATCAAATAACAGTGGATCTATATAAACAAAATTGAAGTGTAGAATAGTTAAGCTAAGGCTTAGAAATACCCTGCAATGGTAAAGGAAAATATTTTTTTTTCCCTTGAATGAGCAAATCCAGATGAGTGAAATGTAAAGTGAAAAACAGGTAACAGATATAAATGTAATTTTTGGCTTTCAATAAAGTCTCAAAAGATGGCATTAAAATTTTAGAAGTAACAAAATGAAAGATTAATATTGCAAAAAAGTAAAAATGGTATTAGGAAGGTAAAGGAACAGAAGACAGAAGGTTAAGTTCTCACAATGATAATTTAAGAACTTATTACCTGCGACTACTTGGTTCTATTACATTCTGATTTAAGATATCAGAGCAAAACACCAACAGATGGGAAAAAAAAAGGCATAAATAAATGTACTTTTTTAAACCAGAGAAAGCAAAAGCTAAGTAAGAACAGTTAAGGGCAACAGTGCAAAGCTCCATACACCTTACTGCCCCTGAGCCTCTGACCAGAACTTTTGTTTCTGAAACTGATTTAATGCATTTCCTACTACATAGTAACAAGTAATCACTATATCCAAGTGAAAAACACTTACTGTACCTGATTCCATCTTATAGATAAAAGATGTTAGGCCAATAACTACTTTGGAACTAACTCAAAATAAGTTACAGAACAGATGGTAACTCCCTTCCTAACCCCTAAGGAGGGAAGACCAACACAACAGGATATCTATTCACCTATTCTCCCAAAATCTTTCACGGAAAGGAGGACTGAGAACGCACAAATGAAGAAAGCTACTTTATGGCTGGAGCTTGCTGGCTCAAGTAAGGCATTGTGTCACACGGTGTTCAGGATTAAAAGAAATAGTTCATTTTAACTGTACACAATTGCAGTCAGTTACAGAACAGGTACACTCAAAGCCATGAAAAACAGAAATAGTTTGACATTTTTGACGAACAGTATCCTGCAATTATAACTAATATTTAAGTAATTTGTGATATTATGATTTTATCACCAAGCTAAATTATTAAAATCTGTAAGAAGGAAGAATACTTCCACACTCCACAGCAATAGCTTCAGAAAGCTTTCCAGAATATCCTTACACACTTTTTGAAGTGATCAGTTTTATTATTCTGAACATATTGGCCAAGAGAGTAAAACCTACTAAGCGGAGCAACTCATACACTTTGGCCAAAGCCGAAGACAGACAAGAACAGAAGACCTCAAATTTCCAGGCCCTTCCCTCAAAACCAGCTATTGCACTGTAGTTATTTATACTGTTCTGCACCACATTTTCAGCTATGCTTTTAATAAAGCAAAGAGTTACCGTTTTTGCACGGCACGACAAAGTTTTTTCAGCAGCAGAAAAGCAATCAGAAAGATTCCAGAGCCATGGCTTAGCATTGTTCTCTTCTCTCTGAAGCCATCCAAAAGACCTACTGCAGAGGTTCTCTGTCTTGTCTCCTTCCATCATACAGCCAAACAAAATGGTTCAACATTCTTTTGTCTCCCTTTCCTTTCATTCTTCCAACCTGCTTAAAAAAAAAAAGGAAAAATAACCCTTAAATCATTGTTATGATTAAAAAAAAAAAAAAATACACAAATATGTAAAACAAATTCCACCGCTGCTAGATCACCAAACTTGCATTATTGATGTTTAATTTAATTATGCATTTAGGCACTGCCTCGACTAACTCCTGCAGTAAGGATTACAATATTCCTTGTGACCTGAAGCCTTGTTAGGTAACCTGAGCAAAGAGCTGCTTATGTTTACTGCAGGAGTTCCAGAGTCCCAGAAACCCACTGCTCATGATGTGACATGATTCACAGCAAATTTCAGTGCATTCCCCTACAAGAGGGAAGTAGATTTAAGAAGAATCTGAAACACTGAATACAGAATAAGAGCAATTGCACTCAGCTAAAAGAACAAAAACTGCATATTCACTGTTTTGCATCATCTAACATAAAACTACCTAGTCATCTCAAATGCTCAGCATTTAACACTTAAAGTTTTAAATAACTAAACACTACTTACAAATATTTTTAGTAATTCTCAGCCTGCCCCAAGGCCCACCACACCAGCTTCCCTTGACAGAACCACAAAGAAACAAAACTCGTTCAAGGCCAGCCCACACCAGAAACGAAACAAAAACTTTTGATCAATAATTGTCTTCTTGTCCTCCAACCACACGCAGAACTTGTTAGCTACCCTCCTCCCACTCCTCACAACGATTGCCCTGCACAACAGCTACTAAACATATTCCATAAGTTAAACTTGTCTCTAAACTTATTTGTAAGCAGTAAAGTAACAGCTTGGTTCTTTCTTTAAATGTAAAAATGGTTATTCCGGTGAGGTCTAAGTGCTCCTGTTTCACGTTGCATAAAACACCTGGTTACCGTTCATGCTTCCACAGCTCCGCAGTGCACGACTTTTAAAACCCCCCTATACCCTCTCACCCCGTTGCTGGGCTGTGGAACGGAGAGGAAGAGCGGGAATGAGCGGCGCGCCCCGCACGATACCCGCGGCCGCCCCGGAGCGCCCAGAGGCGGCGCAGGGCCCGACCCTCCCCTCCGCCGCCGGACAAACGGCCGCTCCGGCCCG
>VZSV01000133.1:288647-366957 GCA_013398735.1 Nothocercus julius
TCTGTCCCCCCCTCTCTCTCTCGCTCTCTGTCCCTGTCTCTCCACACAAATTGTATGGTGATGTGAGAGCTGTAGAGCTCTGTGCTTGTTGCATGCTTGGCCACCTGCTTTTGCTGTATAGGACCTGGGCATGCTCTTTTCTTCATTTTGTCTTTGAGTGAGGAATTATGCGTGTGAGCAAGCCAGCTGCAATAATTTCAATCTTTCCTGTGGAGAAAGGCTTAAAGCTCTCTGT
This sequence comes from Nothocercus julius, assembly GCA_013398735.1. Taxonomy (NCBI): domain Eukaryota; kingdom Metazoa; phylum Chordata; class Aves; order Tinamiformes; family Tinamidae; genus Nothocercus; species Nothocercus julius. The sequence goes on from VZSV01000133.1 coordinate 288,883, forward strand.
ATGCAGATGTTTCTTGCCCCCTTTGCAAGCAGAGGGGAAATGACGAAGCACAAGGGAGAATTGTCTGGGAGAGAAAGGAACAGCCTTGTGCTGTGGAGGCTAGGACCCAGCACTATCTAATAAGGAGTAATAGGAAGAGATCTTTCCTACTGGTTGCCCAAAAGTATGGGAGCAATTGGCTTTGAGAGACATCACCTTATATATAGAAAAATATTAAAAATCTTACAGAACCCTCTCTTTCTTTAAGCCGGCTAAGTCAAAACCAAAGAAAGAAGTGAACATGCATTGCTGTTTCCCTGATACGCTGTTTGATTTGCCTTTGGTTAGGAAAAGATTGAAATGCAACATTCAGAAGGGTACAGGCAAATCTCTGCACTGGAAGAGGACCTGGCACAGACAAAAGCTATTAAAGATCAACTTCAGAAATATATTCGAGAACTTGAGCAAGCCAACGATGACTTGGAAAGAGCAAAAAGGTGACTTGTGTGTGTGCGCTTTTTTTTTTTTTTTTTTTTTTTTTTTTTTTTTTTTTTTTTTTTTTTTTTTTTTCCTCTCCCCCTTTCCAGCTTTGTCCTGTCTGCTGAGCAGGGTGGCCCTGAGCTGTTGGTGGTGCTTATTAGTGCTACCATTCTAAACTAATTGCTCTATGTAGTGATTTTGATGGTGACATTTTGTGGCAGATGAGAAATGTGACACCTCCCTCTTTCCTCCCCAAGCACCTCTTCTCCTCTTTCATATCTTGGAAGCAAAAATAAAACAGATCCTGCTTTCTCCTTCAGGACAAGCAGTTCTTGATTGTGCTTTAAAGATATGGTAGTGACAACTTGTACACTGTCTTTCAGAGCCACTATAATGTCTTTGGAGGATTTTGAACAGCGTCTAAACCAGGCTATTGAAAGAAATGCTTTTCTGGAGAGTGAGCTGGATGAGAAGGAGAATCTTCTGGAGTCTGTGCAGCGCCTGAAAGATGAAGCTAGAGGTTGGCTAATGGATTGCTATTATCTCTCACTTTCTCCCTTTCCAATCTGTAGCTGTCTGGTCCTCCCAGTGTATTGTGGAGCTTGTCTTATGAATTTTCCTTTTCTAAACATGCTTTCTGAAATGTAGCAGCAAATGGGGAAACTTTAGGATTGTCCATTCCATTCCTGAACTTCTGACTCATTCTAGAGCAGCTCCCAGCAGCAAAAGTCTGCCAGCCTTCTGATCCCTGATGATTCCTTAGGGCCTTAAGGTCTCCAGAAGAGCCAGCCAAGCTGGTGCATGTGCCTGTCTGGCTTTTTAGAACCTGCCAACAACACTGTCAGTAACTGTAACCCTCTCCTTTCTGACCCGTGAGAAAATAAAACCATGAGATGCTAATGGGGCAATGAAATGGGAGGTCTGTGACTATTTTCCCTTTGTCTCTGAACAACTTCACATGCTAGTGTCCTGGTACCTGTTGATTAAACTGGGTGAGAAGAGAGCCATGCCTGTGCATATTCTGTAACATTTGGCAAGAAGGTGATTTCTGCCTAAAGGAAGCTTTTTTAAAGAATACAAAGCTTTCAGCCAGATAAAAGTAACTGAACTAATACTACAAAAACATCTGGAGCCCAAGTCCCAGGAAAGCCTTTAGTGATCATCTAGTTTTTGAGCATATGTCTGGAGTAATCTTTAGAGAGAAAAATGACTGAATTCTCCTTGTGGAGATGAAGTAATCTTTTGAATAAAACAGACTGTTACCCTTGCATTTATCATGGTGCTTACATATTCCAGAGGTGATGTGTGGTGTGGTGTTTTTTTGTGTTGCTTCTCTCCTAGATCTACGACAGGAGCTTGCTGTGCAGCAGAAACAGGAGAAACCCAAAACACCAATGCAAACCACTGTGGAAACAGAAAGAACAGACACAGCAGTGCAAGCTTCCTTATCTGTGCCTTCAACCCCTTTGGTACACCGGGCACCCAACATGAACATATCCACTCCTGGAACGTTTAGGAGAGGTGACTGACAGGGGACCACCACAAATATTTAATACACTTGTTTTCGCCACATTTTTCTTGCTGCAGGAAGAGTGAGAAAAAAGGCACTGAGATGCATGTTTCATTGTGGTCTTGGTATTCACGGATGGTATTTTGCGTGTTTATTTGTAGGCTATTAATTTCCACACATGTCCCTCACGATAATTATTACTAGACAATTCACAAGATGAGCTCTTGATTTTTAGTTATCACTTCATAACTGTCCCAGATATGTTGGGCTAATTTAGGAGAAGTTTTTGAAGATTCAGTGTGATCTTGGATGCCACACCTTCGTTATGAATTAGCTTCTGAGTGCTGTAGTAGTCTTTGAGCGCTTTTTTTTTTTTTTTGTAAACTCTGCAACAGCAAAGTAAGTCATTTTAGCTGTCTGTCCTCTATTACTTTATTTCTGCTGTCAGTAATAATACTTACCTGTTTATGAGCATGTATTACTCTGTATATTCCAACCTCCAACACTAGGCCTCCAACGCTTTCAGGGGCCTGGAACATTTGCCCTATGAGGAAAGGCTGAGAGGGCTGGGCCTGCCTGTTCAGCCTGGAGAAGAGAAGGCTGAGAGGAGACCCGATCAGTCTATAAGTACCTCAAGGGAGGCAGTGAGGAGGATGGGGCAGCCTCTTCTCAGTGGTGGCCACTGATAGGACTAGAGGTAATGGCCACAAACTGAAGCACCAAAAGTTCCACAGGAACTTGAGGAAAAATTTCTTGACAGTGAGGGTGACAGAGCACTGGAACAGGGAGCCCAGGGAGGTTGTGAAGTCTCCTTTTCTGGAGATCTTCCAAACCTGCTTGGATGCAGTCCTGAGCCACGTGGTCTAGGTGACCCTGTGTGTGCAGGGGGGTTGGACTAGATGATCTCTAGAGGTCCCTTCCAACCTTAAGCATTCTATGACCAGCTCTCCATCTTCTTATCTAAAAAGCGACAAATTTGACTCAGAAAAGTGATTAACTGTCTTCATATATTCAAGGACAGTAATGTGGAGAGTTTGTTCCACTGTCATACACTGATTTATTTTAGCTCTGATTAGTAACGAAGTCTGATTGTAGGCTTAGGTACTGTCAACCTAAAATTAAGTTTCACTTACTCATGCTTCTGTAAAAGATAGGATTCAGAAATTCTAACGAAATGAGAGATTAAGATCTTTTCCAAGAACACGTTTCTTGTGGTCTCAATACAGCAATAGAGAAGCAGAGAGGATGCTAGCAGACATCTCTAGAAACCTAAGCCACAGTATATCTGGAGGCTTTAGCTCAAAACAGTGTAATATGAGCCATGTCAGTGAGGCAGAGATTCATATTTTTAATGGACAAGGAGTATTTGAAGGTCAGACTGGAAAAGGTGAAATACTGATGTTTCCTGCACTCTGTGTCAGACTCTCTTCTGTCCTCCAGTGTCAAAGCTTTTCTTCACGGTGGGTAATGTCTTATTTTTTTAACCTGCCCTGCAGGTTTTGAGGACGGTTACAGTACAACCCCTCTTACACCTGCTGCCAGAATATCTGCACTTAACATCGTGGGAGACTTGCTGCGGAAAGTAGGGGTGAGTGATTAGCTCTTAGCCAGTGTCCTGGGAAAGGTAGAGCTGTCTGAGACAGCAGCCAGAGCTGCCCCTCTGCCCTGTTGCTCAGGGGAGATGTGAAAGAGTAGCTCAGCCTCTGTGCTGAGCAAACACGCCTTGAAACTTGTCACGGGTTTTTTGTGTTTCTGACCACTTCCAAATGAAGATGGAGGGCAGAGAAAAAAAAAACAGGCTGTTGCCTGCTGCCCAGGAAGGATGTGATGCGGTCTGCCCAGTAATATTTTAAGCAGGACATAATGCCATATTAGGCTGCAGCTTGACACTTAAGACAGTGATGCTGCTGAACGTGTTATCCATGTGTTCCTCTGTCCTCTTCTCCATAACCCCTGTGCTTTTTTGGCTCAAGCACTTCTATAACTCTTTGCGCTGAACTGCAGAACTGATGGAGCTGAAAGATAACCTGCAACAAAGAGGGGGTGATCTAGGGTGGGAACGTCCAGTGGAGAAGAGGGTATCAGTGGCTCAGTTCCCTCAGACATTACCTAATACTTGTCAGCAAGCTCCCTCTGGTAGACAGCTTGCCTAACAAAAGGCAATGTCAAGTGTCCTGAATGTCATTTTGGTGTCTTGTGAGGCAGATGGGATCAGGTGCCATCTGACACTTATATCGTGTGTGTTTGCTTTAGGCTTTGGAGTCCAAACTTGCATCTTGCAGGAACTTTGTGTATGACCAGTCCCCAAACAGAACCACGCTGTCCATGTACATGAACAGAGATGTCCTTGAAACGCGCCTGAGTCCTCATCAGCCTCTGTGTGATACAGGGTTAGTGCTGATCTGCTGTTGCCTCCTAGTGAGAACCCCTTGGCTAGTAGTGTTCTGTTTAGTATTAAATCTGCAAAATAGTATTCTCTATTTGTTGATTTCTCATCTGGAGTAGATTTCTTTAGAAGTGACCAGTTAATCTGAAAAAGATATAAAACTGAACAGCAAATGTACTAATTGTTCTGTTTTGTATTTGCAGGTTAGTGAAACGCCTGGAATTTGGAACACGGCCTTCAAATATTTCAGGGTCAATGGGCCATCCCTCACAAGGTGTTGTCAAGATGCTGCTGTGAAAAGACTGTCTGGCTTAGAAGAAGAATATATATATATATTTTAAACTTTAGTTTTAAAGAGAATACTAATGAGCAACCAGGCATCAGCATAAGGGTAGGTGAGACGTGAACAAGAAGCTGCAACTGGCATTTGTCTCCTGTGCTCTTGCCCAATGTGGCCTCTCAGCTGAGCTGTGTGGCTAGTGTGATGAAGCAATGCTGCCTGCCAGCACAGTACTTTAAATTGCTTCCCATGTCAACTGTTATAAATAGTTCCTTGAAGGTCACTTCTTTGACACTGTCAAAGCCAGTGCCCCTGCACCTATGGCAGAGGCAGTATTCCCTGTGCAGGTCCTCAGGCTTTTGCTTTTAATACAGCACCATGATGTTCAAGCTTGAATTCTGATTGCGCTGGCTTTCTGGCTTGGGTGTTGTATGCCTCGGTCACCCAGACTAGAGATTTATTATATATAAATATAGGTATTATTTATATATATCTCGAAAATCCTGAGATATTTCTGTAGGGAAGCTGCTCAGCTTTTTGCAGGATGTTTGTTGTCAGAATCCTGCAACACAAATTCCTGTCTCTATAAGAATAAGAAGGTTTTGTAAGCAATGATTTGCAATTAGAATAGGTCACAGCTAAAGGTGAGGATTGTCTAATGCTCGAAGTGCTCTGGAGATCTTAGGTGTACTGCAAAGCAGGAGACTTTGCACTGGCTTAATATACAGACAACTCATTTTACAGTGTACAAAGCCTGGCTGTTGTAGGAAGCAAGAGTCTGATCAACTTGCTAGTTCTAACATTTTAATAGATGAGTTAAATTACTTTCCAAACTTCCCTTTTTTAACGTGCCTTGCTTATTTCAGAGGCTTTAGTTTTATTTTTGTTTTATTTTTTTTCTATATGAATATATACTTTTAGCTGTTACTAATGAATAGAAAGGACTTTTTAAACGTGAAAAGTCCTTTCTGGTGACTGAGGGTATCAGAGTACTGAGTTATTTTTAAATTAGACCTCTTCCCTGCCAGAAAGTACTGCATTTTGTCTTGTTTATCTTTTTTTTCTTTAAACGGAGTGGGTTCACTCACGGTATTAGTATATATGTTACAGAAGCTGGTACTTAATCACGGCCAAACTTTTGTTGTTGTTGTTGCTTTAGTTTGGTTTTGGTGGAGGGAGATTACACAACAAAAGAAGGCATAAATACTTTTTTTTTTTTTTTTTTTTTTTAAGAAAATGCTGTGAAAACAGCCATTGATGCATCTATTTCTCTGAAACAGGAAATAACCACAGATAATTCTTCATGCCATCTACAAAGCTGGCTTACCTGGGAAGCAGAATAAAGCTTATTTTGAATGCTAGTTGTTGGTTCATTTTATTTTATTTTCAGTTTGTCGTTATGATTTATGCACAGATGTTTGTTGCCAGTATCTCAGCTGTTTCTCCTCAGTGAAGCCTGAGAAGACCTTGCTTACTGAATCAACATGCAGAGCTCTTTCTGCATCTCTTTCTTGCTCTCCTGGTTTCCTACCCTGAGGATGTAAATAATGCTACAGTTAAAGATGTCCCTGGGATTTATACTGCCTGATATTGACATTATGCTCTCTTATAATCTTAGAGTCAGCTCAGTAACCTGTTTTAATGCTGTAAACTGTTTTAACATTGCTTTGTATTCTCCTGTCACATAGGGAGGAGCTGAAGTGCATGGACTGCTTTGTCATTTGTGCTTACATGTGGACTCCAACTCAGTGCCCTGTGTAGCCCGGAGGGATGACTCAGGACAAGTTGCATTTTCCGTATGCTATTGCCAGAATTTGCCTGGTTGGTGTGAAAGGTGGTTTGCAGCAAGGCTGGGAGTCACCACTCGGATAAGGTAGAGAGTTGGGGTCATGCTAGAGCCCCAGCTGTCAATTTAAAGTGACCACTACAGATATTGGATGTAGATGCACTATAGATAAGTTGTTAGTATATTAGAGATTGTATTAACATAACTACAGATACATCCAGACAGACTATAGGCTGATGTGCCATTGAGAAATTTTTGAAATGATTTAGTCCAGAATAGTCACCTCTGTAGCAGGTCTGTCTTTTGGGACAGGACTACTAATAGCTACTTCAGGACTCATGAGATGATTAAGGAACGGGAACAACTCTTTATTAGGAGGAAAGGCTGAGAGAACTGGGACTGTTCAGCCTGGAGAAGAAGAAAGATAATGTCCCAACTTCAACTCTTCTGTGATTCAGGAACTTTGGCTAGGCCACTGTTGCAAAAAGATGCTTTCTGGGGTAGTTCTGTTAAAGAAGTGTTCTGATTACTTATTCTGTCACAGGCTCTGCAAAACCCAGACTGGAGCCTCAGTTTCTCAAGTGCTGGGGTGCTGTTGTAACCAATGAACCAATCTCTACTGCTACATGTGTGCAAGTGAATTTTTTTTCAAATGTGTTCTCACCAGAATATTTCTATGGTTCAGTTTGTTGACTCTGCTTTAAGCATTGGTGTTTAGGACCATGCTGCATGAAGTCTGAGTTCATGCTCTTTCCATGCATACAGTGATGTGCTTAACAACCTGCTCTTCAGCATTTCTACGGCACTGGGCTCTGGCTGATCAAGCAATGAACTCAACTACGTGTGCTGTTCTGCTAACTGTTCATGTCTCTCCATTGTGGTTTGTAAACTTAATTGTTGTAAATAGATTCTTAGTTAAACTCTTCTTTTGCTTTCTTATGAGGAGTCAGAGTTCATCTGGCTCTAGTTCTGTCTAGTTGTGCCGAATTTGAAATTGAAGCTCATTGCTGTTAGGGACAATGTTTAGATTTAACAGATGATCACATTAGCTGTCAAGGTGAATGATTCAGTATGACTTACTCTTCTGGTAGTTATACTGCATTCACCTGCATTACAATCTGGGACACTTAATAAACACTCACTACAGCTGTGTGAGTAGTTTTACTAAGTTACTCAATTCAGAGTAGCTTCACACCTGCTTTTTCTGTGTCTGGTTCTCTGCTGCCCCTTTGTTTGCAAAGCCAGCTGCTCTCTGGAAGTGCTAGAGCTGCCACAATCTGGGTAGTTCTTGATCGTTCCTGGAACTGGGCTGCAGTCCTGGTGGGTGTTCTGAAAATAGAAGTGCTGATCTCTTGATACGGAATGACTTGGCTTAGGCCCCTGCATTCAGTGTGGGTTGCTCTTATTGTTTCCACCCTGCCTTAGAGGCTTCAGTTGAAACTATCCCTACAGATACAGACTTCAGAGGTTGGGTCAGTGCCTAGACATAGCCTGTTATGGCCCTGTCTGCTTTCTGGCTGCAGCACCAGAAGAGTGCAGGTCCCTTGCAGGTCCTGTGTCATGTCTACCAGCCCTTGGATGCACCCTAGGATACCTTAGAGAGCACTATGTGTCCCTGAGGTGGGCCCTGGGTCAAACTGCTTTCCTTCATAATCCTTTGCTTTAAGAAAAATCAATCTTTCATTCCAGTGACAGCAGTTCATCTTTTGTGAAAGGTTTTTGAGTTGTAAAGAAGTCCTGCTGCATCTCCCATTCTCTTCCAGCATGCTGCCTTGCACCCCAGTGACTCCTGCACAAAAGGAAACTCAAATGGTTTTTATAGCCTTTTATTGTGTGTAAGCACATCCATGGTGCATATAAAACCGTAACAGTTGACTTAATTTGAACAAATGATATTTTATTTTTCAATAAGTGATTAAAAAGGCATTTCCACCTTGTGAATGGTGCATCAGGGGTGTAGTAACCAGGAAAGAAAACCCATATATTAATCAAATACTCAAGACAAAATGAAGGGTAGACAGGTTTAAGAAAAGCTGGCGATTGGTTCTTTTCCTGCAGCAGTCTCACAAATCTGTGTAAACTGCAGTTCACTGGGATTTAAGTTGAGCTACTAGAATTTGCTTTGTGGAAATTCCTCAAAGTGAATTAATCTGAATTTAAAAAAAAAAAAAAAAATCTTTTCAGATACGCTTCATGGTAAAATAAGTTTTGCAGTACTTCAATCTATACATTGGAGAGAAGGCAGCTGTGCTTTTATCATCAGAGGAGTGGGTGTATGTGATCTTGACACTAAGAGTAGACTTATACAGTGCTAAATACCATCCTCCCTCCCCTTGCTGCAGTGCAATTTTTAAGCGTGTTGTTTATTCACTGGCTTTTGTTCCATTGACATCTCCATCTCTTGCATCGACTTCTTCAGTTCCTTCTGTTGCATTCTCAATTGTTCTTCTGCCTCCAGATCGACGGGGTGGGGCAAAAGATACAGGCTCATTTCCCCTCCTGCATTAAGGAGAAAATCAGGCTTTAGATAATTTGTAGTCTTCATGACTCAGTTTTGTGCATGAGTTTTGTAATAGCACCTGGGGGTCTGAGGTTTCCAAATGTAAAACACTGAGCATCTTTGGACCTAGTGCACTTCTGCTCTCCAGCCTACAAAACTAATCTGTGGACAGGCTCAGACTCTCAGTTGCTTGAAGTGTGATTGGGTTTCCTGTTGCTGTGCTTTGAAGTTCCTTTCTAAGTAGCCTTGACTGCCCCAGATGCTCTGCTCTGCCCCTGCTTTGTGTCCCTGCGTTTGCCTTAATGGGGACTGCAAGCGTGACTGTTTCCCTCCCTGTCTGGGGGAGCCTCCCTCCTGTCCTCTTAGAAGTGCGAGGAGGCAGACACTGAGCTCTCATGTAGGATGAGAGCTTGTCTGAATAAGCCCAGCAGCTACTCAAGCCTGTGAGGCTGGGGCTGGAGTGGTGCTGTAGGAATGAGCAGTCTCTTTGAGCTTGCCCTACTCTGCTAAGGCTGTGCTGTTCGGAGCACCACAGGTGCTGCAGCAGGTATTGCAGCTTATGCTGTGAGTAGCTCCAACCTTTTCTGCAGTGGAGAGAGGAAAACAGCACCATGTTTTGGAACTGTATCATAGCTCATGTGCTGATGTTTAACAGAGCAATGGTCTTGCAGAGAATGTTTATTTTTTTGCCCCCTCTTGCCCCCTTTTCTTCTCTTTTCCCTCCCCCACGTATCTCATAGCCATAGCCCAAGCCAGGGATACTTTTATCCTCAGGTTAATTCTTTTGGGAGGTATGAACAAGTGAGATAGAAGATGGATTTAGCTCTTCTTGGCCACTGCTACTGGGCTACAAAACACTCATGTTCTGTAACATGGCCTCTCACTTGCCCCTCATAAGCAAACCTTTGTAAAGGCTTGAAACTACAGATATAAGCAATAAAATAAATTAATGATCACTGAATGTTATGCCAAAATTGCTGATTGGTGTTAAATATACCCCTTTCCACACTTTTGGCTACAACAATCATGCATAAATATTTAAAGGCTTGTGTTGTCCTTGCAGAAGACTAAGCCTGTGTTGTTCTTTCTGTAGCAACTATGCAGTTCCTGAATTCAATCTTCTGTAAAAGTATGTGGACAAAAGTTGGTTAGACTAGCTTATATCAGTTGCACAAACCTGTATTGCCAAGGTGGAATTCTTCTGGCTACGTAATCTAATATTTTTCACTATTCTGTCCTTAAACGTTGGTGTAATCAAGCAATTATCTGGACTGTAATAGTGAGTCTAAGATCTACTGTTAGCTCTCCTTACTTCTTTTGGTATGGAGGGTGCACAGTGAGCACAAGGGCATGTCACTTCTACTCTATCATGTCCTTAGCAAAATGAAACAGCAGTATCTGCTGTTTTATGACAGCAGAGATGTGCTACTAACCAAAACAAGAAAGTTTTGGTTGGATCAGTCAATAAAAGTTCCTGTCAATAAAGTTCTTTCAGGCCTCATCAGAAAGAGCTCCTTAGGCCTTGCACTGCTACTATCTGGACTGTTACCTGCAAGTCATTTATCAGATGACTTTTACAGTGTAGTTCACTGAAGTACTATATGGGAAGAGGGGGCTAGTGGGAAGTAACAGTTCCTAACCATAGCAGGAAGCATCTAACCAAGCCTTGCAGTACAGTTTTGGCTACAAAGAAGTGAACTTGTTATGACAGACCAAGCTCTGTTAACAAAATATTGCAATCTGTGTAAACTTAAAACTTACTTCAATTGCTACAGATTTTATGGATAAACGCTTGCTTAAATCTGTTCGTCTAAAACAGTTTTATAGCTTGGATAATATTCATGTAGTCATTTGCATCACTGCTTCTAGATCACTGTGCAAGGTTGAGAAAAGCCCTAATCATTAATATTTAGCTCAGCATCTCTCTATTTAATCTACCATTGAATAGGTGCTACTGGAGTAGTGCTTGAACAACAGTCTGACTTGAAATACTAAGCTGACTAAAAGACACATGCAAGGACAAGACATCCACTTTAAATATTTGTGTATTCATAGCAAAATCCAACTTATGTAAAAGATATACAAATATTACAAGGCAGTAGCTCTTTAACTTTTGTAAAAGCAGATGTTATTCCTATCTCCAGAGAGTGTGATAAAGTATAATCAGATGCTGTGCTAGGTTATAGTGTCAATGTTAATTTCTGTGTCTATGCTTTAAATTACAATAACATTAGACAAGCAACATCATGTCTGCAAATATCTTAAAAAGCCTAAGTAATAGCTATTTGTAAGCAATACAAGCACCAAATGCTGTGTAATAGAAGGTGGTTGGATGGCATGAATGTGTGATAAATCACATGCAGATAAAGTCTTACACATGTCCTGTGAATTAGATAGGCTCTTACCTTAGAGTCAGTATTACAGTATGCAAAAGAAATACTGTGAAATTCCAACAACATGCTGTGACGCTTCCATTCATATTCATTAGTGTTTTTAATCAGTTTTACTAATCAGTGGTATATTTGGTTTGCAACATTTTCATCTCTGAATGTGGCTGTAAAGAAGTGTAAGAAAGTTCCCATGCAGAAAAAGCGCGGTTTATTAGCTACTGCATGTCGATAGACCTTATGAGAAGTGATGATGCAACATTAAGTCTGCATCAGTACATAACCTAGCTGTAAGAAAGATGAATCACTGATGAACAGCTGATGATAGCTAGATTATTGTAATATTTGTCTCTTTTGATTAAACAGATTAATGCCAAGATATCCAAGCCTTCACAGTTTGCAGAAACCTCACATAAATTTTACTTGGGCCAAAGAAAAATGGAAGTTTGTACAACACAAGCTAGCTGCAAAGTTGAAGGCATGGTACCTGCTTAGTCATTGCGAAGGTTCCTGTGTCCCTCTGAAACAGAGATAGAGAGTTCTGGGCAGTTATACTAAGCACATGGTCATTATCAGAGGTAGGTAGATTAATTTTAAAAAATTAAACAAAGTACATTACAGCCAGTTACATTGCATTCAGATCAAACAAAAAGTTATGCTGTACTGCATAAAAAGTGCTGGCTACAGCCATTCCTGTCTAAGGCAACCAGGAGCACACGGCACCAAAGATGGTGCTAATGGGAAAGACAGCCAAATTCGTAGCACTCTGCCTTCAAGTAAATGCACACCTAAAATTTCATGGATGTTATTGGCTAACGCTAAGCTGAAAAGGAGTTGTGTAACATAACTAGGTAGGTACTTTACTTTCATTTGAAATACTCTTGTTTTTAGGTGGAAACTGAAGTTTCACAGTATGATGGTGAAGATGCAGCAATCTCCTCATAATTCAAATCAGCCTCTCTATTTCTTTGACTTGTTTTTTTCAGGTCCAGCAAGTACAGGAGTACTCAGGTATGTAGCTGGCTGAACACTGCTTTATCTTTTCCCCAGTCAGCTCTAATAAGAAAATGCAAAGGAAAGTTTTGGTCTTTTCTTGGTCTGATGGCACTGAATCCCTATGTGGCAAAATCCAAAAGAGACTTTAGGGGTAAGAGTCACATAATGTGCTTTTCCTTTTGCTGCCTGTGATGTTGTGTAAGACTGGTTACAGTCACTGTGTGCGAGTCGGGCGTGCGTGAAAGCGTGAAAAGCATGAGCATTCCTACCCACTTCTAGCTGTACAAATGAGTATGTACAGCTGTTATTGTGAGGGATATCTTCAAAAACAACTAACCTAGTTGTATTCCTATTTAAGTCAACAGGAGTTTCAGTCAGAAAAAGCATAAGGCCTTTGCCATATTATGACAGCTGTGCACCTCACAGCTGAAAGCCTGAGAGTGCTGCAGCCTGTGAAACTCACTTGATCTTCTGAATCTGACCTTTAGATGTATCTGCCACACTAGTACAGGGAGTCTGTTACTTCCCAGTATCTTCATAGTGTTTAGTCTTTATTTGAACAGGTTGTTTTTTCACTTCTGTAGTTTAATTCAGAATTTGAAGGCACTCCCTGAGTAGGAACACCTATGCCAAACAGGAGCACTCTACCTGAGCTTGCTCTTCAGCGACGCAACCTCCCGGCCCAGGGCTTCGTTACTCTCGGTCGCTTCATCTAGCTCTCTCTGCAGCTTCCTGCGGTTAGCGTTGATACGCTGGGACTCTTCTTCAGCCTCCTCCAGTTGCCTTTTCAGTTGCTTGAGTCGTGTGTTGCCCTTCTCGGCCTAAAGGAAAATCAGAGAGAAATACTTAAAAGTTGGAAGAGATTTGAAAGCTTTACTTTCCTCAATTTCATATTTCTTTTGAGAGAACTTTACTGAACATGCCTAAATCAAATGTAGAACCTTAAAACATAGAAAAATTAAAAATAGTTTAGCTTGTGGAAGTTTATTTTGGTGATTGGTGTTATATTCAGACACTATTTGATTGTTTCTTTTGCTGCATTTCTGCTTTTCTGCCTTGCAGGTTTGTGTGCATTATATAAAGCTAAACTTCTTAGTGCTGGACAAAATGTGATCATTTCTGTTCATGTACCAGTAGGGATATGGGGCACAGTCCTGTTTTATCCCTGTGCACAGTCAGACTGCTTCAGCTGTCTGGTTGACAAAAACTAGAGCTTCGGACTTGCCTCAGGATGGAAGGGGAATCATACTGTTGAGACAGAGTTTAACAGAGGGTTGTATAGCATAACTTTCCCATCACGAAAGCCAAGCAGACAGTCTGCTTTGTAGAATGAAGAGCCTCCTTTCTCTCTTTCTTTGTCATATGTTTCTGAGACAGAGCAGAGGATCCTTGTTTGTTGGGCATAAAACCCAGAGGTCCCTTTGCTTGAGACTAAAGCCTTCATGACATAGCCTGATACCTGTTCTTTGTACTGTTCCGCCTGCTTTCTTTCATCCTCCACCTGCAGCAATGCGTCCTTCAGCTTCTTGTCCTTCTGGCGTAATGTCTTGGCTGCAACCTGCTTCTCTCTGCAAATGACAGTGACACTTGGTGATCTGGGAAGTGTGTAGTCCTTACCTGCCCCAAGTATGTTGCTTGTGAAACTGGCACCAAGGACCAATATATTAAAGGCATTATTGAAGTTAACAGATGAATTCTGAGCAAAACTTACGTGAAAGATTCTCCTCTCAAAACAAATCAAATATGCATTTGTTCTTCCTGGATGCTAGAGGAGCTCAAGGTAAGGAGATCTGATCTAAAACAAAGGGTGATTTCCTCACAAAATAATCCTTCATGGAGGTTAATGGAGATAAACCTGTTGGGGTTACCCTAAATGTGTAGGGGAGAAGATCTTTTGATGCCTGTAGAACTTTCCAGTAATAAAGTATCCCTTCAAACCTAAAATAATTGGCCATGGCTCTAAGAATTAAGTGTGGGGAAAGACTTTACTAAACGCAGTGGCACTTGAGAGTCTGATAACACAAATCTGTACGTCTTGGTTTGCTTGTGTCTTTGAGTAACTGGATCAATGAGTGGATGTCTGTGCCCTGTGGGAATCCAGTACCTGGCTTCCTGTTCCAATTGTTCTTCAAGAGAAGCAATTTTGGCCTCCAGAGCAGCAATTGTAGTTTTGAATTTGGACTTCACAGCTCCCTCCATCTCCTGCAGTTTGCTCTTCAGCTCTTTGTTTTGCCTCTCCAGTTGCTGCCGAGCACTTTCATTCTTCTGAGCAGTGGAGCGCTCTGTTGCTAGCTCGTTGTTCAGCTGCTCAGCCTGCAAAGGTTAGAATGGATATTGTCTAAAGTCCTGCCAGCTTTTGGGGAGGTGACAAAAAATATTCTTTGTGGTAACTCTCCAAATATTTTTTCAGAACCACAAATAGCATTTGCTGGATTACAAACGGAAAGGGTCGCACTTGTGCTGAAAGGAACTCTACCTGCTGTACTGCTTTTCTCATGCGATCGCCCATGGCTTCCATGTTGCTCTGTTCCTCTTCTAGCTCTTCCTCCAGTTGTGCAATTCTTGCCTCCAGGCGCCGTTTCTCATCCTGAAGGCTTGTCCTGTAAGTTTAAATTCAGGAAATGTGTAGTTAGGCCCTGACCAGTTGAATGTGCCTGAAACTTTTAGGACCTAATTCATGAGGAAAACAGAACTAGATATTTCATTGAAACAGGGTTTATATGTGCCTACTGTTCTGTTAAGTTAGGTTGCCACAGGATTATACCTTCACTAGGCAAAACTGCTGGTGAATGCCTCATGACTGTAGCCTTTCCAAGTAATCTAGTCCATTCCTACCTTCCAGAAGAAGCACTTGCAAGTTCCTCTGCCATCTCTTCTTTCTCCAGATCAGCTTGTTTGCGAGCTCTCTCTGCAGCAGCCAGGTCCTAGGAGAAAGGAAAAGACAGCATAGTAAAACAATCAGAGTTCAGATGGAATTACTCATAGCATGATATGCAAGACTGGGGTCTTCCTAAAACCATCATAAGCTATGTTGTCTGGTTAACAGAATAAATTCTTATTGTATTCTAAGTCCTAGGGAAGCACAACAAAACACACAGCTGGTTTCTATTTTATTGTTTTTAGTGACAAAGATTTCCATTTAATACACGTAGGAGTTCTATCATTAACAAGGCTTTGGGAATTTGTGGCTATTGAAAACAATTTATATTGGATTATACAGTTCATTTCCCCTTAAATCTGGAGGATTGTGCCTTTGTAGTATTTTTTTCAATTTAATCTGGAAACGCTCAGATGTAGATCTGAGAACGTCACTGGAACACACAGAGGACATAGTAGGAAGTTGTTCTGCTTATCATAGCTATTACATTTGTTCCTGTTCTTAAAAGTGCAAGTTCTGTTTTGCTGCTGCAGATGATGTGTATTTCACAGTAGATCATGTGCTTCATATTGCTCTAAAAGATTCCCACTTTACCTCTTGAAGTTGAATGAGTTCTGCTTCCAGGCTCTTGGCTTTCTTCTCATTTTCTCTTGCTGTAGCAAATATTTCTTCTCTGGCAGCCCGTGCATCATCCAGCTCTCGTTGGTAATCCTTCATCTGAGCCTAGTTGAAAAGAGTAACAACAATTTACTTTTGCCTGGCTTTATCACAACTTTAGTAAAAAGAAGTTTTGGCAGATCAGAATACATACTGATTTACACAGTCATAATGCCTGCTTTAAGGATATTTTTTTAACGATGAGCTGTGACATGTTAGAAAGATCTGAAACGCTATTCTAAAGCGAGAGATTCTAAAGCTTTTGTAATGCCTGTGGTCCCTATTTTCTTCGAATATTTAAATATGCGTAGGTTTTAAGCATTCAGAATACATCCACTGTCATTGCTTAGCTGTCAACGTATCACAAAACAAAGGATATGGAGACTTACAGTATAAATAGTGCTATTTCAGAAATAGCAGTATTTCTGAATAGTGTTTCCTGCATTTTCATCAGTGCTAGGACCACAACTGAAGGCCCATAGTAAATTTTATCTGATGGTCTTTTCTGTACATTAGAATCTATCTTTTCCTTTGTGTGGGTAAGTCAATATGTGGGTAGCACATGTGTGGGTAAGTCACATGTGGGTAGCACATGAGCCCTGGCCAAGAACTTCTGGAAGTTCTCTGCACTGGTGAAGTTTAAGATTAGTGTGGTTTGCTAAGTTTTTCACTGACACTCAAACTGGGCATCACAGGTACCTGGTTATGGGAATTTAGTTAAAACTGACCCTTTAATCAAAGTCATCTAACTTTCACATCATGGCATTATGAAAGACAGCAGTGGGGAAAAAAAAAAAAAATGTGGCATGACATACTTGCAGTTTGCGAAGTTGTTTAATGGCTTCTTCCCGAGCTTTATTAGCAGAATCAGCTTGACCTTCTAGATCTTTAACATCAATCTCCAACTTCTTTTTGGCTGCAGCTGCCAGGGCACGTTGCTTCCTCTCATCTTCCAGTTCTGTTTCATATTCATGGAGCTGATCATTAAAGAAGATGACTAAGTTTAGGAAAGTCATTGAGCATGTTTAAATGCTTTCTGTATATATCTAGGTACTGTATATGCACTGTAAGAATAAAGGACTCTAAAGTGCTTTAGTAACAGCAGGAGACTGGGTACTTTCAACTGTTTTCGTGAGACATTTACAGAGACAACAATGGGAATGATACCTGTTTAAGCAGTTGTCGTCTCTTCTCCTCATTCTGTTCATCTCTGGCTTGTAAGTCTCTTTCAAACTGTACTTTCATGGCTTGCATGTTAACTTCCAACCTGAGTTTGGCATCTTCAGTAGCCTGTAGCTCATCTTCCAGCTCTTCTAATTGCGTCTTCATCTCTTCTACTTGCTGTTCGAAGGCACGTTTAGACTTCTCCAATTCGTGGACCTTGCAAGCAATAAGAAATTAATAGAATTGTTATAAAACATAATAATAAAAAAAACTAGCTAAAACATAGTCTGCAATATTTGAATGTGGACAATGAATGGGTTAATATGCAAGAGCACCCAAAATGACATGCTAGCATTTTTTGTACACTTATACATCTGTCCTAAGACAAAAGATCTTACAACCTGAGATTCTGTATGTTACACCCTTTACATTTTTAATCTAATCAAGTATTATCACAGAATTTAGTTAGTATTAGAAGTAATTATCATGTCACTGTAATTAAAAAAAGAAAAATTGCTGTGGTGGAAATTTCTTGGATCTACATGAATGATTGGTGCTACATGTAAACTGAATGGTTTGTGGGACAGTCAAATATAATTAGCAAAATTAGATCTGCAGGGTTTGCAACTTCAAAGGTACTTAATAAACTAGCAAATTACTTAGAATCTATTCTTTTCTGTCTTAGAAATCCGTAAGAATCTTCTTCAAGCTTGAAGTCATGTCAAGAATAAAGATGCTTACAGTTACTTTGCTAAGGTTCTTGAAGGTTTGACACAAATGGGATAACCTTGGAATTCTGCATGAAATATCTGATATTGCTGAACAGATTTGTGTGCTACAGAGAACTTTTTGTGCTAAAATCAATGATTTCTTCATTAAATGTTATTTTAAGTTTTTACTGTGGAAATGGTTCTGCACTAGAAACTTACATTCTTGCCAACATCATCTTTGGAGCTAACAAGATCTTCCATTTCAGCTTTCAACATTTTGTTTGTTCTCTCCAGTTCTTCTTTGGCTTCCAAAGCCTCTTCAAGTGCCCGAGCCAATGACAAAGCCTTTGTTTCTTTTTCTCTAGCTTCAGCTTCTGCTCTGTCCCTTTCATCTGCATATTTGGAAGAAATGTTTTTCTCTTCGGCTAGCATCTGTAAAAAGGTAAATTAATACAGAAAGTCATTAGCAATAAGATTTTTCTGTTGCAACTGTCTTGACAGTTGTTAATGACAGGGGGGGAAAAAGTGCATTTTCATTAATGTATATGAATAGAAAATTACCTATTTTATGAGTAATTCATTTTTAATTTATTTTCTGACCATGCTTTATATTTTACTAAAGCAGTGGGTCTCTGTAAGTTCCAGGGAAGTTGGGTGATAAGACAGCAAGGGAATTAATCTTCAATTCATACCTGATCAAATTTCTTCTGCTTCTTCTCCAGATTAGAGACCAGCTGACGTTGGTTGTCTAAGTCCACCACCAGGTCATCCAGCTCCTGCTGGAGTCTGTTCTTTGTTTTTTCCAGTTTGTCGTAAGAAGCAGCCTTTTCTTCATACTGTTGTGTGAGACCCTCAATTTCTTTCTGGAATTTCTTTTTACCTTCTTCCAATGTTTCTACTGTGATGACATATTCTTGTAGTTTCTTCTTTGAGTCAGACAGCTGAAATTTGAATTCAGAGAATGAAATGAATCTTACAGTAGAGACAGTAAAGGTTAGCATAGAAAGTGGCCCTAAGACATCTATGACCAAAAAATCTTATTTAATTTGATTCACGTGAAGTCAACAGCAGTTACCAATCACCCATCCTTCATAAAATGAAGTAGACTATAGGACTGCTAGGCCCAAACAGGCCTCATGTGCAAGACTGTGTTGGAATGTATCTTGCATTTATACCTGTCTTGCATTTGAATCTCTCTTAGAGATCACATTGTAAAGGAGACTCCTGGCTCTGCTGTAGTGTGTCACTGATGCCATCTGGGCTAACAAATAGTTTTCTGAAGGTCCACCTGCTGTGTGAGGATACTTCTACAGATCTGAAACCTCTGGAATTACTGACAAAACCTCAGAGATGGAGCTAGTGATTTAGCTATGGCGCTGATACCTGTATTGTCAGTGTTGAAATATGTCTCTCCAGATTTTGTTTTGCTTCTACTTCTTCATCCAACTGCTCCTGCAAGCTGTTCTTCTCATCCTCCAACTGACGAAGCTTGGTAGACACATTTAGCTTCTGCCGTGTTTCTTCCTGAAGCAGCTCCTATAGTCACCATATCAACCGATGATTAGTTTAGGTCTTTTCACAGAGCATTTTATATATTCTATAGGTGAACTGTACTGGATGCAGGTTTACCTGTGTGTCTTGTAGCTGGGATCCTAAGGTTGCAACATCTTTGGTCAATTTGATTGTCTTGCTTTCTGCTTCATTGAGCAAACCAGTAACGTTTTCAACCTCAATCTATGAGAGATGACAGTGAATACACTCATTATTTTTTTGGAATCATTTCAGTACCTTCCTCCAACTTTAGCTTGCTCTAGGCTGAAATCCCAACTTCAGACAGTATCTGAATCTGCTCCTATGCTTCTGGGTTACCTCAAGCAAAAAAAAAACAAAAACAAACAGGCAAAAAAACCCACAAATCTCTGTAAAATATGTAACACAGTCACTGAACAGACCACCAGATTACAATGGTCTGTTCATTGTGGATGTCATTACAGGCCACAGCATATATAAAGGGACTATGTAGCTTAAAGCTTTTGCTACCATGAGACAGTGTGGTTATAACCATTTCACGGTGTGATAACCAAAGTAAGAATTCAACATGGGAACCCTACAGCTGCCGAAAAAGGGAACATTCCATCTGAAGTCGGCAGGGCCGGGGATTTTTTCTAGATATGCCCTGATAGTTTACCTGGTCTTCTCAAAGCCCCATTGTCAATATAAAAGGTCACACTCTCTCTTACCTGTAATTTATGAACTTTTTCATTGAGTTCTGTCCGAACACGCTCTCCATCAGTATATTTGGACTGTAATTCTTGCAGCTGTACTTCCAGCTTCTTCTTTTTGTGCTCCACCTCTTGTTTGACCTGACTCAGGCTCCTAATTTCATTAGCCAGTTCAGCATTGTCTTTCTCCAGTGTCTGTTTGGTCTTATCCAAGTTTGCTTTAGCCTAAAAGCATTAAGTGAAGAAAGGTGATCTATAGAAGGAAGTCATGTTATCCAGTGAATAGTTTTCAATGAGATGGGTTACTATTTACCCGTTTAAATTGTTCCAGCTGCTCTGTCAGCTCTTCTACAACTTGAGTGTGTTTTTGTCTCATTTCCTGGACCTGGGCTTCATGAGTTCGAGTCTCCTCCTCCAGAGCTCTCTTCAGCACTGTGACCTCCTGTTCACGCTTTGCTCTGGAAGGTAACACGTATAAATGGAACAGCAGCAGATAAGAGTTTTCCAGTCACAAGGAAAATACACTACTGCACAGTTGCACAAAGTTACTGCAAAAGCTCATATTCAGTTTTTATGTAGGATTTTTGGAGATTTTGGAGTTGGAAAGCAACATGTTCCAATACAGCTGAAACCAGTGTCAGTGGAAATGCTAAGTTCTGATCCTAGGAAAAAAATCAGATTTAGAACTATTACCTAAATAAGTACAAGACTGAATTACTTGTGTTCCTTAGGCAATGCTGTGACTGAAAATACCTGGCTCCAGAAAAATAATCTAGATAACCTAAATGGACTAAATCTAGACCTAAACATCTAGATCTTGGAGACCATCACTGTCAGTGTAGAGAAACAACCTTCCCACCTACCTTGCTTGCTTCTCACTTTCAAATGCACAAATACATCTTCTTTGCTCCATATGAATTGCTAGACAGTACTGTATAAAGCTTGGTGATGTTTATTTTCGGCCTACGTGCTAGGTGTCCATACCTGAGCTCTTGCTGAGTGGCTGTGGTATCCAAAGTATCTTCAAGCTCTGTCTTAAGAGCCTCCAGTTCTTCACCAAGGTCTCTCTTCTGTTTTTCTGCTTTGTTTCTTGCAGCTCTCTCAGACTCCAAGTCTTCCTGGAGATCAGAGATATGAGCTTCCAACTCACGGATCTTCTTGAGGGCGTTATTTTTGTGACCAGTTTCCTCTTCAAGCCTGAAAGAAAATTATTTCATTTTATATAGTAAAAAAAAAATAAAAAAAAAAAATCGCTTTGAGAAGATCTTTCAGAAATTGAAAATTTATACCCAAGGTATAATTTTAATTTTAGCAAAATGGAAGTATTTTAGTTTTATGTTATCACTTTGATAAGAAACATGGTTAATCTATCTAATTCTGTATCTACCTGTATTT
This sequence comes from Nothocercus julius, assembly GCA_013398735.1. NCBI lineage: Eukaryota > Metazoa > Chordata > Aves > Tinamiformes > Tinamidae > Nothocercus > Nothocercus julius. The sequence goes on from VZSV01000133.1 coordinate 310,213, forward strand.
AAGATGGCTTGTGATACTGTGTGCTTGAACTATATATATTTAGTGCTTCGGTATTCTAGAGTTCTCGGTGGTACTTAATGATAATTGGTGATTGTGAGCAGAAAGGTTTGTCCATAAGTTTTGGAACTCCTGCATTAGATCTCTGTGTACCTACCTTAAAACTGTAGGTTCAGCTCATTGTGCAGATTGTCCTAAACAATGAACAGAAAAACTAAAGTTTTCTTTCCCCATATGATATATAGTGTTAAGAGGATTGTAGGCTACATTATCTGTTTCACATGTAAGATGCTGGCTCCCAGTGCAAGAAAGTGCCAAAGAAGCAGGGGAACAGAGGCAAAAGGGACCTAAGAGCTGGACTTTTAGCATCTCCAGTTACTGTGTCCTGAAAATCAGCTCATTCAGCAAAAGCTTTGGATGACTGTTGTCCCACTAAGTCTGTACAGAAAAAAATCACAGTGACTGGAGTGGATCAGGGTCACACTCTAAGTAATTTCTGCCTCTAAGGCAAAACCTGTGAACTGTGATGTTGCTCTATCTATTCTCTACTTGGCAGCACTGCAGATTAGTACAATCATCAGATTAGCAGATTAGCTATGTCTGTGAGGTAATGTCATTTTTGTTAGCAAATGGAGGCTTGGAGGTAGGGGAAGCATGCAGAGAGGATGTAACTGAGATGAGATTCAGAGCAGCAGCATCCCTGAGTCTGGGAAGGGAGAGGTTCTCCAGCTAGAGAATTGCAGTGTGCCTGCAGATACAGAGTGAATAGCTACCTGGCTAGAGCAGCTTGCAGTTCTTCTTCCTTCTTGGCCAGCTGCATCTTCAACTCAGCAATCTGCGCCTGGAGGTCTGCGATTTGCTCGTGCAGATCACTCGAGTCCCCTTCCAATTTCCTTTTCAATTTCTCCAGTTCTTGTCTGCTCTTCTCTTCTTTCTTTAGTCTCACTGAAAAGAATAAAGATTTTGGTCATGGGGGGGGGGTGTTAGCACAAGAAGTCCTTACAGTAATTCTGAATTTAGACACATGAGCACTTTGGTCTGCGGTGAGGCCAGGTGTTTAACTACAAATCACTGTTTCTGAAGAACCGTGCAGGACCTTGCTGTCCTCACTTACTTACAGCCACCCCAAAAAAATCAAATATTTCTCTTTTTTTCAGAGGAAGCACTAACTTCTCCTATCTTTCTCTCCTTTCCTCTTCTATATGAAAAAAGTAGGTATCTATAGATTGTGCGTTGTTCTTGTTCTGAATCTAGGATTTTGGTGAATCTCATTCACGCTTCTTGTTTTGAAGTAAAATGGCTTCAACATATAAAATCTGGGAGACCACAAAAAAAAAGTTCTCTCCAGGTTCTCTTGTTTTTTCTTTCTTGTGTGTGTGTTTTTTTTTGTTTGTTTGTTTTTTTTTAAGTTAAGTGTCAAATAACTGAGGCACACAGTAAAACACTTATTCATGTTACCTTCCAGTTCTGAAATCATAGATTCATGTTTATTTTTCAGCTTTGTAAGATTTTTGGCTTTTTCTTCTTCTTCTGCAAGATTTGTTGTTAGATCACTTACTCTTTCCTCAAGGAGTTTTCTTTCCTAAAGAAAAACAAAATACTTTTATTATCCAAAGTGTTTCTTGTTGGTGAACATAAAACCAACCAAAATACTGTCTTTTAATGCTGCATATGCTGAAATTGTACTGACACATTCCAATCTGCCAATACCATAGGTGATGAAAACTGGTTTCTAGTACTTCCATATTCTCAAATCTGTTGCTATTAGGATTTTGTACTCTAATAGCTTGTAAATAAAAGACCCAGTTCAGAAGAACATTCCCTTTCAAAAAGTACTCAAATACATGCATACTTTCAATTTTATGCAGGAAGTTTGGTTGAAATTAGTGTTCGGCATCTGCCTGAAAGGCTCATGGAAGTTCATAGAGAACCCTATGAATAATACAATGTTGAAGGATCGGATGAGCCACTCTTACCCAGGTAGAACCCAGTCAGTAACATATTTAGCTAGCAAAGACATATGGAAATTCTGTTGAGGAGTACTAGGAGCATTTAAGTGGGAGCCAGATAATGATAAATAGCTTATCAAAAAAAAGAAAAAAGAAAAACGCTTTTATGTACCAAGAGAATAATTGAGTCTTCTAGAGACCAAAAAGACACATACTCCACTGATTGTGCTTGACTGCTGTGGGGAATTTTTTTGTAGATACTGTCCCCACAATGGATCTCAAAGCTGGACCCACAGCACTCACCTTGGTTAGCTTATTATTCTGATCTTCCATTATGAGAATATCATCTTCCATTTTCTTTATCTTGCCATCTGCTGTTACTTTTTCAAGTTGCAGTTTTTGCCTTGCAGCTTCTTCTTCTTCCAGCTGTTCTTCAAGGTCCTTTGCAGAAACAAAGAAACACACTGAACATGAATTCTGGAAATAAGACCCTATTTGGACTGTAGGAAATGTTAATATGTGTCAATCCAAGTTGGGTATCTTGCAGGCTTTGTTTTGACCCATTAATAGATGACCTGAACTAATCTAGGTGATTTAAAAGGAAAAGTTTGTTAAAATAGTTCTTTAGAGGAAAAAAAAAAAAAAAAAAAAAAGATTTAAATTGAGAGAAGGGAAGAATGTTTGCAAAGGACTGAATGGAGGAAGAAAACTCTATTGATCGTTCTTCAGTGGGATTAACATACCCTACAGTGTTGTATAGCAAGCATTTTCATAGGATTCAAAGTTTGTTGATCTCTGATTTTTCTGTCTACTACTTATTGCCTGTATTTGTGGCTTATGCCTGCTTACCAGCATTTGTTGTTGCATCTTTTTCTTTTCTGCTTGCAGCTGTTGGCTGCGTTCTTCCTCTTCCTCAATTCTGGCTTCCATTTCATGCAGAATCTCTTCCAGCTCTTGTTTCTTAGCAGCTAAACGGACTCTCATCTCTTCAGCTTCAGCATACAGTTCAGTTTCTGCCTGAAGCTGCTCTTGAAGGAGGTTCTTCTCTTCACAAAGCTACAAAGATAAAATAGAAAGTTAAAATTTAGGCTGTAAATGGCCCATGGCATCTTTTTGATAGGTAATTCTAGTGTTCAGGTTGTGGCTGTACAGTGGGTCTCGTGTGTGGAAGCTAGGCCTCCCCTGAAATACCTGGGAATTCACCTACACCCAACTTTCATTTGGGTCTGTTGCTATGAATAGAGGTGAGAATTAAAAGTAAAAGAAACACCTTTATTTTAATGCTTCTAGAAAGAAGAAAGAGCGATTAGCATTCCCTGGAGGCCCAGCACTGCACATCACCTGGCTGTGTTTCTGTTCCAGCTCTTTCAATTCACTCTCTGCTTTTTGTTGTCTTTCCTTAGTTCTCTGCAGTTCTTCATCCTTGGCCTGCATTTCTTCTTCTTGGCGAGTGACTTGCAGCAGTGGCTTCACCTGGTAGGGGAAAAGTGTTTTTTGATGAATGTTTCAGCATTTATGTTACTGAATGCAATAAGTACTAGGTTGACTGGTACTAATAGCACTGTCTGTTGTTGCTTGGGTAGTGCGCAGATACTGGCTAACCAAGCTTGGTGTGTGCATCTTTACATTAGCAAGCCTCAGTAATATTGTTGTTAACCACATCTGCATTATTTTTTTAAGCCTTGTCAGCTCCTCTATCTTCTATAGTGTTACTTTTTTTGGGAACTGTGAGCCTCTCTTCATGCATTTAAGAGGTATAAAAGCTCTATCTGCTGCACGGAAAGACAGTGTACACACTTGGATGTTATTGTCTGTTTCTGCTTGAAGGTGAGGCTGCTGTCTGTGCAATTAGAAACAGTTTCTTATATCCAGAATGAAGGCCGTTCTTGAAGAGGCAGGCCTTCTTCAATAGAAAGCAGCCTAGGAGGAAAATGTTTAGTGTCCCCATGAGGGAAATCTTAAGCTATTGAGTTCCTTGTAGATATGTAGCTGTGTATCCACAAAATTCAGCTTTACTCTCTCTTCTCTTTGCCCAGCTATGTGAACTTCTTCCATTTTGACAGTTAAGTAAAAGTCCCCAAACATGGTAAATATTGTGTGAATCTTTGCTTAACTAGCAGAGTTTCATTCTAAACTAGAAGTACCGTTAATAGTATTGTATCAATCTATCCAGTGTTTCTCTAATCCAATGTGTTCCTGACATGGCATGACTTGGTATCGTGTGCTTTCCATTTCTTTTGGAAAACTATGGATTCACTGATAATAGTCACTTACTTTAGTGAACAGTCTCCACCATTGCCAGTTCCTCAGCTTCAGGTAAGCAGCACAGTTTCTCTGGATAACCTTCATTGCAGTTAGCTGTTGCTGTCTCTTGGCAAATGCTCTGTGATTAAAAACACAAAGCAATTTTGTTCAGTCTGGGAACACATGATGTCTTCAAAATACGCACATTAAGTAAAGCAACTCTGCATTGCTTTGCTGATTTGCTTCATAGTTTGGGAAGTCTGGCTAAATTCTGTTATCACTTAAGAAGTGCAAATGTTTTATGTTTTCCAGATTTTGTTTAGTCTTCTACTTTTTTGTCTATTTATGCCATTAGGTGGGCACAAACCACAAAGTATGGATCTAGTTCTGGGTGTGAGCGTCTTTTCAGAGTGCATGGGCATTCAGAACTGGTATTGATGATCATTCTTTAAACTTATTAAATTTAATTTTGATTGCTCAGTAACTTGAAAGCCTTGGTAAAGTGCTGAAAAAGGGCATTACTGATTATAGTTTTGTGATGTAGAATAAGGGAGATCATGCTGGATGACTTCATAGTCTACTGCTGTGAAATAAATTATCTCAAATTGCAATAGTGCTGCTATTTGTATCATAGTAGTGCTTAAGATTTCAGTCATAGGCAAGGATGCTCCTTGTGCTCCTTGTACAAACACATGTTTAAATAAGGCTATTGCCTCAGAGAACTTGCTTACAGTATATAGAGAGTAAGCAGTCTTACAGTGTAGCTGATTCTTTCTAACTGATCTGATTAGACATTGGACACAAGTTCAGTGCTAAAGCAATACAAATAATCGGTAGTTAACATTATAAAATATCTTCATATCTTCAGTTTGTTATACAGATAACTAAAAGCTACTGTCGATGCTTTGTTGCTAAGTTGTGTTTCTTAGCACATAGTCTTACTTTCTTGCCAGGTAGCCTCGGCACTGAGCCTGGAAAGCAATAATAACGTCTGTGATCTTCAGGTCTCTCTCTTCTTCCAGATGAGCCAGCACACCAGTTCTGAAGAAGATTTTACTCTGTCCAATTCTGTACAGGTTGGGATCAAGTTCTAATGCTTTGATCTAGAAGAAAACAGGGATATTTGTTAACACCAGTGCTGAGGTTTAGGGTATTAAAAAATACTTTTCATTTCTGTTTGCTCCCAATAACTTTCATGTAAGAGGTATAGATTTGATTATCAACAGGAGCAAAAATGCTGTTCTCACCATCAGTATGCAAGCCTGCTTCCCATCCATGAATCCTTTAGGAATAGCATTTGCAGCAAGAATTTCATATCTGTCAAAAGATTGGGGAGGGATTTAGATTGGGGATTTAGACTATTTTGCAAAGATCATCAATAATCACAATAATCATCAGATTATTTTGCACAGGAAGACATGTATTACAGTACATTCAGCACAAAGAGTTAGGACAAGGTAAGGGTTCCCTACCGCTGGCGGAACTCCTGGAAGACAATTCTGTTGGGGAAGCCCTGACGGCAGATCCGAATACCTTCCAGGACACCATTGCAGCGCAACTGCTCCAGTACTAAATGGGCATCAAGCTTGCCAGCCTGAAAAGGGAACATGCAGTATTTTTAGGACAGTAAAAACTTGCAGAAATGTTACTGGCTACATATTTATGTCTGAAGACATTCAGTGCTGCAGTGTGCTGTTACAGTGAGCAGCACTCTGCATCAATAATGTGCTAGAATTCTGAAAACTGAGCATTTGAAATTTACCCTTTTTTCATGATTTGGAATGATGCAGCGAACAAAGTTGGGATTGGTGTTCCTTAGGGTGGTCATCAGTTTGGTCAGCTGTTCCTTATAGAGTTGGCCAACAGTACGGAACATGCCTTTCTTGGTTTTTGAAGCACTGGGAAGTGAACTTTCAGTCATCTTGGCCATCTGGTCCAGCCCAACTATACGGTCCACTGAAAAGTAAAAGAAAGTGTGAATCGAACTGCTCAAATTAACTGTCTTTATCTCACATCATATTGTTAAAATGTGACTTCAAAAATACTTGTTATGCAGATACTTACAGTGCCATAGAAGCATGCTAACAAAAGCACTAGAAGGTATTTTAAAGTAAATAGAAAAACTCCTATCTGTGGATGGTTCTCAAAGTCTAGCTAATAATTCCCCTCAAATACTTGGTAATTCAGAACTCACCCCCTGGGGCTTCCAAGGAGGCTGGTATTTCTCCTATTTGTTTTTGTGCATGTATTAAATATCTATACGTGTTATATGTAAATATATAATGTAAATATGTATACATATATATGGGTTCCAGATCTGTGTTTTTTTTTTTTTTTTTTTTTAAATGACATGTTTTGTATGACAGCCATCCTTCTAATGGGTTTTATCTGAGATTACATGTCACTGGAAAGAACTGTGCAGGATTTCTGGGAGAGGAGCATGTGAGGTAAGTACTGCCCACATTGATGAAAGGCAGTGGTAATCTGTCTTAGATGAACAGTTCAGTATCCCATTTTCATCAATACTGTAACAGTGTAATGAATATTTTTATTATATTGCTGAATATTAGGGAATATTAGGGAAAATATTTGATAGTACTTCAAACTATCCAACAATGAATCCTTAAACATGTATTAATACAAGATATTACTGCTTTTTAGTTCAATCTCTTCCATGCTTATCATTTTCATACATCTTTCCTCACAGTGAGGGGAGGCTATCAGAACACTTCTGGTTGGAGTATTTTCTTTCTCTAGATGTCTTTACTGATTTAGAATTGTTTCCTACCATCTTTCCAAAGGTCTGCCACAAATTTGTCTGAAGACTGGTTCAGCAGAGCAGTCACATTGTCATTTAGCGGATCCATGTTCTTTGTTAGCCAGGCAGTTGCGTTGTAGTTAACCTGCAGGAAACAGTGCTAAGTTAAAAATCTGTTGATGCAGATGGCGATGCAGAACTCTGGAGTCCTAAGACCACAGGCACCATATTAACACAAAATAGTACGACATAATAATAATGTGAAAAGCTTTCTGCAGATGAGAGCTGATGGGTGTTTGAATCTTACGAGTATTTAAATCTAAAGATTTTTTTTCCCCCCCTCAAGAAATGAATCCAAATTATACAGATTTTCAAAAGCCCTGGTGCTGAATATTTTTTTTGTTTGTTTTCATGCGAGCATAGCACAACTGTGGCTGTTTTGTAAATCCTATTCCATTTATTATATAATTAAAGCATTTAATATATATGCATTTTATAATTAAAGCTGTTCCATGCTAATTGGAACACTTGAGCTGCTTCTTGTTCAGCATTTGGGCATCAAAGAATAAACATTCCTAAGTCAAAATAGCTCAATCTGCCCAGTACCTTTCCTGCGTAGTGGATTATAGAGAACTCAGTTTTATCCTTAAGTTGCTTGGTCTTCTGGAATTTGGGATGGTTGCCTTGTTCTTGACATAGTTTATCCACGAAAGATGTGTCAGTAGCTTTGGGAAACCAGCACTCTTCATCCAACAGTGCCAGAACACCAGGAGGGTTGGTCTGCAGTTGAGCAATACCAGATCAGGATCATCACAGCCAGAGACAAAGAAAATGCACTACCTTCTTTTTCCTCTGTAAGATTAATCCCCCCAGGCAATAGAGGATCCAAAATATCTTAAATGGCTCTCTTACTGTGTTGTTACATAACAGATCCTGATTAAACCTATGTAGTATGCCCCCTGTAGAGGTAAAATCTTACTGGTCTTTCAATCAGCTCAATGCAAGGTTGCAGGTCAAGGCCAAAGTCAATGAAGTTCCATTCAATGCCCTCCCGCTGGTATTCCTCTTGCTCCAATATAAACATTGTGTGGTTGAAAAGCTGCTGAAGTTTCTCATTAGTGTAATTGATGCACAGCTGCTCAAAGGAATTGATCTGTAGAGAAGAGAGAAGAAAGACAGAATGACCGAATTGTTAACGTTAAAAAGACACCAGCAAGGAGGAACTTAAAGGACAAGGTGAAATTAGATATCTTCTATTTCTTGCCAAAGAGCATAGTAGTTCAAATATAAAGATGCAGATTTTTCTTATATAAGGTCTTAAAAACTTACAGTAAGTTGTTAGCTGTTAAATCTCTGCACTGGGACCTGTTTGACAAGCCATGAAGTCCCTTGCTCTAAGCACTGAACCCCACAAAGGCACCATAGGAGACTGCAGACACTCCTAGCCCTTCTTGCCAGGGCTGCTTCTCTGAGTGAAAGGCAAGCAGCCAGATTAACAGTCCTGTGAGATGGGCTGCTAGCCAACCTGAAGAACCAAACTGTTTTGCAGCTCTGAATTTAATTTATTTGTAATGTTACATGTATCTCTTCACTGAAAAAAATAATAAAAAAATGGAGTGTGCTAAAGGTTTGTGCATCCAAAAGATTGGTTTGCAAGCTCAGTGGAACAATGATCTTCAGTGTCCAGATGTAGTGAAGGCATTAAGCCAGCTGTGTTCTCCGCGGTCTCTACCACAGAGTAAAACAACCCACAGCTTGACAAAAAGGAATTTTGGCCAACCTGTGCCTCACAGACCATACCTCAAAAATCTCAAATCCAGCAATATCAAGGATCCCCAAGAAGGAAGCACCTTGTCTTTTTGTTTTATCTAGAGCTTTGTTTACACGAGTCAGAATCCAGCGGAACAGACGTTCAAATTTTGCCTTGGCCAAAGCCTCTATGGCAAAGTCAGCCTGCGAAAAGAAGAGACTATTATAAGTTTAAAAAGAAACTCAAATGGTTGCTAATTTATGTGTAGGAAATAAATAGAGAAACAGCAAGCTGACATTTCCCTTTAGACGAGGTATAAAAAAGGAAAAGAAAAAAGAAAATTATTTTGAGGATTACATACCTGTTCTTTGGTCTGAGCTTTCTGAACAACATCTCGTCCTACTTTGATCCTTGGAGTTAGAATAGCCCTTGTGAAATCTGTCACGTTTATCCCCATCAGGTGACACACTTTTTGTGCAGCTAAAATAAGCGTGATATTTTATGTCAGGATGAATTTTCTCTTAGTAGATCAGTAAGCATGAATATAAGCAGTTCAACAAGTGTGTGAAATTATTGTATTTTCCTTAAAAGCTCTTTTTTTTATACACACAGGTACAATTTGCCACAAAAGTACAATTTGCCACAAAAGTATTATTCATACTGCCAGCAACAAATATACTGTTCATCAATTTATGGATTCAAGAAAAGGTAATGATAATTGTGCTGATTTGAAGTATAGAATATCTTTTAATGATATTGAAGTATTTCTATAATGATATGAAATTAAATATACGTAAGGAAAATTAAATAAGTGAACATTCAATAAATATCAGCAAATTAAAAATGCTGATAAATACTGTTTACTCAGCAGGTATTTTGTTTATTTCTTAATGTAAATCAATTTAAGTGACTAATCATACCAGTATTGTCTGGCATAGAAGCTTGATCAGTGTTTCTCTCCTTCTTGAAGACAATATTACCCAGCTGTAGGACAGATGAAACAACCCTCAATATAGCTGCAAGATAAATAGATAATATACATGAGGAACAGCATGTGATCATTCTGAAAACTCCATTCTCTGCAATACAGAGGGCTCAGTATACTGTCTGGGGTAGTCTATACCTTTATGGAAAGATCTGGATTTGCTTTAAAAGACTGTGCTATAAACTGCAAAAGTTGGAGAGCAGAATGAAGAGCAGTTTGGATGATCCGTGTTATGAAGTAAAGAGGTCAGTCTGGGAACCCCTGCGCTGCCACATTAAGCTGTGCTTGTACCTTGGTCTGCTCCCTAGGTCTCAGGGAGGCTCTTGATTTGTCTCCCATGCACAGTTACCTGTAATATTTTACCCACTTGGACAGTTCACAGTCTGCAACTCTGTCTTTAAAATCAAATATATCATTGAAATACCAGCAGCTTCAAAGGGATGTGACACTTCTAAGACTACAGTTAAGCAGAGAAATGTGGACATTCAATCATGCAACTAAAATGTGTTCAGGCCTTTACAGGATTAGTGCCAAAGATTTTGTGTAGAAAAGCAATTAATTAATATTTGATTACTAAAACATGTATGAATGTGATGCTACATCAAGTAGTAAAATCTACTGTGTTTCAGATGAGATTGTATTAACGTAGGGATTTAATTCATTTTGTTAATTTGGTAGCTTACACGGGATAAAAGTACTCTCTTATGGGGTTTATATTTTAGAGTGTAAAATGGAAGGGATTCAGACAGTAATACGAAGACTGCTATCGATGTCAGGCAGAACGGTGCAGTCAATGCCAGTTTTTATGCCAGGGCGGGAGGATGAGCCAGTCTTCCTCAGTAATGTCACTTGACTTCACCAAGGCTGGGGTTTGCACCACTCTCTGGCAGGGCGAGATGTTCATTCTTGGCACCCTCAGTTACTGTGCAGGGATGGGAGATGATGAAGCTCAGCTCCCTGCTGCCTCCCTTGGTCCAAGGTTCAAGTGAGGGGCTGCTGCTGTTCAGCCACAAGGTGTCACTGGGGACCTGGGCACTGCAGCCATGGGCACTGCGCACCGGCATCTAAAACCCGGCACGCTCATGGGCACGGTGAGTTGTAAATGTTACCCAGCTGAAGACTGTGACAGCCACTTTCAAGATAGTTTAGTTTGTTTATGCTGCATGTTTTTATTTCCCTTTTCTCTGAATCAGTGAATACAAATATTAACTATTCAAAGCTGACCCATTTCTTTCAAAATTAAATAAGAATATTTTCCAACTTTTTTTTTTCATGCTAATCACTGTTGGAAAGTTCCAAAAAATGGCTTTAAATGGTCATTAGTGTTAGAGCTGGCTCGAATTCAGCAATCTGGGTGTGCATGGAGCTCTGTTAGTGAGATGCCTGAAGTCTGTCCTTTTACAGACACAAATTACATTTCAAAACACCACATCTCATAGCACTTCTGCACGGTCACAACTTTACTGTTGGAATGCTACTTGGTCTAGAACACATCATGTTCCTTCAACAAGAAGGTCTTTTCAGTTCGTAAGATTTATAAGAAAAGAAGTCCATGCAGTTCTTCATCAGAAGGGACAACAAATTTTGTGGCAATTATGTATTTGATCCCCACTTAAATTACTGTGTAGAGCTGCCATGCATTTCATCAGTTGTTCTGTGCCTCGCAGTGATAGTAAGTTCTCTCTGATGAAATATCTCTCTTTTCCAATAAAGACAATAGTTCCCTAATTTTTTTTTTTTCCACTGTTTTCAGCAAGGGCTGCTGGTTTAAACCTTTGGAGGAGATGTTTTGCAAATACTCTTTCCCGTTGGTTTCATCTGCTCACAGCAGTACCCACTGCAACAACGGGAAAAGGTAGGCCATGCTAGCAATTTGGAGTAGAGCTTTTCTAACAACAAACTAAAAGCAGTGAGCTCTTAATTAGGTCTCCTTGCAAGGGAGGAACAACAGCGACCCTAATACTCACAAGAATTTCTGAAGCTGCATGCTGAGATGTCCAGAGAAGACAGCAAAGTACACCACAAAATTCAGCTGTCATTTAATGTTGTCCCTTCTCTGAGTAATGTCTATTTTGATCATGCAGAAGCGTATTCCCTTTTATTTTTAAGGCAAGGTAGAAACTGTACTTGAGAAATTTTTCCCTATGAGAGGCCCTTAGTTCTCTTTCCTTGGGTTATCTATTGTTTAATTCTTCTAATGCCACCTGGGATGGGGAGAAGAAGGGAATTCTAGGAACTCTAATTCACGGTGCACCTTTTAGAAACAATAGATAAGGTAAAAGTTTTGGTTGGTAATAGTTTTGCAAACAGGAAATAAGTAGCAAAAAAGTTAAACCACTCGGGTATGTTTAGAGCCCTGCAGTTTCTGCTTCATGCAAGATCACACTTCTCCAGAGAAATATGGATGTTAAATCTAAATATTAATTTTATTATATGAATGCACAATCTTACTTCATGTGCATATTTTGCCAAGTGACATCCCGGACAGAATTCTCCACTATACATTTATATCCTATTTATTGTTGTTTGCAGAGGTATATACCTCAAATACAACCTTACTAACAATTCTTACCTGTTTGTTCCTCATCAGTAAAGCCCATAATTTTCATGGCTTCCAAGGTCTCCTGGAACATCTCATCATCTTGCTGAGCAGGGATAGGCACATAGCCATTAGATAGAAAGGTGTAATTGTTGAAATTTTCCAGCAACAGGTCATCTAAAAGGCAAAGAATAAAAGCTTGACTTCATCAACTTAAACTTAATGCTCTTGATTAATGAATTCTCCTAACACGGAAACACAATAGAAGAGACTGTGTTTTTGCCCAAGGAAGTCTCTCCATGTATGAAGATCTTAGGATTTTGTGGTGGACAAGTATTTCAGACTAACTCTTCATTTGGCAAGTTTGATTGTCCTGAGTTTCCACTTTTCAGTAGTGACTGGGAAGTGTCTCCACCTCTTAGTGGAACTTAGCACACCAAGAACTCAAATTTGAGCCTTCTTTCTGTAAGTCTTTCATTTAGTTCCATATATAACATAGTCTAAATTCCACATCTCTACTTGGTCTTCTTTACCTAGGGACTCATATCAGATAACAAAAAGAAAAAAATAGCCATCATGGATCAGACCAAGAAACTCCTCAGACCCATACTATGGCCATCAACAGATTCTTAGGGAAGGAGCGTTAAAAAAAAAGAAAAAAACAGGGCAAATACAGAGTTATCCATTCCTTTGTATATTTTCTGTCAACTAGCAATTTAGGGAAAGATTTGATCCATGATGTTCTGAACCCTTTTTGGACTTAATTATACTTCAGACTTCCTCAACATCCTGAAGGAATGGGCTTCACAATATAATAATATTTGCTGTATATTTTAGAACTGCTAGCTGAAAAATTTATTGGGAATGCCAAATTATTTTGTATAATAAATAATGAATACCTCTTCCCTATTCATTTCTGATATCATTCAAGATAATATTTGAACAAGTTTACATGCCCCGAGAATTCTTCTATAAAATGTAAACCAGCTAGGGCAAACAGATGCACATCAGTTGAGACTTTGACTTATGTGACATATAGATAAAGAAAGTAGGCCATTGTAAGTAAGCCATTGCTCACTGTTTAATGAAAGGTAAGAATTGTTAGCAAGTAACTTACTTTTCATTTGTTCAGAAGCTCCAGCAATCAAATAGTAAAAGATATGAAATGTTCGCTCATCTTTAGCCTGACGAATAGCACGGGATTTTTCAAGCAAATCTGTTTGTCAAGTATGTTAAAAAAATCAATAACATATTTCAGTCCTTCCTTAATTATACCATCAGTCTCAGAACCATCGATAGCATTGCCAAAAGCTTGGGTAACATGAATGTGGATCTAATTCTGCAATCATTTTCTACTACACAAAGTGCTCATTGTTGATGTCATTTTTGCTGTCTATGACAGGAGTACTACTATTGGTTTAATTCTTACTTCAATTAATATATTAATTTCCTACCACTTACTGTACCACAAATGCTGGTAATAAGGGCTGTAAGCACTACAATAGATATAAATGTTTCCAAAATTAGATATATAGAAATAATATTCACAATATCATTCCCACCACCTTTTAAGATGAAATATCAATTTGATCCTTTCAGTATAACATGGGGCTGCTAGATATAAAGCTTTTTAAGGCCAGAATTGTAAGTATAAAAACAATATAAGCCACGTATTTCAGCACTGATCAGTGATTCTCTCTTTAAATGCCAGTGTTTGTCCCTTTGATTAATCCTGTAGTAGAGACATCATTAGAAAAGATAAAACTTCAGTTAAGAGCAAAAAGAATTAGAAACAGATTTTTTTCTAAAGATCACCCATTAGAATAAAAACAGAAGGATAAAATGCTTGCTATTGATTCTACATCCAAGAGGCAAATTCTTTCCTTGTAGCTGAATCTTTCGTTTTTCTCACTTATTGGAGTGAGCAGTTCCTTCTCTGCGCAAAGATAAGCAGTACAGCAGCTGAGGAATCTGGCTACATATTAAAACACACTATTTCATAAACATAACCAAAGAAAGAGTCAGCAATGCTTGGCAAACAAACTCAGACTAAGCTGATTTTTTCTGTAATGTTTATACTTTGTTCCTGAAAAAAATGCATTGAGATTATTGATATACAGCACACTGCTCTGGGTGTCTCATATAATATAGCAGGGCACGATCTAGTATGTGGGGCAGGTAAGCCCTTTGGAAACATCCAGTATTTGGTGCAGACTGGGGCATTAGCACCAGCGAAATATTTGCTCCACTTCAATGGTATAAGCTTTCAGGACAAGTCATTTCTGGCCATGGTGATTTAATAAAATATGCAAAGATCAAGGCAATTTTGGGGAAAATCACAATTCACAAAAAGAGATCAACTGTGAGGACTCTAAGACAGCTCATCTTTGGCTTTTCCTGTCTCTTTTGTCATTATTATTATTATAAAGACTTCAGGAGGGTAGAAGTGAAAGTTTGTTACTTCTATTAAGATAGGCTTCCTGAAGACATAAACTAGAAACCTCTCATAGTAGATGTCACCTAGACATCTCCCTTGACAGATTATTCTCAATGGCATCGTGGAACCTGTCGCTGTCTGTATATATGTGACCTTTGCAGGCATATGTATAATCTAGGAGGCATGTGAGTGCTCAGCTTGGATGGTCCAGGGCCTTGGGGCTTCTTCTCATACAGAAGCTGGTTTGCAACGGGGCTCACAGTGAGACCTTGCTGCCTGCATGGGCTTCTTCCTGACCCACTGGCGGGACCAGGCCAGGGTGCAGGGTGCTAGCCCTTGACTGGAAAACTGGAAAGCACTTCCCAAGTTACTAAATAAAATACAGTGACAATACCATGCTTTTTTTTTTTTTTTTTTTTTTTTTTTCTTCTTCCCTCAAACTGTCAACCACAGCACCACTGAGAAGCAGGGAAGTTTCTAACTATTTATACGTTGGCAAATTAGATCACAGGGAAGTGGAGTGACCCATGCAGGATCACACTGAAGCAGAACAAGGGACTGAAGACCATGTGCAATCTTAACCACAGAACAGTCTTTTCACTCTGTCATGTTATTGAGTCCCCTCCGGTTGGCTTAGGTATGCGTTTCCATTTTCCAAAGTTGCGTATGGGGCATAGCACACTTTCCTATAGCTGAGAAAACAGACATGAAAATGCAAACATGAGAGTAAGACAAGCTGAGAAGCTGGTATCAGTGTAAATGGAGCCACTTCCCTCCATCTTTGTTTATAGCAGCCTTATTGGTATTTGCCTTTCTTAGACATGCTGGGGAGTTTGTTTATGTTACTTCCTTCTGCACACTCTAGTTAGCTTCCAGCGCAGCTCAGGGAAAAGGATACAAGTCTCTATGTTTGCTCCGACAATGTAGCCTGTCACATCAAAGTTGATGCGGATGAATTTACCCTGTGAATGAAAAGAAGACCTAGATTGAGCTATTGTCTCACCCTTTTATTCTGGATTTTACAACATTACTGTTTAGCCTGTTTAGTGAGACATATAAGTCATCCTTTTAAGATTAACATCCTTGATTCCCTCCTGTTAGGACAAACCCATGGGAAAAGGCTGAAAGGAAGTGAATTTCTTTGACGTTCCATCTGCAGAGATCTGCCCTATGTTTTGTGGAGGTATGTAGAGGGTAAGGGGGCCCTCCCAGCTGGAGCAGCCTGTGGAAGCTGGGGATATGGCAACATCTTTTTCTACTTCGATTTCCACAAGGTCAGAGAGGGAATAGAATTGGATTTGCATAACTCCCTCTCTTGAGTTTCCTCTGCGTGGATCCTTGAACTCTGTAGGGGAACAACAGAGCAGGGAGAGCAAGGCCTGCATGGGAAAGGAACCTTCTACCTCTATTCCCAACAAAAAGTGTCATTGAATACTGACAGTCCCTGCTTGTATTAATCCAACTTGATTCTTTCTGACTGTTTTCTCATTTTCTCTCATGTAGTTAATCATTTCATATATTTAGCACTCTCGATAGATAACCATCACACCTTAAAGCAAGATGTATGTTCAACATCTTTGCAAAGAAAAAGAAAGAACAGATTTTGCTTTCAGATAGGTGGATATGGAGGTGGAAATGTTCTGGAGTAGGAATTAACCCTAGAAGACCACACACAGGCTGCTAATTTGAAAGAAGACAATGGAACTGTCAAATTTGAGCTTTATTTTTAATCTCTTGAAAGGCCTTTTTTTAATTTGAGAGAGGGATTCTATACACTATTTTAAAGGGGTTAGTTTGAAGAAGCTCTTCAGGGAGCAGCAGGATGAGAGAGCATGGTGATGAGGGCCACTGTCTGTACACTCTGTTTTAAAAGATGCTGTACGTCCCACCACACACCCAGCTGATATTTTCCTACTTACGAATCTGGAGGAGTTGTCATTCTTCACAGTTTTGGCATTTCCAAAAGCTTCAAGAATAGGATTTGCCTGTAGAAGCTGTTTTTCCAGCTCGCCCTAAAATTCATTCAGACTCAGTTATCCATTTACACCCTATTTACTTAATTAAAACCAGCACATGTACATCAGAGGAAAAATTATTTAAGATAATTTAAGCTTCTAAACTTTTTTGCTGAATACTGCACTTCATGTAGATTTGTTTTCATTCTCTGTTAATCTTTGTGTTTATGTATTTGTGCAGTTGACTTCTGTCCTGTATACATGACCCTTTGCCAGCTCTATTGCTTGTGACAGATCAAAGTGTATTAATCTGTTTAGCATAATGACTGGCCTTTTTAAATAAAAAGGGTCATTCACTGTCATATATATATTTTTTTTTTCAGTTCATTATTATTTTTTAAGAAGGGATGTTCTTAAAGGAACCTCTTGCAAGTCTTTTTCAAGTTAGTGTACTGGGATCCTTTGCTAGCAAATGATGATGTAATTAGAATAACTTGCCGAGAATCATTTTAATGTAATGCAGCACAAAGCTACAAAGCAGATTTTACCAAGTCTATTAATAATGATACATGCAAGGCTATTTAGGTTAAATATGGAAATGCATTAATTTATTTTGAACTAGGATAATGAATTCTCATGCAAACACACAAACTTCGTATTATATTGTTAATTGTGATTGGTAATTGGTAATGAAACAAATCATGCAATGAAATGAGCATGCATTTAATACTCCTATTTCTAAACAAACTAAGGAAGTTGAAAAATACTTTATGAAAACAGTTTTTTTCAACTTCTTATTTAGCTCTGTGCTATGAAGTCACTCAACTTTTACATTAGTTTCTTGTCATCCTATTCTGCATCCTGTCCTATTCTGCAGCAGTGATATGCATCATTTCAAACAATTCATGCTGAATAACAGCAGAAAACTTCCAGGATAGATAATATATCATATTATTTAAGTGCTTTTGAGGGAATATTTAGGTTGAATCCAGAGGAAATAATTTGAAAAATGAGTTTTTCACAATCATTGTGGAAAACTGGTAAACTTTCTCTATATCCAATTGTTGAATGTTTTGTAACTTGTGTGGCAGTAATGAGACTTGCCTCAAAAATATAGTTAAAAGGCAACATATTGTTAATTGATGTCTAAATTTATCAGAATGGTAATGAGAGAAGAAGAAGAGAGGATTTCCTAGAACATAGATCAGTTGGGAGCTAAGGGCTAAAGTAAAATTGGCACTGAAAAAAACACAAAACAACAAAAAACTATCTGCTGAGCTGAAAGAAGAGGGGAAATAGTTTTCAACGAGCTGAAACAGGCATCCTACAGGAAGTAATGAGTTCCTGAAGGTTCCTGAAGTTTCTCTATACTGGGCAAATGTACAGTCAGTAGATTTAAAACCTGTACAATGAGCATAGGTTGTTGCTGAAATCAGATGGTGACAGCTGAAGAACAACCTTGGCCACTAGAACTGGACATAAACACATCCACTCCTAGTGAGAATAGATTCTATAAATGTGGCAGTGTAAAACTGTGGCTCCAAAATAACAGCATTGTATGGAGCTGTAATTCCATTGAACTTCACAGGGAGCCTTGTGGCAACCATGAAGTTAGTTCTTTACACAGAGTAGCAAAATAAATAAATATATATATATATTTAAATTTGTCAAATGAACTGAGGGGCAATATAGCAGGTATTACAATTGTACAGCCTTCTGTCATTGCCAAATGCTGAATGGCAGCAGTCAGAATAGGAAAAAAAAAAAAAAGGCCCAGTACAAAGGAAAATCCCATTTGCCTGGCATACAAACCAAAGAGAATGTGCCAGTAAAGCTGCCTCCCTTCCTAGCCCCGGGGTGCTGGTGCTGTGCACCCTGGCACCAAGGGCCCTCCGAGGCCTGTAAGGATCTGCCGTAATGCACTTGCAGACACACGCTGCAGTGGTAATTGCTCTGTTATATATCATAGCAGCAAGCTAGGAGCATGCTACTTTTTGCAGATGTGAACAATTCTCAACAGTTACATGAAAATGTAAACTTGAAAGCAGTATCAAATGGAAAGCATGCAGGCAAAGTAACGAATCGATCACACACACTGTGAGGTTTAGGAATTATTTCACAACAGTCCTTAAAAGTTCAACCTGAAGTACAGAAAGCATTGGAGTATTTTCATTCGGAGAGCACATTGCTTAATTTCAGGCTGATTGGCTCTTTCAGGATCGTGGGAAAATTCATTCAAACTACGGCCATTTGAACGCACACATACAGAACAGAGTGATATTGGAAAGATAACCTCTGCCTGTGTCAGACCTCATTCTTTGTCCTGGAGCCTGACACAGGTTAGGGTTGACTTGTGAGAGCATTTGGTGCTATTGTTGCTTTTCATATCATACAACATGTTTCAACAAAGTCTGTCTTAAATTTTTGGGGTGCAACAATAGCATGCAGATCTACACTCAGTGCCTTAAACACACACCAAACAGTCTAAGTTACTCACGTAAGCAAAAGATGGACCTTGCTGTATTGAATAATGTGGTATAAAACAAGTGTCAGTATCATTTCCATTACACAGACATTTTTATTGCTTTTCCTGTATTAAAATAACCAATATACAGTTTCCATGCAAATAAACCAGGAATAAAAATAAAAACAACATATTGCAGACATACCAAGAGTACAAATACAATTTACATACATACAGCATTTTAACTGAAGAAAAAAAAAAGCTGAACCAAAAGGATGAGGTTTGGATCTGGTCTCAAGTTAATCTCCCAGGACCGGAGAAGGAGAAATATTTTTAATAGTAAATCCCATACTTCTTTATTGCAACTGAATCATTTTGTTATTTTTCACTCTTTTTTAATGAGTGTACTTGCAGTGGCAGTTGTCCCAGCCACTGAAGTACTATTAGACAGCATGTTACAGAAAAACTTAGATGTCCTCTTAGCCCTCATCTGCTGCATATTTGCCTGCAGGTCTGTCTCAGGGCTAGTTTGATCCTGAGTTTCATGAACTTCCCCATGAAAACAGGAATCAGCAGCAATTCCAGTTACTTGCCCATTAGAAATGGCATTTGCATTAACATTCAACACAGGAAAATTATACCTTAGTCTTGGTTAGTTTCCATCAACCTAATCAGAGATTTCTAGAAAGTACTGCCCAAAGGGACATCTACTCCCTCCTCTGCCCCACGGGTGACCCTACCGTCCCTAACCCACAGTGACTCCTGGAAGGGGCTGCTCTGCACACCCTGTCCTCTGCTCAAGTCCAGGAGAGGCAAGGCAGGGAGCCACAAGATCCAGGGCACGGCTAGTCATGGCCTGCTTGCCTGCACACAGCTACGCCTCTGTTCCAGTATAAATTGGATAGGCTGAACTGCCATGGTTACAGCTCCTTGTCACCTTGCATCTTTGTCTTTACCATTGGGTTTTAATTTAAGCTGGATTTTAAATGACTATCCAAAGAAGGAATTACTCACTTTGGACCTGGCTGTGCATTCAGAACACACTGAAATCTCTTTCTAGATTAGGCCTGTCTATTCCTACATCTTTTTACTGAAGATGTGTAAAATATAATAGGCTCTAAATGACTGAGGAACTGGAGTTGCATCTTTAAAAAGAAGGACACATAGGAGCATCAGCCACACAAGTGGTCATGGAACTGGGTAGGTATAAGCTCATAATATGGTTCATAACGACACAAGTTCTGTTACTAAAGCAGGATTGATGCAAGTTTTGAGGCAACAAACAATTTGTAAAGAATTGTATCCTTCAAAATTGTTCGCTCTTTGTCAGAGGAAGGTTTTGTGTGGGTACTCTTTGCTATGTAATAAGAAAACACGCCTACTAATGAAGCCAGTCAAAACTTTGGACATTTAAATGTTAGCACTGTGATGCAACTGAAGAATGAGCTAGTTCAGGGTTTTCTCAAACTTCTTAGTTGACAGGGGTAAAATAAGGACCCCAAACCTTGCAGACTCCAAGGCCTTCATATTAGGCAGTAAACTGACACTGTACATGTGGAAAGCTATGAATAATTCTCTTCTAGCAAAGTACATTCTGATTTGCCTAAAGGGATGTCATACATTTTTTTTTTCCATAAACATAAAGCTGTGACATAATCGTGTATTCTTAATATGTCGACTATTTGGCAAGCCACAAATGTTGACTTGCTGTTAGCACAGTCAGCTCAGTACGGTCCTAACAAGCTTGAAGGAAAACTGAATACAGAGGAGCTCACTTACTGTGATGCTGGTGTCCTTTTTGCCCTTATGTGATGAAGCAACAAAAGCCAGATACTGAATGACCTTTTTGGTATTTTCTGTCTTGCCAGCACCAGATTCACCTCTGAGGGGAACAAAAATAACACAAAAGAAGGTACGTAACTAGTGGACTCCTTCCACCCTGTGAAGTATATATAGTATAAAAGCAAGCTTGGAAAAGGCTCAGGTCAGTGTCTGCCCCAGAACACCATCTCTCCAATTCCACCTGACTTCAGCATCCGAGGAACTCAGTATCAGAGCTGTTGCTCTGTCCCATTAGTGTTTTGACTTGGTTTGGTCCATTTAAGGCAATCCTAAAACATGATGCATTTTTAAACAGCAGTTCATCTTGCTTTGGCAGCATCTGAATTTTTTTGAGAAGTGCGGCTGGCAGGGAATCTGTTCATATTTTAAGACCTAAAAACATAACTGCCTGAGCAGGTATTAGTACCTGCCAGGTCATTTGGGACCTCTCACGTGGGCAGATTTCCAACCAGTGAGGCAGCATCTTAACTGCGATGTCTCTGTGCAGTGTGTCCTGAGAAGCAGGAAGGCAGTGTTAACCTTCCACCTCGCAGAAGACTTCCAAAGGTAAGTTTATTTACAACTATTAAGTCCTTCCTTAAAGCAAAATTTTCAAAGTACAGGTACAAAGGTCAGATTTGTGTAGTTATTTCTCAGAAGTAAAAACATTCCCAGCCCACCTCTGTCCTCCCTAGGTGCCACATTACATTGTCGCACTTTTAGATTCCTTTGACTCAGATGATTATGTAGGCTAAAATATTTTTATATTGCTCTCGCTCAGCAATGAAAAAGGACATTTAAGTGGGTGTGGATGTAATTTAAACTCAGGCTAATTCTTTTGACTCTTACCAAGCTAGTGCTGTAGGGAGGGCAATAGTGTAAATACAAGCTGGACCTCTCTGGTTTTGTATTTAAATGAAAATATATTTAAAAATAAAAAGAACAATACATTCAAAAGTCTCATGGATATTTCTCTTTTGAAGCGGAACTATTTAGCTGGACCCATTGCAGTTCTGCTTCTTTTCCTAATTAGGAAATATAGGAGTTAATTTTTCCTACCAAGGGACCAGTGATAAATGGGCTTAAAAAATATGAGTAAGTGCTGGGCAGAACTTTTAAGGCAGGATGACATTGATGTAAACCTTAGGAAGCCAGAAACAATTCCTGCCTGAGGTACATGATGATGAGAAGTGTTTCTTCTGACTTTCAGAGTTTTTACAAGAAATAATGAGATGAGTATGTTCCTTTTCTAAAGACCAAGGTTAATTTGCACAGTTTAGAGGCTGAATTCATCCATGCCTGGTCTTCAATGCTGAAATAATTCCATGTTTTATTGATAAAAATTAAGTGTCCTGGGAGCAATTCCAAACCAAGCACAACAGTTTGAAGCCTTTTACAGAGTTTTCAAATAAATCTACCTTACAACTTTGCTTCTTTTGCAAAATATAAAAGCTTTCTTCAAACAAACCCTAGGCTTTGAACTATTCCATTTTATCAAAGGTTATTTGTAGTTCATCACTACATGAATTGCATTTCCTTTCTCCCAGGGGCAACAGTGCCCATCACTTGGCTTTCCCCTGATTCCCTGTAAGTATTACCATATATGGCATCATTTTGCTTGTAATTATCCTACCATACAGTAATGCTTAAGTTACTTAACATTTTGTTCTGTGCTTTTTTTCCTTAACTCTTAGCTCCAGCACATGCTGATAGTTTTTTCTGCAGAACCTCTTTGAAGCTTTAACTTCATAATCAAGTGGACAAGAAAAATATCTATTCTTTAACATGAAATGGAAAAATGACCGACAGGATCTTAACAGCTACAGAGGGAAAAAGAAGTCTCCAAGGTCATTAAGTAAGGAAAGATACTGTTCTTAGCTAATGGATACATCTTTTTAAAAAAATATATTTAGAGCATTTTTAAAAGTCAGATAGTTTTGAGTACACAGGTCTGATGTACAAGTATCCATTAAACAACATAAGCAGCCTTCATAATCTGAAAGATACATCACAGCTGTATGACAACTGCTAGACTTCATCTCAGTCATAAAATACCTGTGACTCCAAGTACCATCGTTTCTGGGATAACAGAAACAACTTCCCTTGTGGTACAGCTTCTAGGTGGTATCCAGAGAAAAGCAGTCCTCTCTCCTATCCTTAAAATATGTATGCTTTCTACACTTAATCTCAGTTTTTGATTTTTTCCAGGTGGATCTTTTTCTTGCTAACATCTGTCAGTGATTAAGGCATTCACAACAGGACTTCTCACAGGAGCGTCTGTTCCTCTCTTCTGACAGCCTGTTTACCTCAGTATGTGTCCCCAAATCATGTTCCAAAGTGTGAGTTTATCATACTAACTGAGTTACCACTGTCCTAATTATGATCTTCTAGGAATAGACTAATCATTTGGCTAGTTGAAGTATCTCAGATCAACCTTGTTGCCTGCCATACGTCGAGACAGCACAATTACTGCCAGTGCAGTTCCTTGGACCTGGCTCCGACGTGCAATACAAAGTAAGCAAAGCAACCCAGTCCCCGGCTCGCAGTTCTCATTACTACAACACCAGTACTTTCCATACATCTCCTCCTAAGACATGCTCTCGTTTTCCCAAAGTGAAGAGCTTCATGGCCTTTAGAGGCTATCCCTGTTAGAAACACTCCTTTCTTCATGAATGGCATATTTCAAGTATATTCCTCCCCTGCTTCTTGCCAGGCTTTGTTTTAGAAACTCAATATAGGGTTTAAAGCACATAAGATCACATATATCTAAAAGAGTTTTTTGACACACTAACTACTAAATCCTTCATGACTCCATTGCTTCCACCTTAGTTAAAAAATATCCCGGTTGGAATGGGTTGCCAAATTAGGACAGGGTGAGAGTGACAAGTTGGCCCTGCTGGTGTGGGCTAAGGCAGTGGTGAAGCTAGACTGCCTGCACTTTTATCTGGGGGGAAAAAAAAAAAAAATCTAGTAAGAGTGATTTTATGTTGAAAACTTGAAAGCTCCTGTATTAAAATTGCGGTATAAAACTTAAGTTGAATACTTGTGGTTTTCAACTTAATTCCACTTTTGGAAAAGTCTGAAAAGTAACAGCAACATTTATTTTCAGCATTCATTTCAGTAAGCAATGAACCACAAAAATTGACCATTCACACGTCGCTTAATCTGGCTACGCTGGCACTGCAGGAAGCCACCCTACACAGAGCAGTCAATGAGGTGCTCTAAATCACATCAGTGCTTTGGCAGCTCCGTTCTACAATATGAGATGTGCAGAGATAATGAAAATCTTTGCCCCAGTCCAGCTGTGCCTGTGAGAGACACAGCTCCGAATCTGGCCCACGAATCCTACTTGTTTAGTTAAAGAAAATTCCCCAAAGGGACCAAACTGATTCAGCACCAAGCTCTACCCCAGGTCTAAAGCTCCTCAGGATATCTGTATGGGAGGAGGGCCAAGCAGTGAAGATTGCCAGCTCCAGTCTTCGAGATTTAGTTGGCTGGGAAAGGAAAGAGTTTGCTCTCTTGTGAAGGAATCTTTTAACTAATGGGACTTTGCAATTTAGAGGATGTTCTGGATGACTCTGCTTCTTGACATATGTGACGGGATAAAAAAGGCTGAGGTTATTTGGCCGTGTGAGACTCTGGAAAGTTTGCCCATTAGGAGAGAGGGGAAGGAAGGAGGAAAGGGCAAGATGGTTGCTGCCTCACCAGTATTTTGTCTCCTACTGTATCCAATTAAATGGAAATAGCACCCTGCTATCATATGTTTTGATAGAGTACCTTCAAACTAAATGAATCTATAAATGAGTAAAATGTAACAAAAAAAAATAGAGTACAGATCATATGTTTAATAATTATTTTTTTTTTCAGGCTTTGCATTTCCCCAATCATTCTGGTTTCTAATCAGATTTTTTTCTTCTTCATTGATGGTGACTGTTTGCTTAACTGAAGCTAGTGCTCAGTCTTTTTAGCCAAATCAGCTTTCTGGGAAAACAAAACAAAACAAAACAAAACACATCTATCCAGTCTTTTCAGGAAGTGATTGAAATATGACAACCCCAAGATCAGACAGTCGCAAGCCTGTTCCCTGGTAGTCCAACTCACTCCAAGCTGGTGATGCACTGAGGCTGCTGAGTTCACTGAGTAACTTGATAGATTTGCTGGGATTTTTCCTTCAGCCACATCTAATGCACTCGTCAACCCAGGCCCCCAGAACAGTCCTTTCAAGAGTAAGCACAGGGAGCAGAATATTCCATGGCCAATTCAAACATCAAATATGGGAGACTACAGTGCGGACAGGAATTTCAGGGAATCCTAGTAGCTAGGAGGCTGCATGAGTTATACAGAACCTGAAACACAGTGGTGAAAAAAATCTTAATTGCCTAAATTTTTAGACACATAAAATAGTATTTCATGCTGTCAGATCAGCTGGAATATCCACACCTAAACGAGACAGTAAGCAGAGCCAAGGCCTGCTCGTGCCGTCGCGGACGCTGGGCATTCGGACTGACTGTTGCCGATAGAGCAACTGGCAGAGGATGAGACAAGGCTATTCAGCGATGCTGCCCATGGCCCAGAACCAAAGTGGGAATGAGTACACAGGGAAGTAGATCAAAGGCAGCATACACATACTAATTAATAAAATGTAGAGGAAATAAAGTCTAGGAAACACAGGGAATTTTATGGGAGCATCAGAACCCATTAAGGCATAAAAGACAGATGGAGCATTTTAAACACACCACAGTTAATCCCACAAAGGAGATGCGAAAGATTGACAACAATACCTAGGAACTCGGGGGTGGGTTCAATGCATTGAGGGTGAAATCCAAAGAACCAGGGATCACTCCCCAGTTCTCAGACCTGGGTGCAAACACCTCCCCTGTGCTGCAGCTCAGCCCATGTTAGGTGAGTCTGGGGTGCTTTGCATCCTTGCCAGGCCTTTGGTTTCCAGGGCAGCTGTACTAACAGTGAAATAATTTTGCAGGAGATATAGTAGAAACTACATAGCATGTGGTGTTTAAAAACCAGGTACACCATTTCTGCTTGTATTTCTGCACCTATTTTTGGCTATCCTGCTGAATTCCATAAAGTAAATAACCAAAAGTTATATGTGGAAGGTGTGCTAGAATAAGTGGAAGAATAAGAGTCTATATTGCAATATCACAAAGTATTAATGAATTCTTGGTATTTACGTATGAATATTTATAGCTTCTTTTTTGTTTTACAATTTAAGTACTGCATCTTGGAAAGTTTGAGTCTATAGCTATTTAAAGAAAAAAATCCAGATGATCAATGTCATGAACTCTTCAGTTATTGTTATAAATTTTAGACAAAAAGATAATTTCTTAGAATTTTTAGCAATTATATAATAATGTGACGTGCTTTTGCTGGAGGGCTGCCTAGCTAAAAGCCAAACGATCATTCTTGTTTCTGTACAGCCAAATACGACCAAGGATGATAAGACAGTGATGGTTAAAGTTGTGTGCATTGATTTTAATTTGCCTGATCTTTCTGACTGAAAAGATCGGTGAAATCCGGCATAACTATGGGTCACAGCACCCATTCAATATACAACAACTCTTCTGAACATTTAGATGAATCATTTAGATGAATTTGAAAACTATGACTGTTTTCAAAATGGGAAAGACATGTCTGTTTTATGTATTAATGGCATGAAATGATTTGATTATGTTTGCCAGTTTAGCTGACCACATAAGAAAAAATAATTACTTATTTTCATATTCTATATATATAGTAACTATTGAATCTAAATGGAATCTTTAAAGGATTTTAATAAAAAAGGCATAGATTTGCAAAAGAAATATCCTTTCCTAAAAATTCTAATATTGCAAAGTTAAAAGAAAATCTGAAGAGTGGAAAAATAAACTGAAGTAAGTAATAGAAGGAAGAAATGCATATCATAAATTAGTCTTCATTACCATGACAAGTTTCATCCTGGGAAGATAGTGATGGTCAATTTTTATTTCATCATTGCATCAATTTTAGAGCTGTTTTTGGTTTTAATTCCTTTTTTGGCAATGTAATGGAATGGGATCTGGTTAGAACAGAGGTCAGAGTTATGCTGGCCCTCATGGGTTTTGAATCCAGTTTAAAATTTGAGTTTTTCTTAGATGATAAATTTATTCCTGTCAGCAGGGGCACTTTCAAATAGCTATAATGTTGGTGATCAGTGATGTTGTTTTTTAAAACTATGATATAAATATAGATTCACTCATTTAGGAATCATGTTTTGATGGATGACCTCCCAAAACAGTTCACTTCAGGACTATGCATACTTAATAGTATTTAGCCGCCTACAACTTCACTGTATGGAGCTGATACAAATGGTACCTGTGCCGCCTTTTGCAACAAGGATAATTCATATTTACACAGAATAAAATCCCACCTTTGATCAGGAAAACTGGAAGACGCAGTGAACACAAAATTAATTCAATGGCATCCTCAATGGCATTCAAGTAAATAAAACCAACCAAATGGCAATGTGTGATGCAGGACTGAAGAAATGGTCAAAGGAAGGCCAAACAGAATCTAGGTGTGATATTAAAGTAGTGTGTTCTGCACAGCAAAGCTCTTTGCAGTAAAATCAGGGCCTGATCCAATACAACGGCAGAATCGTTCAGTGTGTTGATATCTGAGCACTGTCAGGTCCATGTTCCAAGAGGAAGCCTTCAGCAAGCCAAGACGCAGAAAAACAGAGCTTTCACCCTGCCCAAGCACGTTGTGCCAAGCGTCCAGAGCTGGGGATGCAGCGCTGCCGAGCCCAGGCCATCAGGGAGCCCTGCACAGACCCGGGGAACTGAGCGGCTCACGGGGCACGCGTTACTGAGCCCAAGGGGCCACGTAGGCAAGACTAGCACAACAGTAGCTATCGTGCATGCAAACAGCACAAAATAACCACACAAACATGAAATATCTGCTGTAATGACAACTGTTTTAGGATGTGATGGTGAGGTACCAAGAGCAAAATTTGAGAAGTAGTTGAAGAAATGCCCAGGATGCTCTGCTTTCCTTAGAGTTTGCTCAGTTTCCACTTGGGAATATTTAAGATCCCTTTTACCTTCTACACACAGAGTTTAACAGCCAGACTCCCTGAGCATCCCTCATCATTCTAAATACTCTGAATTCAGAAAGTCACTTTAAAGCAAAAGGCTTGTGCATTAAGGACTCCTAAGGGCCTGCTACCACCTTCATATTGGATGAACAGGTAAATCTCCTTGTGGGACTGGAGCTCAAGCCCATTGAATGCCAGGACCGTAGATCCAGTTCCATCAGGGTTTGAGCAACTTCAAATAAAGAAAAACATCATTATGTAGATACATTCTTAAATAGCTGATTCTACTTACGTGCACAGAATAGACTGGTCTTCTCGATCTGTGAATAAAGAAAAAAAAATCCATTAATTAGGAAAAATGGGTATGTCCTGACAGAAGCACTTATATTTATAAGGATTTTGATTAAACAAACTCTCTAGATCTTCCAAAATCTGACAATTTGCAATTAGTCTAAAGTATTGAGTTCACATCTTACTTAATGTGCTCTAGCATTTAAATAAGCATCTCTAGTGGAAATATTTTGTACCAAAATTGAACAAAAGGTTAGGAGTTCAAAATATTCTTTGAGAATTCCTTTAGAGATAAACTGTAATGCGAACACCAAAAAGATCATACCCTCTGTAAGAAGATTATAATTGAAAATTTCAAGCTTGAAAATGAAGTTTTTACTGTGCTTACAAAGTATGGCCAAAGCCCATTTAAGATGAAGTCTGGATAGACAAGGTATCAGAAGCTACCTGCTCATGCAAAGCTTTAGATTTTCAAAGCAGAGCAGTCCAAATACCTGAAAAATGTACTCTGTTTCTTTTCAGATTTAGAGAGGACTTCTGTCAAGAGGATAAATATGTTCTCTTAAGTATCCTCCAAAAAATAAGCCAAAACAAGATACTTCACATATTTTACAAGAGATGTTAACAAGTATGTAAGTTTTTTTTTTTTTTTTTTTTTTTTTTTAACACATACTGGGTCAAAATTTGTAAAAAGGTGAACCAAAATCTTCATGTGACAATATCTATTATGGAAAGGATATGGGAGGTTTCAGAGCAGCAGAGCCCAATATGCTGTAATGGGGCAGCAAGGTTCAGGATTGCATCCAAACTCCTTAACCTGTTCTTGCTGTATCTCTCCTTTCTTGTGCATTTGAGGTCAGGATCTCTTTTACCTCAGAATACAGGGAATTTTCTACCACAAGGCTGAAACTAAGATCTTCAGGCTGTGATGCACAATTGGCATGTGCTGAAGTTTCATCCTATGCTCAGCAGAATTGGTAATATTTTTCCAGGAAATTAGACTTTCTCAAAGGTCTGTGATAACAGAAGGCTATAAAATTTGACCTCTGTATAAATTCCCCTGACTAGCCTGCTTGCAGTGGGTATCTCTAAATAGAAGAAAAGTTTCACTGTGAGGATGGTCAGGTATGGGAATAGATTGTCCCAAGGAGAGTGTTATCTCCACCTTTGGGGATAATCGGAATAGATTGGACATGACCCTGAGCAAATGAGTCTGCTGTTGAAGTTTGCCCTTCTTTGGGCTAGACTGTCAGAAATAGCCTTGCACAGATTGCAAACAAGCTGCTTGCTTAGGAAAATAAAATCATAGGCAGGTGAAATACGTTTTTGAAATATGTGCATAATTTACGGATATAGGAAAGGGTTTTTTGTATGTTTTCGTGTTAGCTATCAGATGCAGAGCTAGCGTTAGAGCTGTTGGGCCCCTGGGCAGAGGTAAGGCGTGAACTACTTCCTCATTGTATTCAGTGGGTTGGTGACTTTGCAGAGCTATCCACCTGATTGCCTTCCCCTAAAACTGACCCTGTATGTAATAAATATCATATAACTGCCTACAGTAAACAAGCTTTCTGCCTTGTATGAAGATGATGAAGATAAATTCAAGCGATTAAGCTTGCCAGTTTTAATTGCTGCCTGGACCACAGCCAATCTAGAAGAAGCAGTAATGGATTCTGCTTTGCCATGGCATTATATTAAACAACTGTGTTTATGCCCGGTTCCTCAACAGCATTCAAGTAAATCCAATAATTAACTGCTTTATTGAACACTCTCACAGTAAATAGCACCACTTAACTGCTCTAGATGGTAAATTGATGCAAAATGAATCATTACATTTCCACTGGAGGTATTTATCAGCACTTAGCACAGCAGGGTTATCCTGTATGAACATTTTGGATGAGAGGAGCTGTGAGCCATGTTTACCTTCACTGCAGAATATGGAGATAGACTTTCT
Organism: Nothocercus julius; assembly: GCA_013398735.1. NCBI lineage: Eukaryota > Metazoa > Chordata > Aves > Tinamiformes > Tinamidae > Nothocercus > Nothocercus julius. The sequence continues at coordinate 340,423 of VZSV01000133.1, forward strand.
TTCAATTATTACGTCACAAACCCATAAATACTATAAAGAAAAAAAAAAGCTATTCCTTGATACAGAGTTGCCTGTGGAATTTCTGAGCCCAGGGGACATTAGAAAAAGTAGGTCTCCTCCAAGCCAGCTATTTCTTCACCACACTTCCTTCCCCATTGCTGTTCTTTTCCTCCCCAGTATTTTTGCTGTTCAGGATCTTCACTAAGTTTTCCTTTCAGCAGCACCTTGCATTCAGCACACTGTCCTGCCCTTGCCTTTGCGTTGTCCAGACAGTGCTGACTGTCCTGGGAGCTTTCTCCACTGCTGTGGCATCAGTCCCCAGAAATTGCCCACCTGCTTCCCATCTAAGGCAACATGACAAGACAGTCAGCACAAGAGATCTGACAAGGCTCTTGAAGGTAGACTGGCCCCTTCAGGTGTTTGCATGGGTGCCTATGGGCACCTTTGCTGAAAATGTAGGAGAAGAAGTGCCTTTTGGGAGAAGGGACAAACTGTATAAGCCAAGTCTTATTCTGTTATGCCCCAACTTGCAAATACCTGCCTCTCTTAATTTCAAGGGCTCTCCACACTGATTGCTCTTAGCTGTGTTCCAAAATATTTTATTCTATTTATAAAGAATTATGCCCTATTTAGGGAATCTGCAACTTTATGCAAATAGACCAGAAGAGAATGATTGGCACAAATGAAGCTTCTTAAACATAATTCCTATGTTCTACACAGGAACAAAATATGTCTTCTAGATCCACAAATGTCTTTAGTTAAAGCCTTTTTTAATTTGACATGACCTAGGAGATTATTGTGCCCATCCCCTATTTTAGATGGACCTGTCTGTCTATTTTAAAAATTCCAAAAACTTTTGCATTCCCTTTTGATTTTTAGCAGTATATAGCCCTAGTTTCACATTCTGAAAACCACCCACCTATTTAAACGTGCAATTGACTTTTGCCTGGAATCTGTTTAGCTTTTTGCTCAGGACTGAGCATTGCAAACTTCAGTTTGCTTGTAAGAATCATATGCCCTTCTGTTCTCAATAGACCAGCTAGTTCTGCTTAATCACAAACAAAATCAGATGGTTTATCACAATGAAGCAGCAAGTTGGCAGCTTTACCATAAAAGGAAAAAACAGGCTGAAGCCATGTTCCAACACTCGCTTACTGCTTCTTTACATTTGTTAATAACTACACTGCCAAAAGGGGACATTTCTGTACAGTCCTGCTAAGGACACAGTAAACAGATGGCTTTTTGCAGCAACCTCTTTTTGTCAGATCTTGGGAACTGTGTTTCACTCCTATACCTCTCAGTGACTACCAGGTTGTTTGTTTTTCCATCTTCAGCTCAAGCTTGCATATAAAGCACTTGCACAAAGGTATTTTTGGAAAAAAAAAAACAATCTCCCTAAATCTGCTGAAAGCTATAATAAATCTTTCCCATGACCATCTTTTGCCAAAGCACCTTAAAAAAAAAGCCTAATCATCCATATGAAAACTTCATTACTACTTCTACATAACCTTAATTTTCATATTTGTATTGTTTTTCAGGCATTTGCTGTTTTCTGTGAGCAGGAAAGATGTCAGAAGGCAGCAGAATTATTCATCCTCCCAGTGTCTTAGCCTGATGATGCCTGGAAGCTGCCAGTGCTGCAGCAAGAAGCACCCAGCATCCTCTTCCCTGTCCTGCACTGGCCTGTCCTTCCTGCTGCTCCAGGAGTTCCTGCAGCCACACTGCGCACCAGGATGGGGAGCTGATCCACTTCACACCAATCCAGCAAAAAGGAAGGGGTGGTTTTACCCTCGATCAGTTTTGCCTCATACCTGCATGAAGACTGGCTCTGGCAGCACAGGAGTTTGCAGAGAGAGTATAGAGCACATTGTGGGCTGCCTGAGCCACCAGGAAACTATTTCATCAGTAACAAGGGAACAAGAGGTAGGTGGGGAAGCATAATGTGATTTGTTTATGATTGTGGTCTCTAAGGCAATGATAGTGCCCGGGCCGTAGTCAGTCAGATGGGTGACGTGTTAATCAGAAGATTTAACAAGACATCCAGCAACATGGTTGAGATTTTTAGAAGTGTTTTAAGTGCTCAGAACCACTTGAAATAAGTGGAAATTTTATCTATGCCCAGCGAGCATCTCCGTTTATTTATTGCTCCTGTGAGAAATTAGCTTTTCGGTATATTTGGAAGAAAGTCCAAATAACTGATTTCTGTTAACTGTGGTTAAGTGTTATTGCTAGAACAACTTTGGTGGGACTCAGATGTCATCCCAGCTGATTACATTAAACAAATAAACTTCTAAAGCAAAGAGGGAGCACAATGTACACAGCTGGTGGTTTCTGCTGGAATTTTCATGCCTACAGAGAAGGCGAGGGGGTGGAGGGCCATGACTCCCAGGTGATGCACCTGCAATGGGACCTCTCTGAAGGTCGGACAGTTGAGGAACATTCAGGCTCGATTTACGTATGGATAGAAGTTCCCTTGGCGTAACAACTAGCTGATGGCTGTTAGCCAAGCAGCTCTGGTCATGCAGTACTCAAATATAATTCTTCAATCTTGTGAACTTAAGATGTGTTTTACTTTGGCAAGCAGAAACTGTGCAGGTTTATCAGATAAGATGGAATACCGAAATTTAAGGAAGAAAATGTTTAGTGCCCTGATCCACATTTATGAGTATTAATTTCTGTTTTTATTCTGTTGGCAAACATTCTTACAAAAAACTGTGAAGGCTTCTGTGTCTATATATGTTGTCTGCACACACACATTCATGTTGATGCCCACTTTCACCACTCCTACAAAAATACAAGTTGGCTGAACATCTAGAGTTATTTTGAGGTTTGGTTTAGTTTTCTGCACAAAACATGAGTACATTTTTACAAACAAAAGCACTGCTTTAAAAGCAGCTGGGGCCCTCTTGAGATGGAGAAGCTCCAGGATGGCATATGCAGGTCAGTGAGCAAGCAGAGCGTGGGTGTCCCGGGCCCGTGACGTAAGTGCCCGTGGGACCGCTCCGCAGCTGCCGTGCCAGCTCCGCGTGGTCGGGCTGGGGGGCGACGGAGGAGCAGTTTGTTAAAGGTTCACATTATGCTCTGTTCCCTCCTCCTTGCTTCCCTTTTCCTGCCTACTTGCTGCCCCCTCTCCGCTCTGCAGTCGGGAAATACTCCTTCCAAGGGGGCTAGGGAATCACGAGCTGTGGAGGTTCCCTCTGTGAGCGGGGCCAGGAAATGTTGGAGCACCTGAAGAGCAAAGGGGAAGCACGGAAAGCTCCCTGGCTCCTGGCTGCCTCCCGCTCCCCATGCCTGGCATGGGAGCCGCAGCCCGGCTGAGCTAGGGGCACCTCATGGCACAGCCAGTGTGGGCTGGGAAGGACAGGAGTGAAGACGGCCTGTGCTGCTAGGATCAGGCAGGCAACCGATTCCAATTTTGCATTCAACAGCAAACACTCTTTTGCAGCATAGGTTGCAATATGTTATTTTGTCTTTCCTGCAGGTAGCTTGTGGCCATTTCCTGGATGGTTTTTCCCCATCCCATTTTTAGGGCCAAACAACAGTATTCAGCATTACTGAACAACAAGGTAACCACTGCTGGCTTCTCACAAGCCATGGAGTTCTCCTGCGAGGCCGACCGCTTAATGAATTTGAGTGAGGAAGGACAACTGCTCTCCATAACCTCAGGGCCCTAGATGTTGCTTTACACAGAATGTGAGGGATGATCTTGAAGACAGATAGTTGACTTAGTGGAATCAACTTATGCCGCGTAAGTTTCTGCTGTACTCTGTTAAAAGTGAGATTTACTGAGTCATGTTATTTTAAAAGCTTGCAGCTGCCCACTTAGCTCTAAAGATATTTTATATGCATTAGTTAATGAGTAGCTGATGTTTACAGAAAGGCCTCTTTTCAGTGTGTTCTTTAATGGTGCTGTAACACTGATTCTCCTCTCTATTGCATGGTAATTCTTCCTTCTGCGATCCACTTGGACGAAGAAGCTGAGATCGCTCCAGACAGAAGAAATGTCACATAAGCCATAGGATGAAAAAAGATTGATATAGTACAGCAGATACCTGATTCTCAGGGTTTTACGTTGAATTAATTATATTTCAAACATTGTAGTTAAAACATATGAGTACTCAGGACTGGGGGAGGAGGGAGAGAAGACCTTTTTTGATGCCACTGATATTTCTCTCCATTATATACATTATGCTTGTCCCAAAATGATAGAGATTTGCTTGGTGATTGCAGTCAGTCTGTCTGGTATCAGGCAATTTGGGCTGCCAGAAGAGTCTGCATCGCACTGCAAGCTCTCCTCAGCCTATTGTATATAAGATGATATTTGTTTATTGTGGGGAATGACTTTGTCTTGTACAAGTCTTGATTTAGACAACAGCGGTTCTCTATGTTATGCCAAACTGACTGCTCATGATTTCTAGTAAACTTATCTAAGTCATATTTCAAGAGGAACAAATACAAGAGTGCTGGAGTTGTGGCTCTTGCAGTGTGTTGTGGGCCTAGAGAAATACTGGGTCATCTTAGTTGCATAGTCAGATAAAGTGCAAAGGGGTTTTGAACAGATCAGTTTCTAGGTGACCATCACCAGTCCATGTATGTGTAAATATTCCATAAAAATCAATACTGGAAACTAATCTTGCTGTTGAATTGAAATTTCCAAATGCTCTTTATTTTTTTTGCCAGCCAGACCCAAAGCCATAATACTTAAATCCTTATACTCTAAACCAGCAAGCCTTAAACCTTAGGGCCTAGTCTGGAGACCCTTGCTGAGACATAGGCCATAATTTCTGCAGGGTCCCTGATGGGCATATTTAAATTTCACCACTAATTTCACCACTAATGCCAAAGCGTTCAGCAGCACCCTGGTCCCTGGAGCATCTGAGGCTTTTTCTGAGACCTGTGATCTGCAGGTGTGCAGCATCTCCTGTTCTTTTCGGGTCTGGGGCTGCCCTGGCCCCAAGCAAATGCTTTTTCCTTAGAGCAAAAAGCCCTTCATCTGTCAGCAGTCCCTGCATGAGGAGGAGCACACTGAGAATTTCTATGGTTTTGTTCTTAATGTTTTGGACCTTACTGATTTTCTCTCGCTATTTGTTGCCTTAATTGTTAGGAAATAGAGCACATCTCAGTTCAGGGCTCTAAAATAAAAGACTGCATCCAAAGTAGCCCCAAACTGCGGCCTGCATTCACAGTGCTGTGGAGGCAAAAGCAGCACCGAAGAGCTCAGCAGCATTCGCAGCTAACTTTGGAGCAGTCTCTGCTCGTACAAAGGGAGCATTTTCCATGCCCGTATTTGCCAAAACTATTTGCTTGACTTTGAAACCTTCCCGCATGCCTCTACACAGATGGGTAAAAGGATTGTTTTTCCTTTTTGAGTCACAGTGTTTGTGGACTGCCGTTCCTGCCAAAGAATTCCTAGGAAACTTCCCGAAAGCCTGGGTAGCTCTCTGCAAAAGAGCTTTTCTGCCTCCACTTCTCCTCCTTGCAGGGGCAAGTGTGGAAGCGAAAAGGTGTTTTGTACCACATTTCCATTGCTCTTCAGTGATTTCTGAGAACTGGTGTGTTATTAAACTTGCCTACCTTGCAGCATGCTCCTGTAGGCTGTGTCTGCGATAGCGTAGATATGGGGTGGCATCTCATGCCTCTTCTTGCCTTTGTACATGTCAATAATCTTCTCTGAATAAATGGGCAGCTGTTTGTATGGATTTATCACAACGCAGAAGAGACCTGAATATGTCTGCAAGGAATAAAAAATGGAATTAGTATCATGTGCTGTGTCTAGTCTGGAAACACAGGCATCAGCTGCATTTAACTAACAGGATTTTAGCAAGTAACTCTTCTGTATTCTGTCTTGTGTAACAAATGAAGTAGTAACTGTGAATGTGCATGTGTAGGTGAAGTTTCCAAGTGCGCAAATAATAATTTCTAATAATTGAACTGCTAGAAAATGTAGATACATCATGCTTTGATCTTCTTGTGCCCAGATCTCTTAATAGCATCTTGACTTCAGTTATTTTCACTACATAAAGTGAATCACCCTTATTTGGGATTACATAAGACCCTTAGTACTTTACCGTATTTCTTCGTATATGTATTTTAAGCATAGTGGAATACATCCTCTGCCAAAGTTTGTAAGCTGAAAACTTACATTACTTAGGTAACTTTGGATTGATGTTGGAAGGTCTTTTAAAAATAAGATCTGTACCCCACATAACAGTAATGCTTCTGTGAGAGAATCCTTGAAAAAAATACAGTAGTTTTGGGTGGGTGTCTAATCAGAATAGACATATGCCTTCACTACATGACTGTTTCTGTTAAAAAAAAAAAAAAAAGAAAAAAAAAGTGTTTTCTCTTTACATTCTAATTAAGGGTTTTATTTAGAAATGTACATGTAGGCAAAAATTCCAGAGTGCGCTATTTGCAAGAGTTTCCCATAAAAAAAAAAGAAATAAAAGAAAGTCTCAAGACAAAAAAAGCCCTACAAATTTTTGAGATTATAATTGCAGGGATGTTTCAGACAGATTATGTCTGTTGACTTTAAAACCATGCCAATTTAAGAAAGGTGAAATAATGAATTAGTTCTTTATGATTTAGCCATATGTCTGGCAGTTGCCCCCGTGCTGGAATGAGAGGTCCGTGGTGCGTGGCCGCTCTCCGGGGTGCCCTGCTCTCAGCCCATGGCTGGGGATGGCCCTCGCTGCGTAGCTCCCCTCGCGGGGACTGTGACAGGGCATCTGGGAGGCTTGGCTCAGCCAGGGCCTTGGGCACAGGGATTTCCCTTTCCTGACCATATTAGGCAATGGTGCAACGCGGTCCCAGCGCAGCCCGAGCACTTTATATGGTATTCGGCAAACGGGGAGAGAGCACCCGTCAGCTGCCAGCCCCCAGGAGCAGGTTGGATGCTCCGCGCCGGGCAGGAGAGCGTCTCGGGTCCTCTTGGTGTTAATGACAGCCTCCTTTACCTTCGCAGGTTGTTACTGTGGTTGTGCGGTCTCAAGTGAAATATCCGAAAAATTAAGCTGAAGATCTTCACCGGTTCTCAATATCCCTAAGCTAAAACCTTTGATGCGGGAGGTAAATAATTATCAAGCTAGAATTTCATTGACATTGTAATTCAGGATGAAACACTGTGTTAATCATGTTGAAATGAAATTCAGTTTTGCAAGGACAATACACTTGAAGAATGGTGGGACTTTTTATACTGGAATGACCCTCAGGGCTCTTATGGAAAGGAGAGCAGCACTTTCTTTTTTTCAGGACAAATAGATTTACTGTATACATTCAGCTAATAATTCCTAACCAGGTGAGAGAATAAATTTCCAATTCAGGAAATTATATAAGCCTACCTTCCCTAGGATTTGTAGGTACGTGTCGGACTTCCATCATACAGAGAATCCAATGGCCTCAGCAAGGCTGTTTGTGTGCTTAGCCATGTGCTACTGTACCTAAGTGCAAGCTTAGGTTATTAAGGAAGGGAGAAAACTTGACCTGATGACATTCAGGTCAAGTTCTAACTGACCCCGGTTCTAACTGGACTGTGACAGGCACCTTAGCTCCGCTCAGGAAAATTAACCGAGACCTCTTAGTTTGGTGGTTTGTAATTCTAGATATCTGCTTTACCAATACTAATTAAAAACTGATTAATATATAAACACTTTGAAGACAAGTGAGCCAGTTGGCTAAGCATGAGATTAAACACAGAAAAGTTGATTTCTTTGTGCTTTCGAATGCTTTCCTTGAGGATACGATTTCTCTAGAGAGCTGGATCCAGTATCTCTACCTAGAGGATCTGGAGCCAGCTTGTGCAGGCCAGTTCCTTAGCTTGTCCCTTGGACAGTCACTCCTCGTGGGCCTTTGAGAGATAAGACACATCTGTGCTGTAAGTGCCCAAATTTGTGCAGACAAATCCTGTCTTTGGTTCCACTATGCATATATAGTTTCTCATATATTAGAAAGCATTTTGCACTGTGGGGCAAAGATTGTATAAATATCACCTGTAAGTACAAGTAAATTGAACCTACCCTCAATTCAGCTGAAGTTATATTTATATCATCATTTTGGGTGTAACTGTTGGCCACGCACATTCTATTCAATGCAGAATATAAGTTAGTCACAGGGCAATTTTTGTCCTTCTTTCTTAATTATCTTTAATGAAGGAGAGGCCAGGGAGTTCTTCCAGTGTACAGTCACTCTGTGACTTTCAGTTCACATTCTGCACTGAATGCTTTTATTTAATAGTATTTGCTTGAAATTCATGGAGCAGATGATTTGTTTTTTTTCAGGAAGGTTGACTTTTTTTTTCTATGGGAGAATTGGCTATCCCCAGTTGTGATGTTCTAAACGAAAAATATTAAAAATTAAAGGCTACAATTTCTTTGTGTGGTACTGCAAGGAAGTCTTCCAAGGAAGTTAATTAATTCAAAGCCAAAAATTCTGTTTAGGTGCCTCCTATTTTTTCTTCAAAAGGTATGACAGTATGTAGTAATGCAGCACTGTACACTGCTGGGCAGTTTTAAGCAGTTTTTAGATGTCTAAAAACATTAATAGCTCATTGTAATACAAGACAGAATATTTTAGTAATAACTTCAACCATCTCAGAATCTAGTCTTCTGAGTAGGAAAGCTGAATTTCAGATTTTCAGATACTCTTGCCTTTTTTTTTTTTCTCTAGGACAAATTCTTTACCTTATAATTGCATTATCTACTTTTAGAAACTAACTTTCTACAGGAAGAGAAATTAAAGTCGCACAAGAATCCACAGAGTAAACATATGCTGAGAACAAAAAACTTGAAAAATCTAATTTCTTCCAGGAATCTTAATGATGTTAATTTTAATGCATTCCTGAAGGAAAGATCCTGAGCTTTAGCTCAAGTTATGCATAATAACGAACGGATTGCTATATATAACCATATTATGTTATAATATGTATAACATATCTTATTTTCTGCTTCATTTCCTAACTTCCAATTTAGCATTCTTCATACTAATAATGAGAGCTCAATTCTGCTTCTAAAACCACGTTACTTAACCTCCACACTTTATTTCACTCATCAGTGGTCTGTCATGGAAATAAAATTTTAATAGACTGAAATGGTGGATTACTTCTCTACAGCATAGCATAGGGAACCTACTTGTAAAATCAAAGATAGTAGCTAAGTTCCATGGCAATTTTCTGGTCTTTCTTACCACTTGATAACTGCTGATGAAGGTGGATTACAGGGCTGCTAATATCAAAACAGGCGTATGTTAATACACTTGTGTGAATTGGAAGACAGAAAAATCTTGATCCAAATTCATATGAACATAGAGGAGACCCCAGTTTGCCCAGATGTGCCAATTGGTAAGTTGTCCAACAAGGGAAAGCAAACCATGATTTTGTGGATGCATGAGTTTGGTCCAGTAACATTCATGAATAGTCTCATCTCAATTTCAGTGGGATTATTCATTTATTCAAACATAAGGTTTTACTCAAGCACCTACCAAAACAGAACTGTCAGCTGCCTTTCAGTGGGAGTTTGGCCCGAGAAAAGGCTGCATGATTTGGCTTTTCCATATGTTCTTTTTACAAGTTACAGTTGTGGTACATGATCTGAAAAGTTGTTCAAGTTTCCACTGGAAATCGCTGGAAAGCCCCTGTTTTAAAAGCAGCAGGACTGCACTCTTGCGTCGCTATCAGAGGGAACTTCTAAAGCCAGTAATATTCTTTCATTTTTTTTAAGTTTTGGGGAAGTTTAACTTAACTAAGTAAAGCGGTTAAATAAAAATTCAAAAGAATCTTGGAGAATAAGATGAACTAAATTTTTCAGGTTGGGATCCCACTGCTGAGGAATGAGGACTTGCATGGCAATATGAGGACTGTGTTTCTGGCTGTGCCTGGGATGCCTCTCACTAATAACTGCACATGGTAGCAAGCAATAGGAAATGCCGTGTGAGTGTTAACTCTACTTACATAAATTAAACCTGAGAAGTATCTCTCCCGCAGATTGTGCAGCACTGAAGCTTCATTGAGGCAAGTCAGCTCTGCCATGTCCTCCACTTTAGAGAACTTGGGAGGGTTCATCTTCTGGATGTCATCCTTGCTCAGTGTCACTTTCTTTCCATTTTCTGCCAGTTCAACTGTCACCTCATCCCCTTTCTCTTCCTTGATACTTGCAGCTTCAAATCCATGTTTCTCTGATGGAACCCAAACCAGTCTCTTCGCTGACCAGTCAGCCTGAGCGAGTGGGTTGTTAATGAAGTTTTTGTCCACAAAGAGGAATTTCTCATCGTCGCTGAGAGGTTTTTGAGCCATTTTGACTCAGTAGTCACCTGTTGAAGAAGAAAAAATATTCTGATTTAAAGAGAGGAAAATGTAGAGAAATTCTAGCCAAAACATGGCTTGTCAGATCTGCTCTGTGCAGTAGTTTCAAAGCGTGGCTGTTACTGCTGGGGGATGTATAACGTCGGTGCAGACACCAGGGCTGCCCTTCTCTGCGTTCATCTGTAAAGGCAGAGCAATTCATGTCTCTGGGGCTCATAAAGATTCCTTACTTAAGGCCAGCTGCAAAATGTGCAGGTGAAAGGTGACAATTAGCCCTGCGGGCAGAGTTTAGCAGTGGAAATGTTTGTCCCATTTCTTTGATACCATTTCTGAAATGACATAAAGCAAAAGCATCATTGCAGTAAAACAAGTGGGAGGTCCTGAACTTATTACTTACACTTATTGGTGTTGTACTACACGTCAGGCAGAAGAGTAAGGCACAATTGGTATCAGTGCATCTAGACTGTCAGGATCAAGACTACCAGCCAACCAACTTCCTGCATCCTCATCTCTTGCCCATCACAGAGTTAACTGAACTCATATACACACAGAATTTCCCATCATACAAGTCATTTTGGGTGCAGACTAAAATACCAGCCCAATAATCAAGTAATTAGTAGAAGAACAGTTCCCAGGCTGTGTTCTGGAAAGGACAGAAACAAACTTTACTTGCTGAGGACTATGTCTAATGACTCTAATGACATTTCATGTGGATAAGATTAAGAAAAGGTTAAAACAAAAAAAGACTTGGAAAAAAACATTGTTATCAGTATTGCTGGTGAAGGAGAACTAATTTAGTGTTGTCTTCTTTCCATGGTTCAGACCGTGAGAGTTTATCATGTATGAAGGTTAAATGTGCACCACATGAGAGAAAGCGAGGACAAATAAAATAAGCTTGGAAATTGTGCTAGCTGTTAGATAGTGTGTACCATGATCCCCATGAGAGCTTGGAAAGGGTGGTGCTGGTCGAGGAGCCTGCTGCAACAGGGAGCGCAGGGAAGAGCGTGTAGCTGAGAAAAACATGACCGGGAGACAAAGGCTGTTTCCTTATTGAGAATAGATTTAGTATTTACAGCATTTGAACAAGCATGAATCTTGAGGGAGTTCAGAGGACTGACTGCTAAAGAAGTCAGCAGTCAAACCCTGTAAGCAGAATGATATTTATGAAGACTGGGCTCTGTGGTACTTAGCCACATAGACACCCTGTTTTCTTCCAAAATTTTTTTTCCCAAAAGTCATCCCACAAACTAATTGTTTTGTTTTGTTGCAAAGCTAATCTGTGTGAGGGGTCTGAGGGAGCAGCACGGATCATACACAAGGTAACAGAAAGCTTAAAAAAACAAAACTAGGATTTTAGAGGTGCCTGAGGGCGTTAGATGATATCCCATTGAAATTCAGTGGAAACTAGATGTCCCAGCTCCTTAAACTCCCTTGACAATTTTGTCATCTAAACATCCCCAGCTTTCCTCTAAATGTCTTCATTCTAGAGCCATCAGCCTTGCCTGGAAAGCCCCAGCAGGAGAATTCACCCAGGGCATGTGTGTGCACGCTGTGTCCATCGTGCTGTGAGTGACGGGGAGGGAGATGGGGACCTGTGGCTTCTGCGGATTGCTGCTCCCTGCCCCGTGTCCATGGCCGGCAAGTCTCCGCAAGGGAGCTCTGCTGGATGCGGTCCTTCGCTAGCTCCCGGGGGAATCTTGGAAGAGAGCTGCAAGAGGAAACTATTTGACCTCTGTGTGGATTAAGGCAGAAAATGTTCCTGTGTTGCCAAGAGGGCTGGTGGAGCTGCACAGCTCCAATAATGGAGATGGTATTCTCTCCGGCTGTGTTTTCCAGTTGGAGCCCGGGGGGTGAATCCGGCCTGATTCTGTGTGGCCCAGCAGGATAGGGAAGCACAGGGAGCATTTCCCCACTACCTGTCCTGCCATAGGGAAAGCAGAACATGTAGTCACAGTGGTAAAAGAAGCAGGGGAAGCCCTCGATGCTGCTCAACACCTCACTGTGGAGCCACAGCATCGTGGATGCCCCATGGCCTTCCAGCTTGCAGCGCGTGAGTGGCTCTGCTCACCAGTGGTGGTCCTGGGAGAAGGGGGTGCTGCCCCTCTCCTCCTGCGGCAGGGACACCAGACAAGCTGCAGAGTTTGGAGACAGGAAGTTTCTTCCCCCCTAGATCTAGGCACTTTGTTTTTGGCTGTTGAAGGTACCATATGATCCTGTGAATACTCGTTTAAACCCGGTAAGATTGTACCCTTAAGAAGTAGGAGATACGCAGTCTGAATTGGCTCAACAAACTTTTCTCAAACATAGACAATGAGTGGAAAACTGTCATTTGTCTAAAAAGAAGTTTTTTGAATGGTCCTGTGAAATTAGAGGGTGAAGTCTGCATAGCAGCTGTGAAGACAGTAGTAATAGAAGAAATGCAGTTTGCATCTGGATTATAATAAAGTCTGGATAAATTAACCTAGTTACTAGGGGAAATTTTCTAAATGGAAAGAATAGAAGGTGGGCTGCAAGAACTCAGTTAGACTTGTCCTAGTGACATGCTGTGCAGAACTGTTGTTGAGAACCTTTCCTGAGAAGATAAGCGAGCCCTTAGCCTTTCCTTGGGTTTTATCCATAGTACTGCCCAAGAGAAATGGAGACTAATATCTATGCAAACTCACGGTGAGAGGTTTTCATCCATTTGCCCAAGGAGATGATAGAATCATGTAGAAGATTAAATCCCCTTTTACACTCAGATGTGAGCTATCCAGGGAGAGGGAGGAGAAGCAGTGATAGTAAAACAACTGACATGAAATTTCTTGCCTTAGAAACATGCTGAATTTCACCAAGACCTGCATACCTGTGTTATTCCCATCTAAACCCCAAACGAGCATGTAGGCATGGGCGTGTATGGTCCCTGCATTGCCAGGGAGAATTCTTTCTATTCCCCTTCTGCTGCCCCGTTGCAGATAGGTCCTGCCGATGTTCACTCTTCTTTTCCATGTCATGTCAGTGACAGAAGTTGAATGCTGTCCTTACAATCAGTTTATTCTGAGTATATTATTCCAAGCATACAGTATAAATATCTCCAGGAAGTGCAATTAATTAAAAGGTTATTGGCCAAGCAGAATTGCCTCCTGAGTCATAGCTTAAAGGGACTGCTTTTCCCCTAATGAGAAGATAAATGACACTTCTGCCTTCCTCTGCAGGATGTGTGTGTCACTATGAAAGCTTATCGCAGCTGTACAGGGAAGAACTATGAAAACAGAGGCAACACTTCTCCAAGTCTGTGAATTATTTCCATAAATGAAGTCCTGCTCATGTAAGTGGTTTCTGATGGAAGGATGTAACAGTAACCTGCTGTTTGACTCAAATTGTGTTTCTTGGGCTGAATTAATTCTTCACTAAGGTCTTCCCAGGTTGCTTATCTGTTACTTTTCCAGTACTGAACGGAATTACCCAATGGAGTATTACTTGAAGAAAACAAACAAAAAAAGGATGAATACTCATCCTGTGTCCTTCACTTGGGAACTTGTTCCCTAGCACGTCTGGCTCCATCAGGAGTGCTGCTGTTGATCCTTGCTGGCCTTTTCCCTCTCCCAAGTGGTCCCTGGGATCACCCTCAAAGGCTTGCTCTCGTCACAGATATTTGTATCTGGACCTGAAGGTATCATGGATATTAGTTTATTACAGTTCTTCAACAAAAGAAGGGGGGAAGTCTGTGTTTTAAAAGATAATATTCTTAGTAATGTCACAGAACTGTCTTTTTGACAAATACTCCATATATTCAATCGAATTATCTGTAAATATCTTGGCCTTCCTGTCAGGTTTTCTAACTTCTGTTAATGCAAGTTATTACATAACTCTGATTAGATACGTGGTAGTTCTTTTAATTCTGCATCGAAATTGGCTCAGGTTATTACCTATGTTATGAATTGTAAAAAAGAAAAGAAGGGAAAGAAAAAAAAAAAAGATTCCATTATCTGGGATAAATTCCCTTTATCTGGAAAATAGCAGATATTTCAAATACTCCACAATACCATTCTATTAAGTAAAGCAGATACTGTGAGTTCATTAGAATCCATAAATAATCCCTATTTTAACTGGATTGTGCACAAGTTGGAAAGCTGTCTCTTGCTCTTTGCTTCTTCTAAAATTAACATACTTAAAAGCCAACAGATTTGCAACTAATAAGCCTCAGTGAGTTATAAAGAGTCTGGATCCTCTGCATACATCTATGCATGCTACCATATATGGCGATGTTCTTCTCAATACTAGCTGTTCCGCAAAAATGTAATGATAACAAATTCAAAACAAATACCTTTTAGGGACTAGCATGTCAATTGCAAATGAGATAATAAAAATCATTGTTTACATCTAAGTGAACACAGCCAGAAAAGAGTATCATGTGCTAAGCTCAAGTGACTGTTCAATTAAGCGCTTCGCTTTCCAGGGCTTCATCATTTTAGCCTCTGTATTAGTGACTTAAAAGATCTGGGAACTTTAAGAGTTCAGAAAGTTGGTCCAAGCACAGCATCTTTTTGAAAGCTGACCCTTTGGGGAAAATTTTCAGTAAAATAAAAGGTTGGCTTGTTTTTAAACAGGTGTGGTTTAGAAAGATCTAATTGAGAAATAGATGTTAGGTAATATATTAATGATGCACCATCTTATGATTTCTGTTATATTTAAAATATCTCATATTGCTTATTCATTATATTCACATGCCTCTCACATGCACTTCTGTGTGTGGGTGGATGTGTATACAGATCCATACATACATATACGTGTTGGTATATATGTGTCTCTGTCAAAGAAACCTGTTAACTTCTGGGATAACCGTGAAGCTGCTTTCTCTACTGCCATCTACTGTTTTCTTAATTTAATCACAGTATTTAGAAGTTTGTTGCTTTCTTTTATCTTTAAAATTTAAAAGCTTGTCTTTTACTTTTTAAATTACTCAAATTAATGCAGTTCAGTGAATTATCTGACTAGTTTTGCCTTTAACCTTATTCCCTGCATACTAAAATACGTATATCTAATAGTAAGCAATTTTTTCTTAACTTTGAAGCATTTTTGCTTTTTAAAGAAGAAGTGACTGACAAGCTAATTATTCGGTTATGTTTTCATTAAACAGCATATTACTTCCCTGTATTAGCAGTGAAAATGCAGCAGTATTTGAAGCAGCTCAGGGCCAGGTCCCTGCACCCGACGGTCCCTTGCTGCGGTTCCCTGCCGCCCTGTGCAGCGCAGACCTGGGCACAGGCACCATTCCTGCCCTGCAGCCAGGTGTGAGACCCTCACCGGCCTCGTGCCGGGTCACCTGTGCACGCTTAGCAAGATACAGCGTCTTTAATGCATTTAAAGCAGAATTAAACTAATGTCATGCAAATCAGGGTAAGTCAGCTGAATGTGTCTGGTAGGTTTGCTGCTACTTCTGAAGTAAATCAGTCACTGCTCCTGTTCATTGATAAACTCTTTTCAGGTAATATACTAAATGTGTTTGCAAAATAGTGTGGTATCTATCTTGCCAAATTATCCCATCGTACAAAGCCCTGGCTTCCAGCCCCTTCCCCAGCAGGGATCTCCTGGGGCCCCGTGGTACTTACAGGTGTCCAATTAGGGAAGCAGAGAGTGAATTGGAGAGTCAGGAACCTGTGCAGCCAAGAGCCGGGACAGTCCAAGTCCTCGCTGCCTTCACAGCCTCCCTATATAGAGGAGGAGAAGCTTGTCAGTGGGGAGGGGCCCTGGAAACCACGTCCTGCTGGAAAATCCTCGCCGTACCTGGCTTAAACAAGATAGACTTAGCCAAGGAACTCATGCATAGGAGGGCCTAACTGCTGCCCCCTCTTCCCTAGGCTGCTCCTGGGTGAGCAGGCAGGTGCTTTTTGGGCTTTCTTAAATGTTTTTGTGCCGCAGGAAGGCACCAAGAAGGTGCCTCTAGCTCTCAAGTTCAGAGGATTTGCTTTTTCCTAGAATGAAATGATTTGGCCAAGGAAATGGGCCTTTAACCCCTTGCTGCCTTGACAGCAGCCTCACCCGTTATGGCCCCAGCCCAGGAGAAGGACAAAAGCCAGACTAAGGTCCCGAGTCGCTTGGGAGTCCCTGCGTTTACATGGGCTAAGCCGAGTGCAGGGGCTGCGGAGGAGGGGGGGTTATTCCTAATGCTGGGATGCGGGGGTGGAGGTTGTGCTGGGCTTCCTTGTGTTTATGCAATGTGCAGAGCCAGGGCCTGCATGGGCCTTGCTTGCCCCTGGGAATAGAGGGTTGTTTCCCAGCTCCCCAGCAGATTCTCCAAAGTTTCTCTTGCGATGTGGTGCTCAGCTCAGTTCCTGAGAAAGGACTGTAAATACTTTTTCATTTTGAAGAAATACCTCCCTCTGTCCATAAAAGGAAGAGCAGAACTGATAGCTAAAGGGGAGCAGTCCTTGGGATGCCATTGAAAGAGTAGGAGGCAGCACCGTCTGCTGGGAGGGGGGAAAGGAGGACATGGTGCTTGGAGCCAGACCTGGGAGGCTACGGAGTGATCTGCTCCTCGTCAACCCTCCCTCACACCCCCGAAACCTTCAGGCCCAGCCTCCACTAGTAGCCAACAGCCTTGTGCAGCGAGACCTGTGGATGGAGACATCCCAAAAAGGGAAAGACAGGATCCTCTAGGAATTCCCATCAACGTGCCAAATACAAAATACCGAAACAACCCCCACTCAGCAACAGGCTAAATATGGTGTATACCCAAAGGATCCGAGCACAGTCCTGGGTGGAATAATTTCCCTTGACATCAACAGTCTTGTCCTCTCTGGAAAATAAGCTCTCCTGGGGAGGGTGGTTGAGAGCCTCATTGGTCTCAACTTCCTAAAAAACTACCCCCGGAAGGAGGCTGGGCTGCAAACCTCTGGTGTCACCAGGTTTCAGTGCCAGTGTTTGCAGCTGTGGGACAGACCCTGGGTCTAGATCTGCCCAGTGGTGCACAGATCTGGGAAATAGCATGGAGGGGAAGAGAATGGGAATTCCTTCCCTGACACATTCCAACATCAGCTTTTCGATCATATCCAGGCCCTAGCTGGAAAAGAGCAGTCCTCCCATCACAGGGAGACTTTTCACGGGCTGCACTTGGGAACTTCACATTGCAGGGTCACATCTGCTGCCTTGCACCTTGTCCCTCACCACGCAGAGCCCTCCGGGACAAGAAGGGAGACGTGGCATATCAAACTCTTGCACGTGTGATTGTGCTGGAACAGAGCCAGGGGAAACGATGGCCAAGATGTAAAGCCAAGAAGTTCACCCTCGTTAGCAGAAAGTTCGTCACTGAGTACTTCATCTTGTTTTTTTCTGCCTTTTCTCTGTTGCAGGCTTAGCTATTAAGTAGGAGTATAGTGAAATGCAAGGAGATCCTCCGAAAAGAATGATCAGATTAGCAGTCGTAAAACTTATCCTAAGAAGTTCCTTATAAACCCATACAGCTGTTTCACAAAACCAGACGCATTTTAATAGTAGCTTAAAAAGGAGTGGAAATTATTCCTGCTCATTTGCAAACCACTGCATGTGCACACGCAGGCTTGCTGTCTGGGTAGTGTGTTTAACAGAGGCAGTGGTAGAGGGTGATATATGATGTGACTTTAAACTGAACTGGAAAGTTTAAAGAATATTACTGCTGGGAATGCAGCAGTGGCACTCCTGAGCTATGTGGGGTGGGAACTGCTAAGTGCGTGGCCTCTAACCTTGACTTAAAAGTTAACATAAGAACATACTAATCATATAGCCTGTTAGGAATTTCCTAAATGTTGAGGTGCTTTTTTTGTACCAAAGCTGCCTCAGAAAGAAGGATGGTGAAAATGGATGATTAAAATTGGGGTCCTGAATCTACCACCAACAAAATAAGCACTTAAATATTTAAAAAACTGTTATTTTTAAAATATTTTTCTAAAAAAAAATAGAGTATTAAGCAGTCTGCACTTAAATATCTCCTTGCTGAATTTGCACTGAAAATATAGTACTTGAAAAGAAAGAGTCTTGAGAAGGAAAGAAAGCAACTTCCAGCTCTCTTACCACTGTTCAACCACAGTACAATGGAGGAAAAGAAGAAAAACATGCAATGAGCACAGTTAAACAAATTATTTTCAAATGTATTGTTTTAAAGTTTATGCAACAATATTTCTTCTTTAAGCTGACAAATGTATTTGGAAGCTAACAAATATAAGTGGTGGGTTATTGGAAGCCAACAAATATCCTTGGCAGATTAACACCTATGTAAAGATGTGCACTTGCAACATGAGGGATAGTCTGCCTCCAAACCAGAAGAAAATTAAGCATGAGAGGAATCTGACAAGGCAAAATAGTCACAAACTGCTTATCTGCTTAATGTTACACCTTGTCCTTAATGCTGGATGCAGGTCAGAATCCTCATCCACCTCAAAATTGAATTTTTATTGACCTGATAAACTCAGACTATATGAAGCATACAGGTCAACTCTAAACCAGTTGGAAACCAACTGCTAATGAAAGAATATCTTTTAAAGTGTGAACAAATATTTCTGGTTTTCTCTTCCTAAACATAATCGTAAAGTGATAATCAGTTGTCCGGAAAAGTGATCAACTGACACCAAGATGCCACCAGATGGGAAGAGTTCTCAGGAAGGAAAGTGTAACCGAGTCCCTGGAGCCTGTTGATAAAGCTTAGAAAAATTCTTCTGTGTACATGATAGAAACTAATACCTTTGAAATAACACTGATGCTCTAGATTCTAGAAACATAGTTTCCTCTGATTTTAGAGGAGGGTAAAAATTTCTTTTTTAAGACATTTTTTAAACTTGTGTGTTAGGTTCTTCCAACATGCTTTCCAGATCTGATATCCATGCCAAACTGCACTGCCTCCTTGTCACCTTCATTTGCAATACCACACTTGGACAAAGAACAGCCTCTTTTAAGTTAACTACTGTACCTAAATACTGAACTAGCTTAGGAAGGAACTTTTAAGGAATATTTTTAAGTGCATCCTTATAGCATAGGATTTGCCTTCCCTCTTCATACTTTAACAAAGAAGGCAAGCTGACACTCAGAGCTACATGTCTGAATTTGAAAGATGCGGTCATATTTCATTTACTGTCAGGATAAATGCTGGACCATTAGAATGGGATTACACAAGTATATTTTCATAGATACATTTCAAAGCTTTCTTTTACAAATAAATGTTACTAAAAGCATACTATTTGTTTGTACAATGAATTCTCGTGTTCCGAAAAACAAAATCTTTGCTATTAAAGTATTACAGAATTAGATGAAACTAATGTTGCCCAGAAAGCAAAAAGGCCAGCTCCTACCCTCGATATCAGCACAGAATGTTGCCCTGAGAGCTGTCTCCTCTACTGTCCAGCCCAAAGAGAATGGTCCTGAAATTCTCTTCTGTCTAAAATGGATCTCTAGTCTGATTTCAGATATGCACCTTCACTTAAAAATGTTCTTCTAACAGCCTCTGCTTTCATGGTTGTGGAAACCATGATCATGCTGAGCTGTGTTCTTGGGAAAGGATGAGGACCAACCTTCCTCTCATCTTTTTCCATCCAAAAATATTGCTTCATTTCTACCACTAAAGGTGTATGTATGTTCTGGGGAGCTCTGTGACAATTGGCAGTTTCTGTATGACATGTACTGGGAAGACACAAAGCAGGTGTTTAGTTGGGCGTTAGTTATACTGCAAGATTTAGATAGCATTGAAAGTTACAGCTTCTGTGTTTTCCAGCAAAGGCTTTTCCTTTGCCCTTGAAAAGATGATTCAGATTCTGAGCATACATATTAATTTGACTCACTTGGTTATGGAGAAAGAGGCATCTACAGTTAAACCTCTGGAAAATGCATAATGTTAAAAAATCAGGGTTTTGTATGCCCATAAAAATCACAGATGCATTCCTTAGAAGTTCATTTTTGCAAATTACCATAGAGGCACTTAGAGCTCATTGCAAAAATGAAGATTTGTAAATAACACTTTAAAAGACAAGTTTTCCACTGTATTCTTAGAGAGAGGAATGATGAGGAGAGAGATTGGCGATTATGTGAATATTTCTGTTAACATGGCAGAGAAGAACCATAATAAGGAGGCCTCATGATAACTTTAACATAGAGCTTCAGCTAAGTAGTTGGATTTGATTGTAGCTTTAACATAGAGCAAACAGCCGGGGTATACACAGGGTTTAACAGGCTTACTTAACCCAACAGCCAATTACAATTGGTGCAAGGCTCCAAAAGTCTTAAAGATGTATTTGAATGAGGTAAATCTGTAAATGTATTCCTGCTCTCCACCCCTGTGGGACCAGTCCCGAAAGAATCAGCAAACGTGGAGGGAGCTGGCAGCATGGCCAGGCACAAAGAGGGCTTAAACTCCCTGCTCATCCTCGAAGCAGGTAAATGCAGCTTCCCCTTTCCCCATAAACATTCTCTGCAATTTCACATCACAGTCTGGACTGCTTATTGAAATGAAAAAGACCTATAAGGATTAAATGGGTCTAATCACGAGTAAGGCAGAGACTGCACAACACTGGGTACTCTCACTAAAATTCACAAACTGCATGTTCTCTTCCATTTTTATGAGTGTAGATAACAAATATCTGTTATTTTTGGTGTAGTCCTACAAGTTCTGCTTTTAAAATTAAAAAAAAAAAAAAACTGTAAACACTGCAGCTAAAAAAATAGTTATGGGAATCAGTAATCTATTATCAACTTTATTTTTACTTTCCCCTGACTTCGACCTTTATATTCTTTGGGAAAAAAGAAAAGTTCCTCCCCCTCCCATATACTTAGCTTTACACCATACAATTTATAGCAACACCGGATGGAAAAGACTTGCCCTTATTTGTTTGCTGGCATGAAGATAAATATAGTCCTGGTTTCCAGAGAATTAAAAACAACTATTTCTTTAAACTTTTTTATTTTCAAATTTATTTTTCCATACTTATCTGAAAGTAGCAGCAGCCATTTTTTAACAAAAAATGTTAAAATAGTTATTTAGAACCCTTTCAAAACACCACACATAATAAAACATTTTTATTCTGAAATGTAAGAAAAAATACTCCAAGACATCATAAGAAAAGTGCAGGAATTGTATCTTTTCTGATACATTTTTATTTTTATAAATTCTAGATGGAGGCTTGACTAATCTGACTTCATATACAGTTTTCCTTCTATCAGCAGTGGAGGAAGATGTCCTTTGCTAACTTTTTTTTTTTTTTTTTTTTTTTTTTTTAATTATTGGCAATTAATATGACCCTGTCTTCCTGTCTGGTAACTTTTACAAACTGAAGTGATCTCACTGGACATGATGTAACAACTAATGTAATGAGTAATTTCTTAAATTAACTCCCAAAGACCTTTATATAAGAAATGAACATATCAAAGACATCATCTGTTTATACTTGGTAAAACAAGGGGCTCCTCGATGACAGTGCCAGCCATCCTTCCTGGTTCTGGAATTCTGTCTGAAAATGAAGCACAGACAAGTGATTCATGAGTATTTTTATGCATCTGCAGATCCAAAGATTTTTTTTTTTTCTGCTAATATGGAACCTGATACAGAAGATTATCATGGGAAACCTGGGCAATTTTACAGTTATATTTTGTCCACACAACCATATTGAATAAGAGATATTAAATACATTATTTAAGATTAGATCTAAGACAACTTTGACTCAGGTATAGTGAAGGAATTAACAGAAGACCAGTTTTCACACTTTGTATCAGGATTCTCTCTCTGTTTTCTTATATAACAGTTTACTCAAACACTCATTCAACAACATAAGCAAGACCGTTTCTAATATGAAAAACAAGTTATATGTTAAATATAAGACCTAAAGGATGAATTTATGAATGCACTTCATCATATTAATATGAAGCCTCATTTAAATAGCTAGGTAATTGGTACTTTAAACCTACTGCGTTTAGGTCTCCACTGACATATTCCTAAAACATATGTAAAAAATAATATCAGACTATAGTTACTTAAGGTTTAAAGCCTTAGAGTTTTAGTTTGTTTTTTTTTGTTTGTTTGTTTTTACAAAGAGCAACAAACGATAATATCTGATAACCAAACTTGAGTCTTTTAGTTGCCTCTAAACAATTAAATCTCTATGTGAAATTCTCTTGGGGTCAACAAAGTCACGTGAGCTTCACAGAGTCAATTTCAAAACTGACATACAAAGTTCTACTTAAAAAAAGGAAAAGAACCTTCTATAACACTTAATTTAGTATTTGAAAAATGGACAAGTTTCTGCCAGAAATAAGCATTTTCTAACAGAGAGACCAGTTAAGAGCAGTTTTGGTACTAAAATTTTACTTCTTTGGCACCCTCTTCTGGCAGAAGGGAAACAGCATTGTCTCAATGAATCTTATTATTAAACAAACAAACAAAAAAAGTACTTATTCAGTACTTCTCTCACACTATTTAGATTTCTTCAGACTATCTCAGTCTTCAGGTTTTTCAAATTTTATGGATTTGAAAAAAAATTAACTGATAGGACTATTAATAATAAGATATTCTGGTCTTTACCAGTAACTGCAGTAGCAATTTTTCATTTCTAAAACTCTAGCATAAATGCCATGGCAAATTTTCCTCCATCTACTGATGAGAATAGTACATCTGTGCAGTTTAAATATTTTCAGCATTTTACAGTCTTAAAGCTTTAAAAAAAATAAAGCTGAACAACTTGTTTTCCCCGCAACCCTTCCTTTTAGTATCTAACAAGTAGTTTCCAACTACCTTAAGATGAACAGGAACTGCTTACTAAGATGCACTGTTGAGAATTATATAAATTTGTGTGTCTGCAGTTTTAAAAAAATGCCTTCTCTCTAAATAAAATACATTCCCATTTCAGAGGGAAATTACTACTACTGACACATCTGATGGCCAGTCAAGTAGTTTTGAGGATGATAGATTTGTATGGCATTTATGCTGTCTCATTAGCAAAATAGCAGAAAAGAGGCAGGCCTAGGAGCTTTTCTAAGTGGTGAATTATTTAAACAAAGAAATGTAGACAGGTAGTTTCAGAAGTCACAGGTAGGTCTTTCATGAACAGAATACAATAGGACATTTCTTGAATGAATACATGAGCAACAGGCATGTTCAGGTCAAACAGCTTAACTATTTTTGAGGTATAAACAGTGTTGTATTGAGGAATTTTTCTTACAAAAAAATGTGTCAATTCAAAACACTCCTTGCATACAGAAGAAGTAATACTGTGTCCACCTCTATGTTGATGTGTTACAAGCAAATGTATTATGCAGAAGCACTAATCACAAAGAAAACTTCTGCAAAAAGGACTGCACACACCTTTTGGATTTCTTTCAGTAGTCGGTTTGCCAAGATTCTGCCTTGGATAGTTTAGCAAAGACACTTTTGGAAGAGTACTTGATGTATTTTCTTCTTTACCACGATGTAAAAAATGAGCTATAATTCCATACAAGAGAGGTCTGCTTAAGAGAGAGAAGGGACATAAGCAGTCTATAAAGTCTACAAAATATTGAGCATTATGCTAAAAAACAAACAAACAAACAAAGAAGTTTTCAGACTTTAACATTTACTCTTAGAACATGTACAAATGTCCTTAGAATAATTAAAATACATTATGCCAAGTACAATTATACAAGTAACCGCAAACCTAAGCTCATCCTGAAGACCAAAGTCATCTCAAAAATTCTGCACCTGGAGACACTCAGCTGAACTCCAGATCCCTTGTAAGCAAAAAAAACACAGCCTGCTTAGCATGTGAATAGACCCACATTTCCATACATGCAATACAACGTATCAGACTTTGGCACTCTGCTCACCACCAGACATCCCAAACTTGATTCTTCCTCACCACAGGACAGATGGTTTGAGCCCAAACTACAGAGGACACTGAGCAGTGACTGTCCTTAGAAACCTGTTTCGGTATCTTATCTCATGGACCATGACATATCATATTATGAATTTATATCTAATCTCAGAGTGTAATAATTTTTATTGATCTGCAAAAACCAACAGATATGCAAAGAACATATTCTCTACCTCTGACTGTAGGTAAGACTCTTAACCGTTAAGAGACTTGTGGGTTTGAATGCCAATAACGGGCCCATGTTTGAGTTTTGCACGTTAGACTAGACATGTGCTGCAGTCACACTAACAACTGGTTACATTTAAATGTTATTTCTGGTATGGTATATGGTAACATTTAAATGTTATTTCTAATAATGCTAAAGTGAAATGAATGTTATTGACAGTGGAATGTCATGTGCAGAACAGAAAATACTGTTTTCCCAAAGCACTCCTTACACTGATCTGCTATTTGCATCTTCAGCAATATTCAGCTCTTTGACAAGAAACTCTCTATCCAAGGGCACTTCAGGTTGGCCAGATTCTGAAAAAGAAATTTCGGCAGAGTTCTTAAGATTAGTGTGAAAATATCATCAGTGTAACTTTTAAAGTCTGAGAATCAAACTACACACTTCTACACTGAAAATACCCAATTTTATATTGTATTGCTTCATACTAACAAAATTTGCAATAGCATATTATGGTGTTTATGTTCACTTAAAAAAAAAAAAAAAAAAAGAAAAATATTAAAATCTTACAGCACTATGATGAATTAATCAGGGAAACTATTTCTTCTCCAGAGAAACACTACTATGAGACAGAGTGCACACATAAAGTACAACACAGACTACATACACTTCCATTCCCTCTCTCCATTGCGATGAACACGTCTGTAATTTGAACAGTTAAATATACTAATATATCAAGTTATTACATATCAAGTGTAATTACATATACTAGATAAATCAGATAAATTAGAGGATGTTGTAGTCAAAATAGCTCTCAAATACTGGTGTTTTAAAATAGCCAATTACAGTAATGTTTAATGTATTTAAAAACATGAATGTTCTTAACATATTTAAAAAATATTTAACTATAGCCTGGTTTCTGATAAAATTCATGTGCATGAGTTGCCAGAATTATTATATAAGTCAGGCTATCTTTAGGTTATTACTTTAGATTATTTCTCAGATATTTTGTTCCATCATTTGTGGGGTTTCTATTATCTATTTTACCCAAATACCATTGAAAAAAAATTGCATTACATGCTTAAAAAATACTGTTAACCATTCTCTGAAACAAAAGTGAATATTCCGTATATTCACTTTGCAGGCTGTGGGAAGTCTTCTTGTTTATGCATCTATTTCTCTGTCAAAGCATGTGTCTCAAGGAAAAACAGCAAAGAGTAAGTGTTTGGGGGAACTAATGATATGAATTAGCTTAATACTGCTAATAAGGCAGTATAAAGTGTCTGTGCCTTATTTATAGCCATTGATGTGCCTTATTTATAGCCACTGGAAGACAAGACAGGACAGCTTAGTCACACACTGTCGTAACACCAGCTGAACAATGATGACAGGTCATGACAATAAAAGGAGTGAAAAATTGTACATTTGTCCCAATACCTGCAGTTAAAACAGATGCTGCATACTTGTATTTGTTATACTCCAGGTATTCACGGATGAGTTCATTGATTAACAGGTTTTCATGGGACAGCGGTGGCCGTGGTTCGCTTTGGTCGTCCAGTGCATTAAAAACTTCAGCTCTGATCCTTGCCTTTATTTGCCCGAGTGCACCTCTTTTTTCCAGAGTGTCCTTTAAAACTATTATTGTAAAAAACAAATGAAAAAGAACCGTTAACATGAAGCCATGTGTGTGTGAAGTGACGCTAATCACCAACACTATAAAGTAGTATCTCTGTTTTTACACCCATTCGTATGCCAGCAGCAACAATGGGCACATTACAAATAAAAACCCACCTGTTAAAGAAATCAAGATTTAATTTGTGAATAGCAAATAGTGGTTATAGTAATTTCAGGAGCACGTGTGAGAGCATTAGAGGCTGCAAGATGCTCTCAAGCAACGCCCAGAGCAAAATGGGAACAGGGGCTCACTGGCAGCACTCGGGGCGCCTCCCGCGCTTCCCAACGACCTCTGTGAAAAGCCGCGGGCCCCGCCAGCAGCTTCAAGGCCCATGGGGCCGCTGACCGCACGAAGAGGGCCCAGCCGCCCTCCCCAACGCCCCTCAGATGGTCCCCCACCACCTGCTTTGAGCTCCGCCACGGTCGCCATGGTCCAGGGACTCCGCCGAGGCCCCGGATGACAACGCGCCCGCGGAGAGCACCGCGCACGCGCGGAGAGGCCACCAATGGGGCGGTGCGGGGGGCGGGCGGCGCGTGGCGTTTGAGCGGGGCGCGGCGGGCGGGCG
>VZSV01000133.1:379634-417227 GCA_013398735.1 Nothocercus julius
TGTGTCTGGGGAGTGCTGAGCAGTAAATCTGCTGTCCCAGATACAGGACAGCTTAAGGCTGGTGCCTCAGTGACAGGCTCAAGGAGGATGGCTGGGTCAGGATTGTGTAAGTGCTGCTTGGGTGTCTTCTTGGATGGTAGTTAGAGCTTTCAGTTGTGAGACTTTCTGTTTCAGTGAGAAAGTGGTGATGCTGCAGTGAAAGCTGTCCGCATGTATAACAATGCTAGTGCTAGAAATAACTAATATCTTTCTACTAAGTGTAAGAGATATATTGCCTTAAATGGAAAAAAAAATACGGCTATTTGGAAGATTGAGAAATCAAATTACAGAAGAGATGCACTTTTTTTTTTTCTTCTGTGGGAAATAAATAGCATGTATATACACTAATGTCGGTGGCAAGCTCCATTTGCAGGAATATGTGTTGACCTTAATATTAAAATTTCAGAGTGGCTTTATAACTGCTCTATAACTGCAGGTGTGTAGTAATGTGCAAGGCATTTCTAAGTCAGAGCTGGTTCATACAGGTGGATTCAGCAGCATAGCTGGCAGCAAGTGTTTCTGCCCCTCTACTGCACAGCAGGTGTGAAGCCGAGTGATTTTAGTCTCTCCACTTCTGCTACTGAGAAACTTAAAATGTGACATGGATCAAATAGGATTATTGATAAGAGATCAGGCAGCTGGTGGCTGCTCACTTAGCAGCTGTGACTGCTTGCAAGGATGGAGGCTGCCCGTAGCCAAGTCCCATCCCGTATCAAATACTGTTATTCCTGAAATTAGGTAGCTGAAAAGATATAGCTTTCCTGCATTCCTCCTTCCCCTCATAGAGGCAGAATAAGTTGTCTTTTATGTATTACTTTTTGTCTTACAGAGTTACTGCCAAAGTTTTTCTTAACTGTTCCTGAAATTTTAGACAGGAATGATTGTAGTTTGTTCTTTATTTTCCAAGAGTTTCCACATTATTAAATAAGTGGTTTGCTGCATGATTCTGAGAACATAAAGCATTTCTTTTGCTAGTTCTGGGAGTAGAGGATTTTACTTTAAATATGATAGGAGGCCTTTTTGTGCCATGGGAAGAACTGTGCCATTGGGCGCAAACCCTTACACTTGTCTGCCTGGAGACTACCCAGCCTGCTTTAAAATCTCGGAGTGGTATTTTTTTTGCAACTGCAGGGGTAGA
Source organism: Nothocercus julius (assembly GCA_013398735.1). NCBI lineage: Eukaryota > Metazoa > Chordata > Aves > Tinamiformes > Tinamidae > Nothocercus > Nothocercus julius. Next base: position 380,812 of record VZSV01000133.1, read on the forward strand.
AATGGAACTGGAAAATTGTTCATAGTTTAAAAATACCCATTTGTTGTTCTGGGAAACTTTAAGCTTTCCCAGGGATCAAAATGAAAAAAGAAAAAAAAAAACCAACAACTACTTAACATCTCAGAAATGGCATTTCTAGACTACAGTATAGGTTTTAGAACGAAGTAAAGCGAACCCAGTAGCAGACATCTTCCATTCCTGTATCTGCTGAGAAGGAACAAGGACAACTCAGAGATTCTGTTCCTGATTTATCCATGTGGGTTCCTGCAGTCATGGTTTAAACTACAGGCTGCCTCCAGGATGTACTGCCTAAATGCCATAGCCCAAACTTCCAAAATTTAGTCCTCCCCTTTCCCCTTAGAAAAGTCTTCTTGTACATCTGATATCCACAGGCAACCGGGGAATCTCCACGCAGAATGCAATTTAAGATTCTTCCTACCAAACCTGGATCCTTGCTCTGATCTACATCAGAGCAGTAAGCAATAGAAGTCCCTTTTTATGGACTGCTGCATGGCAGGAGGCTGCTCGTTGGTGTACGTATTCAGTGAACATTTGGATCTCTGTCACTTTATGTGCCCTTGAAACATGGTAGTGTTGAGTGTTTCCAGCAGAGTGGAAAGTTTAGTGTTACTAAAACTTGAGATGCAAATGTAGGAGGGCTTGTTTTCACAGAGCCTGCTTAAAATGCTGTTTCCAATACTAGAGTCAGAACAAATAAAACTCACTGATTTTGCTAATTAATGTCTGTTAATAGCAAAGGGCCACTTTAGTGACTGTTTCTACCTTGACTTCAAAAAAAAGAAGTGCTGGAAAAAAAAAACTGTCAAAGTGGCATTACATAAAGCAAGGGAGGAGCATGGTTTATAATGGCAGAACTGGCCTGGACTTGTGTGGCTGAGCCTTGTAATTCGAGCGTGACTCATGTCGGCTGCTGACGAGGGTGGCACATTGCTGCTCGGACAGAGCCTCACGAAGCGACCGAGCTTGGGGAAGGCCCTTCTGTGGGGACAGGTCCCCAGGTATGAACCTCCTGGGCTCTGTGCGTGGCGAATGCCGCTGTTCCGGTGGGATCGGGAGCTGCTCCCGCAGTGGCTCCCCTCGCAGCACCCTGTCCGTGCAGCCCTGCTGCGCGAGCAGGTCCCTGCGGGCAGGGCTGAGCGGGGGGACGCGCTTGGCCTCCCAGTGCGGACATGAGGTCTGCAGGGCTGCTCTGAGGGAGCCAACAGGAAAAAATGCTGCCCAGGTGTCATGTCTGTCTTTTCACGAGTGCTTTACCCAACTGTTGTCACCAGAAATGAATGTGGAAGGGACCAGGGCACCTCAGCACTTTTCCTGTACAGAGGAGAATACTCTATTTAAGATAAGCAGAAAACTCCTATTGATGACAGCAGCTTCTGCATCAAATGCTGGAAGAGGGCACAAGAAAATAAATGTTTTTTGCTGTGCCTGCTAAAGTCTAGCAGTTGTCTTACTCCAAACTTGGCCAGTTGTCCTGACTTTAACTCTGAAATACCGTTGCGTCGTCCCCTACCACAAGTTGTTTGGCAATATCTTGATGTGAGACAAACATGAGGGTCAGATGAACTGAAGATAGCACGCAATTTTAGCATGTCCTGCCGACAGCGTGCACAGCAGTTGTGTGTGCAGCCCTGCTTCCTTTGGATTGTCACACAGCTGTGACTTCTGCACTCAGGCCCTTCTCCGTGCCACCAGTCATTTTGCAGCAAGCATTTAAAAACAGCAGCAGAAGCAAGGAGGTAACTTGTTTAAATAGCACATAAATATCCCAAATTGTTGTTTATTAAATGACATCTAAGCTCTCCTTTTTTTAATTTTTTAATCTATTTAAATCCTCTCTATCCTGTTTATATATTCATGTAAACTCTCTGAATTGTGAGCTGTTCTGCAGAGTCACGAGACTTTTTTTCCTGCTGGCTGTGCTGCCACGGAGCAGCTGGGACTTGATAGCCCAAGTGCCGTGTGGAGGCTGAATGTAAGGGTGACTCAGCTGAATGTCGCGGCGCACCACGAGCTCGCTGCCTTCCCCTGCAGACCTGACGTGACCCCGGCGTAGATCCTCTCTGTGCGTAATCAGGGAGTTTTATGCCCCAGCCGTGTGGGTTTTTTAATTTGCTTCAGCATTTTGTAAATCCCTAGAAAAATCTAGGTTTACTGGTTTAATTGAATTGGTTGTATTAAGCTCAGAGAGAGGTTTTTTGACTTTTTTTTTTTAAAGTTAATAAATTAAAAGAATTTTAGAGCACTCTAGAATTATAGAAGCAATATACTATGTGTGTGCAGCCTGCGCATCACCTGTTCTCTCTGAGAAAGAAGTTCCAAAGAAGATAAAAATGAGGGGAAATTGGGAAAGGAAAGCATTTTTACATTTTCCAAAGAATTTGTGGTGTGTTGGTGTGTGTTTTTTTGTTTGTTTTTTTTTGTTGTTTTTTTAAAGGTTAGACATTATCACCTTTGTGGGGGGGGGGAGCCAGGTTCAAGGGATCAAACTGATTAATGATAAAATAACAGCTGGTTGGTGTTGAGTTTAAATATTTGCAATGTGTATGCTGTTTTTTTCATTGCAGTTTCTTAAAGTACCCTTTCCTCTCCTTATAATCGTATTTGAAGCTGTTTAATCAGTAGGAGTGAAGGATGAACAAGGACAGATGCCTGGAGACCTCCAAAGCAGGGCAGTGCTTTCAACCCTGGCATCGTGGCCAGGGAAGCAGGTCGGCCTCCTTGTGCCCATGTGTGAAACACGGATAATGACACTTGTTCTTGTGACCAGCTTTGGCGCGTGCGGATGAGCTGATAGTGACTGCCATCGCGTTCCAGTAGCGGTACTGGTGCTGTGCGTGGCTGTGAGCTGGGTGACCCTGTGAGGCAGGTGTTGCAGCTGGAGGTGACACCAATTAGCGCCCTCTCGGCCATGGGACTTCTTGTCTCGCCTGTGTGGCTCTCGACCCAGGTGCCTGCGAGCTGCGCTGCGTTGGTGGCCGCACTGCAGCCGTGGCTGCTGCAGCCCCTTCGTGGCCGCAGTTTCTGTGTGTTACATCAGCCTCTTGGAGAGGCGGAAGTCTCCAGTGCTCCAGGGAAATGATCATCTCCCAGCAAAGGCAGTATCTTACTATCACATTATACAGTTCTTTACAAAGGGAGTTGATAAATGGGTAAAACTTGCTAGATCAATGTTCATTTTACTAAATAGCCTGTCATAAATAGGCTTTGTACCAGTAGTGGCAATGGTCAGTAGTGGCAATGGTGATCGCATTTTGATTACTGAAAACATAAGGTTTGTTTTGGAACACGTTCTGGCTTTTCTTGTTTTCAAGAATCATGTTGAGAGAAATAGGGATAGTGAATTATAATAGCTTAGATCATCATCCTGTGGAGTAGGAAACAGGCTGCAAGGGTGAGCGTCTTCTGCTCAGCTTTGCACGCTGTTCCAGGGAGTTTCCAGCAAGATTCAGCTGGGATTGGTGAGGAAGAATTCGGTGCTCTGAAGCTACTTCGCATGTAGTGCAGGAATGTTGTCTCATGCAGTTGGCTTTTACTTCTTGCCAGGTAACTCCCATGATTTTAATTTGGGGGTGGCATATATCTAGGCATTCTTTGTACGTACACACACAGCGGTTTTAGTAGGAGATACTTGGCATTGTTGCCTTCCTACTTTGCCATGATAATGTGAAAATTCTTGGTTAGTACTGTTGAAGATCCCAGTATTCTATTTGAGTGAGTAGCTGCTGTATAACTAGTGTCTTTCTGTGAAGGTTTAAAATTTGAACTATGCAAAGTGCAATAAAATTATAGACATAATAATGCAGAGCCAGTTTAATGGCAGTTTAAGCTTATATACGGTAAGGTTCAAAGCAAGACAGATAGTGGCTATTTCTTTTTTAAATACTTACGTACTCGTGTGTAGCTTTTTCCCCCTCTCCCTCCCTTTAACTCAGTCCATTTTGTCTCCCCAGGACTGGAATCTGACATGGCACACAGAAAATCCAGACTTTACCCTGTGCTTTCAAAACACAGTCCTGGTTTGGATTCCTTGCATTTACCTGTGGGTCTGCTTCCCAGTCTACTTTCTATACCTTCGTTATCATGACCGGGGATACATCCAAATGTCACACCTCAACAAAGCCAAAACGGTCTGTATTTCCTTAAAATCATAGCTTGTTAAGCGTGTTTCTGTTGTCCTTATGAACAGGCTTTGCGAACTGTACTCGGCGTGTCAGAATGCACACAAATCCTTTGTCGCACGGTTGGAGAGAACCACTTTGAGTCAGCTAAATCTTGAGGCCTTTTTGTCAGTAACAAAAAGATTTCATTATTCTGTCAACTTCTGGCAGACCTTTAGAGCCAATGCACATGTTCTATTCCATTCTGTCGTGGAATTGGTCTCAATGTGTTCTTGATATTAGTTTTTCCATAGAGTAAGTCAGAAAGTTTTAAGGAGGGATATAATAGTTAGCTTGGTGCGTTGAAGAGTTTGTCTTTTTAATCTCCTGTTCAGGAATGAAATTTAGCAGTTATCTGCTTACTAATACGCTTGTACAGTAGTAATAATTAATATGCTTTTATTTTTCTTCTTTTTTTAACGGGGATTTACAAGGTAAAATGAAACTGCTCTTCTTCCCAAGATGTTATTACTAAGTACAATTGCCCAAAAAAGGTGATCTGATTAGGACTCGTCTTACACTAATGCATTATATTTAGTGTTTGTGTGTGTATTATGCTGCTTAGTTGGCCTTTTCAGACTGCATGAAGTGATGTGTAAAATGTACTTCTTTATTCCAGGCTTTGGGCTTAATACTGTGGATAGTCTGCTGGGCAGACCTTTTCTACTCTTTCTGGGAAAGAAGTCAAAATATTTTTCGGGCTCCATTTTTTCTCATTAGCCCTACAGTCTTGGGTATAACAATGGTAAGTTTTATTATAGTTTTTGGTGATGCAAGACTTTGAAACAACATGTGTCTTATTATCCACAGCTACAGTCTTTATTTACAGACATAATTTGCCGTTAAACTGGGAAATGTTGATTCTTGATTTTTTTAATATATAAAAACCCCCCAGCTCTGCTCAGTATGTTGCATGTCAGCATGTACGTAGATGCTAGTTATCTTGCCTTATTTTGGCATTGAAGAACTTGATTCAAACATTGGGTGGAGGAGCCAAGACAGGAAGGCTGATTAAGCCTAGATATTACAACTCACACTTGCTGAATTTTGTAACGCTGAAGTCTTCTCATGTATCGTATTACAAACTTGTATTGCATGTAGCAGATCTTCAGTGCATATTTTCTTCCAAGTTGTTTGATAGTATGGGGGAAAGCTAAATGCAGCACGAGTCCCCAGCTAACTTCTGCTTAAATGTTAGATGTAGCCTGCTTCTACTTTAGTATCATTTCAATCTCCATTGCAAGGAAAAAGACTTGCAGTTTGTGTATTGGCAGTTGCTTCAGATAAATTCAGATTATTATTCAGCAGTAAAGAACGATTTAAAAAAAAAAAAAAAAAAAAAAAACAGACAGTGCAAGTCCTCTTCATTAATTTGTGATTGTTTAATGGTGCAAGCATGAAGCTTTTATGAGATGGGTTAAAAATGTGTGTTGCAGTAGCCAAAAGAGATTATAAATTGTACCAGTTTCGTACACAGCTCTGAAAATGCTCAAAATACAGTGTTAGAATGATGTTTGGTCAATATTGGTTGGGGTTGTGTGTTTTAAAAGTAGTAGTCAGGAAGTACTTAGTACTTAAAGTACTTCACTGTTTCAGGGATTTCCAGTTTAAACTTCTTTTGAATTATACTTTAACATGATGAAATACACTGAAAATATCCCTTTTTTAGAATGCCTGGGAGATATTGGGCCTGAAAAGCTAAAAAAAAAAATACATTTTAACTTAGTACTTGGTATATGTGACTTGTAAAATTGAAACCTTGTGAATATATTTTTATTTGTCCACAGATGCTTGCCACATTTTTAATACAATATGAAAGAATAAAAGGAGTCCAGTCTTCAGGTGTAATGATGATTTTCTGGTTCATCTCATTGTCATGTGCCACAATAATTTTTAGATCCAAAATTATACATGCCTTAACTATGGTAAGTTATTGTTAGCCTCATTCAGTTGGAAATAATCCCAACTACCACAATAACAGAACAGTTGCTTGCTAATTATGCTAACTGTCAGTGTGTAAGATGCTAAGTCAATTAATGATCCATTCAGTGTACTTTCATTTCTATAAAAGCAAAGTGAGCCAAACTTACTGGCCCCTGTCTTTTGGGTTTTAAAATGCTAATGAAATTCATAATGAATTTCCTATAGCAACAGTTGCCAAGAGAAGTTTTGCTAGATATTCCAGAAAGAGGATATTTCTGCTTGAACTCAAAAGTTCTTAGTGCTTGATATGAAACTATTCTGGGAGATTATGTCATCTTCCTGTTGATTATACAGTGGATTTCCTGAAACGCTGGCTTTGATTGCAATTTGATCACATGTATCTGCTGAGACAAAATGAAAGTGTGCAAGTGAAATGCTTTTTGTCAGTTTTATGGTAAAAGTACCTCAAATATCAGTTCAGCTGTGGAGCTGCCTGATAATAGCATATTGCTTCTTTAGAAATCTTTAGGACATGTTATGTGTCACTCCCAGTCTAAACAATGAGAGAACTTCTGCAGTTAGGACACAGCAAATTGAAACCTAAATTATGCTCCTTTGAGTCTTATTTTCTGTGCACATGTTAATTAACTACTTTGCACTGGAAGCTCTTTGCTGCCCAGTGTATAAATAACTCTCTTGTGCCTCACACCTTGATTTCAAACTGGCACATGTGATGTTGATATGAACTGTATCTTAACAATTTTTTACAGGAGAGGGTTATATATCTGTGTTCATGGAGTGACTGACTAAAAATAAAAAGTCAGAAGACTCTGTGGTACCCTTCATCTTCTTTGCCCTCTTTCCTCCCTGCCTTTACAAGAACAGGCATTGACCTCAGTTTGCATAGTGTGAGCAGTGTTTTACCAGGGCTGGTTACAGGTGGGTGTTTTCTTAAGGACTGCTTGCTGGTGCACGCTTCAGTCTGAGCAGCAGCTCACAGTCCACCTGCCACTAGGCTGACTAATATTTACCTAGTGTGCAGAGCTTGAATTAAGGATCCGCTTTATGCATGTGGTAACATGCGGTTTCAAAGAAATTCCTTAAGCCTTCTAACTAGTTTCTTGCCTTCCTTCATAGGATGCCGAAGTGGATGCTTTTCGTTATGCGACCTTCTGCAGCTACTTTTTCTTGATACTTGTACAGCTCATACTGTGCTGCTTTCCAGAACAACCACCTTTGTTTTCTGAAACAGTAAATGATCCTGTAAGTGCTCAGCCTATATGGAATGTCACATATCTTACCTGAAGTGTTCTATATAATAAGATAAAGGGTTGTCTTCTCACAAGTACCAAGTAATTCAAATCTTACTGACCTGAGTCTGCAGTAGAGTGTTCCTTCTGCTCTTTATCTGGTGGAGGAGATGAAGCCTGTAACATGCAAAACTGTGGGCTGCCTTTGAGAGAGGGGAAAGTACTTTTTCAGTCATTCTTGAGTAGCATTCCAGGTAACTTCATACATTCATATTCAGTAACACATCTGGCAATTAGTGGGGAAGACAGATTTGTCTGTTATCCCCGCCCTGTGCTTCATCTCGTACTATCCAGTAGGCAGTGAACTCATAATGATGTTTGCCCCTTCTGCGAGTGATGGGGCAGGGTCTACATCTGGAGAACTTGTGTTCTGTGTAACTGCACTTGACTTTCCATATATAGCTCTTGTGCTAAGCAATGATGTAACTAGTTAAGCTGAAAGCCCTATCAGCCACAGAGATAGCAGAATGTTCTGCATATACAGATTTCTTCTTTATGAAGAGGTGATCATTTTGTACATACTCTTAAATATGTGTGCTTGTTATGGAGCCTGGATTTGAAGTAACCCAAGTGGTGCAGGATATTTATTTTGCTTGCTCACCCATGGTTGTATCTTCTGAGTCACAGTGGAATGGCTCCCATCACTGCCTGGAGTGTGGTGGATGTGCCAAATTTTAGAAACTTCAGCTTTCCTGTCAAAGCAGGATCACCCTTTTTTAAAAAAGGATGTTAGCTGACTCCAGTTGATGAAGGAAGTCTGAAACATGAGAGGGGACATAGATGTTTTTGTGTTTGTTGCAAAGGGCTGTAACCAGTTATGCTTCCTGACTCCACAGTCACCTTCCCCTTCAGTGCCCGTTGTGCCAGTGATGCTCTGCGTTACCACTGCAGACTGTGTGCGTGCCTGGGGAGAGAGAAAGGGGTACTGCTGACTCTAGGGGTTCTTTTCATCTTTGGGTTCTTTTCATCTCATTCAGGGATGAAATGTATTTGAATGGACACTGTGGATTTATGGAAACCTTTTCTGCTTTGATCACAGTTAAAGTAATTACAAGATGCTCAGAGCACATGCTGGTTTGTTTTTGTGTTCTGTTCCTGTGAAACGGGGCAAAGAGAAATTAAAAGCTATTTTTTGTGGGTGGAATGTTTAAATGTTTTAATAGAAAATATACCAGCAAATAATTATACTCGTGATAGAAATCTGCTTTATTTCCTTCTGAGAAGCATTTCCAAAACAAAAACTTAAGTTTTAAGTAAACATACAGTATCAGTGAAATTTCTCAGATGTAGATTAGATGCTGTTTATATAAATCACTTAATATATATTGTCTCTTGTTTTTGGTTTGCTTGTGTCATTTAAGTCCAGATATGCTACAGCTTCAATTCTTTAGTTGAACAGTCTTTATTCCATCTGGCATGAATTAATAGTTAGGATTAATAGTTTTTCAATGCTTTAAAGCTATTTATGATGAAGTGAAATGTGTAGCTGTTGAAGACAACCGATTTCAATCAATCTTAGCGTATTTTTTTAAACAAGTGAAGTCCAGTTCTTGTTAGTAGAACTAGTTGACTGTTTAATCTAGAATTTCCATCTAAAAAAGTAAATAGGAAAGAATGCATTTTCTATTAGAAAGAAATTCCTATAAATTTTAGTATATCTAGAAACTTTCCTGAATTAGAAAGTATTCTCTGTATTTGCCAAGCAGGATTTTCTCCAGTAGGAATGTTGAAGTGGCTACCAGATAAAAATAAGCTTTTTATTTATTTGAAGCTTCTTCAAGTTCCTTTAAAAACTTTGTTAAGCCAGTATGTTTCAGTTTCTTGCAACTGTTTTGCTACAAGTACCTTGGAAATGTTGAGTGTTTAGCCCTTCGGAAAAAAAAAAACTCTCATGAATGCTTTCCTCTTGCTCTACAATGTGGTTTTTTTTTTTTTTTTTTTTTCCTTTTTTTTTTTTTTAAAAAAAAGTCTGTGCTGAGGAGGCAAAATGCAGAAATCTGTTTTATGTGGCTTATTCCATCACACTTCAAAATACAGCTTAATGAGAAAGCTGAGTTATACAAACATGTGCTGAAAAATGCAAATCTGGGAAAAAAAAAAAAAAAAAAAAATTGGCCCAGGCCCTTTGCTTTACTTAAGGAATCTAACTATGTTTAGTAACTTTTGTAGCTGGAAATACTTGTATTGCTCCTATTATAGTTTGTGATACAGAGTGTGACTTGTATGCCAAAGAAGTGGGGTTTTTTTTTTGCATTCCTTAAATGCTGGTCAGAGCGGTGAAAGAAGAGAGAAATCTGTCCTGGAATTTTGCAAGTAGTTCACCTTTAGTCCCTTTGAAATTTTTCCAGTGTTTCTTTCAATGTTTTAATCCATCCAGGTTACTCTTTGGATTTTTTTGAAATGATTTGAATTTTAATAACTTGAAAACAGCATAGAGGAACCATTAGGAAAAAAACAGAAATCTTCTTGGGGTGTCATTTGATTGCAGAGTAGATCCAAGCATAAATCCGTCTTTAACTCTTGTATGTGTGGTTTTGTTTTTTTTATTTGTTTTTGTACATATGTTTCTTTAATTTTTATTTTATTTTTTTTGTTGACATTTGACTGTATTGGGGTAAAGGCAATATACTGATTTACTTATGGTTCTAAAAAGCTGGTCAACTTGGGCTAGCCTGCCCTGGAAATGTGTTTTCACTGGTGTTTTCACCACTAGTTCTCTACAGCAATAGAGACTACTTTAGTAATGGGGGTAGGGGGTAAACAAAAGGAATGTCAAGCAATGTTTTCTCTTCCTTAGAATCCGTGTCCTGAGTCCAGTGCTTCTTTCCTCTCCAGAATCACGTTCTGGTGGATCACTGGGTAAGAACAAGATGCTGCATAGAGAGACAGTTTAAATCAGATAGCCTTGTAGAATTCCACATTGTGAGTTCAATTAGCAGTAAACATTTTGTTTGTTTTATAAATAGATTAATTAAAAATAACTACCTTTATTTCCTTTCCAACTTTGGATTTTGCTGAAAGTGTATATTTAATGTGCTTGCTAAAAGACTGTAATCAGATTCATTTTGATGGGGAAAATGGAGAAATAGAAGAAGGTAGAAATTAAGGAATTTAAAACTGATAACTCTTTGTTCAGTATGCTCTTTTTGTTAACTTATTCTGTTATGCCCTATGACTTGATCAAAGTGCAGGTGTTGTGAATTAAAATGTACAAACTTATAAAATAGTATTAGTCATACTGTTGCGGTTGGTACTTGGCCAGAGTTCCAATAGAAAGGCAGATGAAAGGAGTTGCTTTGTAAAATTAAAGGCTCATAAATATTCTGCAGCTTGGTAAGCATGGGAGCATTAACTACCTAGCTGGTTTTCAAATGTGATCACTTCTTCCTTTCTCATATTCTCACCAAAATTTAAATTCAGTGATTCATAATCCTCGGTGGCTAATTCTCACAGTAAAGGGGAGGAGGATGTGCTTACCTAAGCTTTTCAGCTCACAGACCTGTATTTTACTCCAGGTATTCTTGCATGTTTTTTGTGAAGAGCTGGCTCTGCTCTGGGGGTGGGTATAAGGACCACTGTCTTACAGTATGTGAATATCTGTTTTTTTTAAATGCACAGTGCTGATTCCCTTTATTATAGGCTGATGATTCAGGGTTATCGGACACCTTTGGAAGCCAAGAATTTGTGGTCGTTAAATAAAGAAGACATGTCTCAGGAGGTAGTGCCAGGTTTGGCTAGGAACTGGGCAAAAGAGTGTGCGAAGACAAAGAGGTAAGTTCAGTTATCCTAGCAATGATCAATTTAAAGTTCTAGTTAACAGAACTGAAAACTGATTAGTCAAGAGCCTCTTGCTAAAATATTCAAATTTTATTTGAACACAAAATGGTAACAAAAAGGAAATAGCTGTGACTGTGTGTGCTGTGGAGCACTGGGGAAGGTGTCTGTTCCTCTGTGTCCCTCCAGTCTCTGCACAGAATGCTGCCAAAAAACAACAGCAAAATGTTGTAAAGGGTGTAGGGGCTCCACTTGGGTAGCAGTGCCTCGGAGATGTCTGTTCTAAAGCTGAAAATACCCAGCTTCAATTTGTCATGTGGTTTTTAAGCTCCCTTTTGTAGGGGCCATGCAGTGGCTCTGGATTTCTCTAATGTATTGAGAATAGGAACAAGTGGCCAGTGTGTGTTTGTGGGTGGGGGGTTTTTTGTTTGTTTTAAGTTTTTGTGAAGAGGTGCATCAATTTTCCCTTAGTCTTTCATGGTCCAAAGCAGATCATTGTAATTTTTGATGTGTGGCTAGTTAGTCAAGGCTGGGTGGGAGTCTTCACACATTTGAACTTTAGCTACGTCTTTGAGAGCTTGGGCTCCCTCTGTCGTAAGTGGAGACTTGAAAAGGGCAGTTCAGGATGTAGAAGTGGGAAGTTTATTTCTTTCCTTTGGTTATATTGGGAGCCTGTACACCTAAATGACATAACTAAAATTAGGACCGCGTGCCTACAGTTTCCATCCTGCTTTCATCATCCTTTATTGCAGCAAACAGAAATACCTTTTCATTGATGGAAGAGACCTTCTTGTTTACACATTATTTTTTTTTCCATGCAACTTGTTCTCAGAAGTTTTAAAGTATTCAGTTTGGCATAATCCAGACCTGTGAAATGGATGCGTTCAGCTCATTAAGGATAACTTGGCATAAGTCTGACTGGGTAGTTTTTAGTCCTGTGGTACAGTGAAACCATGATCTTGATGAAGACTCAGCATCTGTGGTAGAATCATAACATCCAAAATGATTGCGCAGCTTTGACTTAGCACAAATTGAGGCCCTGATCCTCATTTCCCTATACAGAACTGTATTCATAACAGACTTTTTCCAGGAATATTACCTACATGTACAAAAATGCCCCATTTTTTAAGGCCAGTTCTGGTATCTATGGTTGTATGATTAAAAGATGCTGGCTGATGAACAGTGAAATCCCAAGTTAACCCACTGAGAAGGACAGTAGGCTGCCATCCCTGTTGCTAGGACACTGTAGTTGCTAAAATGAGGGATGATGTCAGAGGTGGAGTCCACTGTGTTGGCAATATCAGAAATTGTTAACTGTTTTGTAGCTAGAGTTGAAGGAGACATCTCATTTGGATATTATACATTCTTCCAGGTGATTTTCTACATGAGTAAAGGCTGTGTTATATATGTACAATGTATTTTATTTCTTATTTCAGGCGACCATTAAACATGCTGTATTCACCCAAAAAGCAGCAAAAATCAAATGACTCAAATGATGATATGACAGAAGAGGCTGAAGCTTTAATTATAAAACCAACTCAGAAGAACTCTGAGGCATCTTTATTCAAGGTGTTATATAAAACTTTCGGACCATATTTCATCGTGAGCTTCCTATTTAAAGCTGCACATGATCTCTTGATGTTTGCAGGCCCAGAAATTCTGAAGTAAGAGTTAAACAATTATTCAGTTAAAAAAGATTCGGTGGTTGCACAAGCACTACTATGTTTGAAATAAAGTACAGTTATAACCCTGAATATTTTTGCTTTGCATTTATTAAGACACCAAAATCCTCTTTTCACAGATTGCTAATCAAGTTTGTGAATGACAAAGGTGCTCCAAATTGGCAAGGCTACTTTTATACAGGTCTGCTGTTTGTTTGTGCCTGTCTTCAGACACTGATTCTGCACCAGTATTTTCATATTTGCTTTGTCACAGGAATGAGGCTTAAAACGGCAGTTGTTGGTGTAATCTATCGAAAGGTAGGTGTTTCTTTAAATATATGCAAATATGTCGCTGTGGCTGTGTGATTGTTGTGGTTAAAATTTAATAGCTAAAGCAGTTAGATTCTGCTAGGCTGACTGCTAACTCTTAATAGTTGAGATGGAGTACCTGACTTAAACCTTGAAGGTAAAGCAGCTTTCTAATTTACTGCTTGAAGTTCAGGCACCTTTTTCTACCCACCCACAAATAAGAAACCTCTTTTTATTTCAACAAGGGGTGAAACTGGTTCCATTTGTGCGAAAGTTAAGATAGATCTACATATACAGCTTCATTAGTGACTTAACAGACAGCACCACTTCATCCAGTAATAGAGTGGAACATTTTTAGAAAGATAGGATTGTTCTTACACCGTTTAAAAAACAAACAAAAAAAGCAAAACAAAACACACCTCAAAACAACAACAAAAACCTGAACAGAATTTCTTGGCATTTGTAGTTCTCTTAGTTTAACCCCAAGCACTTGCTTCAGACTATACAGCTTGTATTTCGTAAAATGTGCAAAGTAACTGGATTTGATGCATGAAAAGCATGGCTTGTAATTTTGAAGTTGAATCTTGGTAAAGCAATTTAAATTCAGTGGAAAATATGCAAACCAGTGTGTGTGTGTGTGTGTGTGTGTGTGTGTGTGTGTGTGTTTTAATGCTCTTACTTTTAATCCACACCAAGGCACTAGTTATCACAAATTCTGCCAGAAGGACTTCTACTGTGGGTGAAATTGTGAATCTCATGTCTGTGGATGCTCAGAGATTCATGGACTTGGTTACCTATATAAACATGATTTGGTCTGCACCTCTGCAGGTGATACTGGCGCTGTACTTACTGTGGCAGGTGAGTATCATGTACGTTGTTTCCTGTTTTGACTTGTGGCTTCCTGGGGTCATAATTTCAGAGAACAGTTGTTCAGTCTGGCAACTGGAGGGTTTACAGCACTGAGCAGTGAATATGCTGTTTGTTCAGAAGCCGTTTAGAGCTACTTTTGTCATTGCCATCAGGAAGGAAGGTAGGAGGCTCTCAGTTTGCAAGTCCAGCCTCTCTATATACTGCATATGCTGCTTCTGCACAGAAGTAAACTTGTATTTTGATAAGCCTTTTGCTCTTTCCACCCTCTCTTAGAGCTAGCTCAGGCAGTTCTTCCTGTTCCTTGTCCTTAAACCACTTTCGTGGTTGTGCTTGTGCAATTCTTTGCTTTTTGGTGTTTATGTGGAGACAAGTTTACAAGCAAGAATTTTTCTCTACAGAATTTAGGTCCATCTGTGCTGGCAGGTGTGGCTGTCATGGTCCTCCTGGTTCCAGTAAATGCTGTGATGGCAATGAAGACAAAAACGTATCAGGTAAAAAGCTTGATATTCATGATGCAGGGCTTTTAAGGAAGAAGTTAGAGACATTACATATCCATATGCAAAGTAGCTGGAACTAGCACACTTTTCAGCAGATCTATACAAGAGTTTGGCAGTAGTAATGTTAAGGTAGCACTCTGGCCACCTTCATGTAATGCCTGATGATGGAACGAAAATAGTTTAGTATTTAACTCGTTGCTTAAGAACTTGAGTGCAAACCTGAGCCATCGTCTGCCTAATGAGCCTTAAAATGAGCAAAGTGTTTATGTATCCAGTATGGGGCTTGCAGCATTGGCGGGTTATTGTTTTTTTTTCTTGGTTGGAGGAAGAAGGAAGGATCCTCAGTCCCTGGCTTTTCTTGGTCGTGGATGGATTTTAGTTAAAGAGGGGTTCAGTTGATGGCTGAGGGAGCACATATATAAACCCTGTACCAGGGCAGTCTGCAAGCCTGGTCTGGTGCTGGCTCTGAACATCCTTTCACCTTTGCACAGCCTATGTTGAGATAATGTCTTCAAAAGTTCCCTTCCTCATGTTAGACTCTATTCTTTCTGCTGAGTAGAAAACTTTACCTTAGGCTAACATCAAAAAACCATGGATAGTGCTGAATATTAAAGCAAAAAACAAGTTTGGTCTAGGATTAGACATAAACTATATGTTGCAAACTTGATTACAGTGGCTCATTTATTTTAACTGTGCCTTGTACCTAAGAGGAGTCTGAGTCCAAGGGCTTTCTGGTGCAGGGACATGAGTCCCACAATTATTTTGACATTGGTTCAAATTTTAAATTGTACAAAGCATTCTTTTAATTGGCTTAAAACATCTTGTTAATTCTGTGCATTTGTTTGTTCAGACAGCCCCTCTGCTTTCCTGCTTTGGGAAGCTAGTAAGCTTTTGGGAATAATGAGCTTAATTTTGCTATGGCAAAAATACAAAGCTAATAACTTTATGGGTCTGCCAAGTGTTGTGGCCTGCTAATTATTTATTGCAATGTTTCTTTTAGGTGGCTCAAATGAAGAGCAAAGACAATAGAATTAAGCTGATGAATGAAATTCTCAATGGGATTAAAGTGTTGAAACTTTATGCCTGGGAATTAGCCTTCAAAGAGAAGGTATTAAAGATCAGACAGGAAGAGCTGAAAGTCCTAAAAAAATCTGCTTACCTTGCTGCAATGGCCACCTTTACATGGGTCTGTGCTCCTTTCCTGGTAAGTGAAACAAACTTGGGATTGTGTCTTCCTGTTAGGGATAATGCTGTCCAAAGAAGTGCCTGACAACTTGATTTGCTTTTGTTTTTTAATTAGTGGAAAGGTCTGTCTGTCTCTACAGCAACAGGAAATTGAGCATTTGTGTTTTGAGCAAATGTAAAAGTGCTCTTGTAAAAGAACACTTCTCTCTGCATCTTCGTAACACCCAAATTGGATGTATTCTAGAAGCTAATAACCAAATTAAAAGAAAAAGAAATTAAATTCTAAAACCCAGAACTATTTTTTGCTGGTGTATTTGAGTGTCCTTGGGTCAAATGTACTATCAGAATTTTAAAAGCTTACTAATGCATGCAGTGCCCTCCACCTGATATCTGTGGCTGATAAGAGAGTAGAACTTGCCTTACTGTATCTGCAACTTTGTGAAAGAAACAGGCTCTTAAAGAGTCTTTGAACAAATGAAACATTGCGCAGCCGTCATTCTTCAGGTGTTTCCTTCTTCCTGCATCTATTTTGGAACAATATGGAGAGGTAAAGCCATTATGTATCCTAGGATTATTTAAAATTCCTATTTAAAATTCAAATTCTTATTATGTGAAGCATCTCTACTGTGTTTGTAGCTAGCTTACCTTTAAACCAATAAAGGGGAGAGAGAGGTGAGATCACGTTAAAATTGCTTTTGACCCTGTTAGAACAAGGGGCAATTGTTCTTGTCTGCAGAAGCAAATAAACCATGACTACATTAGGATAAAATATGTGCTGTTCCAGTTGGAGGTGTTTAAGTGTACTCTCCAGTCTCAGATTCCTTCCTTCCAAATGCTGTTAATGTTTACATTTCATTTCGGGCATGATGAAAGGCAGAAGATCAGTGCCCTGCGTAGGAAACTTCAGCTGCATTCTTAAGTGAATGTTTTTCTAAAAGAAGTCTGAGATGGTTTTAACATAAATACATTATTAAATGAAGTTTCTAAATAAAACTCTGCAGGTGGATTCCTCAATACTGTTCTGCAGAGACTGAGAAGACGAATGCTTGTAGCGAGTAGCTCTGTTTCAGCGTGCAGTGGCTCTGCACCTTGGAGACTTGCTGCTGCAGTGGAACTGATACAGCCCAAAGGGCATGGCCATGGTTCAACAGCCTGTTCTCAGAATGTTTTTTCCCCACAGATTTTTATTCTTTAGTATATATTCTTCTAAGATTCAGATTGAAGGATTATTACAGGTACCTTCCTGAAAGTGTTTTTGACATGCAAAATTCCTTATTTCCTCTCCTCCTTTTCCTGTCTGTTTCCATGGCCAGGGCTTTTTACAAGGTTGTTTATTAAGGGTGTCTGGAAGCTATTAAATGTGCAGCACCTCCCCTACAGTTGTCTGTGCTGATAAGAGTGTTTCCAGCCAATTGCTGGTAACACAAGAGTGCAGGCATGCTGCTTCTAAGGTTATTTTTTGGACTCTTTCTTGTTTTTTGTCTCCATGGGAGGGCTTTCTTGCCTAAGATAGAGTTGTCCAAATAAAGGATTGTACAAACAAGCTACTGTACTCAGTCAGCAGCTGTAGGAAGAACAATATATTCTTTCACAGCAGTCAGGATTTAAAAAAAAAAAAAAATACTGATATTTTTCAATGGATACAGTGCTTAGGTGAGACTTTGCTTTTGGCTTTTGAGCTACTTCTTTTTCCAAGTCTTGGAAGAGGGGCCCTGGCACTGCTCAGCCCATCTTATTGTAAGTGGTAGTGACAGAAAGAGTTACTGGATCTTGTGATACTCTAAGGTATGAGTGATGTAACCATGGAAGAAAACACTGTGGAGGGAATGGATGTGAAAATGAATGTTTGGCATGATTGCAAAGGACTGTACTTTGGTCAGGGGGGTGGCGAGGGAGACTTGGCTTATTAATCAACAAATTCTGTGTGATTTTTAGGATGTGGAAAGCTGCTTTTTATTTTTAAAATCATGTTTGAAAGCAAGAATTCAGTTTTTTTACCTGTTCAGAAGGTGGCTCTTCAGCTTTTCTGTTGTGAACTGTTTTCTAGGAAGCTGGAAACATCACTGCATTATGAAAATGAACTTTCATGATGCCCGAAAAATCTGCCCATGATGAGGGAGTTGTGCCTTGAAACCTGGGATAGTGATGGTCCCTGCAAAATGTAAATGGGCAGTACTGGGCTGTTTCTAACTCCTCATCTGCCTGTCTTTGTTACTGATCCAATATCTGGTGCAGTGGAGTGACTCGTAACTGAATGAGAGCAGGAAGAAAAGACCAGTGATCATTCCTCTCCTCCCCTTCAGCAGTGTGACCACATGGCCTGGGACACTTGTGATTTCATTGTTGACATATGAAGAAAATGAGCATATGATACTTGATGAAAACTTTCCATGAGGCACCAGCAATTCCTTTTTACAACAATATAGTTAAAAATCAAATGTTTGCTTTGCAAGAAGTGTTATCAGAAGCAAGGAAGTTATCAGAACATTCCTCTTTGCCTAATTGATTTGGAGACCTTTCACTGCAGTTCTTGGACTTTATGGCTCTGGTTTATGATTTTAAAAGGCTGCTCTAACTGTGAGCATTATATTTTGTGTTTCAGGTTGCCTTGTCCACGTTTGCTGTGTATGTAATGGTAGACAAAAACAACGTCTTGGATGCCCAGAAGGCATTTGTATCGTTGGCGTTATTCAACATCCTCAGGTTTCCACTGAACATTCTTCCTATGGTTATCAGCAGCATAGTAGAAGTAAGACTTTTGTCATTAATGGGCTTTTCTCAGCAGAAACAGACACTTGGTCAAAAAACTGTGCTCCTGTGCTTAGAGAATGCAAATGGATCGTATCTGGGCACCTCAAAAAAGAAACTTTGCATTTTCTGTGTGTCAAGTGCTGTACAAGCAAAATTATCAGTCCGGTTATGGTGGATGGATGTTCTCAAAAGCAGTTTTAAGGAGAGTTTGGAAGTGCTTAGTAGTATAAAGCACATGTGATATAAAAACAGAAACTTGTAAGTATAACAAGTGTAGTATAAGAAAGGTTTCTATTCTTTTCCCATATAGGCCAGTGTCTCACTGAAGCGCCTCAGGGTGTTCCTGTCTCATGAAGAGTTAGATCCCAACAGCATAATCAGGGGTCCAATCAAAAATGGTGAGTTTTTCTGTGTTGAGAAAGGTTGTAGGTTTGGTGTGTCTGCAGTGTTTCTTTTGATTTCTCTAAGAAATTATTGTATTTTGTTCATTTGATTAATTAATTTCAGCTAGACAAGACAGCAGAGAAAGGAATTTGTAAAATGAGAATTTTGTTTTTCTATCTCCGTCCTGGGTAATTAGAATGGTTGCATCCAGATGCAGATTATCACTTTAGAAACAACTTCTTAGGCTGTTTTAAGTGCACCCGGGAGAAATTGAGTAGATTTCCACGTAGCAGTGGAAGCCAGAGGATCACTAATGACGTGCTAAAACCCAGCAGTTTGGGGAAGAATGATCATGTAACGCTTTGGAACCCCTGAAAGAAAGAATAAGTCTCAGTACTGGCAAGTGACTCCCCTTTATTTTATGCAAAGAGCCTAATTCCTGGCTTTCCTGAGCGTAATGTTGCCAGTTGCAAGTTTTACATTGCATCTGAATGTCTTTGGCTGTTCATAAACAGCAGTCTGTTGGAGTTCTGTTTAAAAAATAGCTTTATAAGTGTGCCTCTGTGCTTAGACTTGCTTCTGTGGCATGATCCAGAGCATCCAGTTTAGCTGCTTATATTGTCCTTGCATAAATATGACTTTTCTCTTTGCCAGTGGAAGGAAGCATTATTGTAAAGAATGCAACGTTTAGCTGGTCCAAGAATGATCCTCCTTCACTGAATGGGTAAGAAGTGGTACCCTTTGTTCTAGCCTTGTAATATCACTGCATCCTAAGTGATCTGTATTTAAAACTTAAAGTATATATGCTGAACAGTTGGTTTCCTTAGAGCAACAGGAAGACAAATACACTTGTTCTATATATTTTTTTCTTAAGTCGGGGTTTCAGGACCTAGAGATCGTTTAGAAAGTACATGTCAATTAAAAGGTGAGGGATGAGCAGCAAGTGGTGTAGTGGGAGGAAGGAAAGCTCCAGAGGTTTGGAGCTCTTGCTCCAAGCTGTGGAGGGGATGAGCTCCATCTAGAGGATGTAGCCAGATTGTCCTCTCCCAGTTATCCCTAGTCCTTACGCTGGCAACATATTCTCAGTCTTCACTTTTAAACAGGCCTATACCCCTTTTCAGTTCCAGCACCGAATAAAAACAGTGATGAACCCTTAAAATCTGCCAATTAACACGGTACTAGGAATAAGGAAAATGGGATGATGTGGCTAGAAAGATTGTCTTCCCTGTGCCCTGTCACCTCCCTTAATTTTGGCTGCTGCTTGCTGGGTCTTAAATGGAATAACCTTTAAGACAAGGAGGCTATTTGAAAAGCATCCTTATGCATTTGCATAAATGCTGTGTAAGCACTGTGTGCTGTGTGTTGTAGATTGTTTGTTTTTGTTAAGATGTTATTGCCTAAGTATAAGTGAATGCTTTTTGAACAAGAGATTTGCATTTTTCCTGTGTTTAAGAAAATTCTGTACTCTTTATTTCAGCATTAACTTCACCGTTCCAGAGGGCTCGCTGATAGCCGTTGTTGGTCAAGTTGGCTGTGGGAAGTCATCGTTGTTGTCTGCACTGCTGGGGGAGATGGACAAAAAGGAAGGCTGTGTGGTTGTCAAGGTGTGATGTGCCTGGAGGATTGGTTGGCTACTTGTGGGTATTTCGGCATTTCTGAAGGGACTGTGAACTAGCAGGAAGTGTGCAGAGACAGCCTTTCAGATAAACTCATTTTTAACCTATTTTCATCTCAACCTGTGCTCCATGTGTTTATGTCTGTTCAGCTTTGACCCAATCATTTCTAAGTCTGTTGGTTTCAGATTTAGCCAAAATAGAATCATGGAAATCTCAAAAATAGGTGTTCTGGTGAATCTTGTAGATAGGCAGCTATGGGGAGAAATTCTTCAGCAGGAAGAAGTGCAGTATGAGTTTGTGCCTTTTTAGATGTTAGAGAATTGTGAGGAAAGAGGGAACATACAAATTCCCAAGCAGGTGAGAAGTTGCTGTTGTAACTTGTTCTTTCTTGGATGTCAAAGTTGCATATAGCCAGTAGATGAAAAGTGGCCTGGAAAGAAGGGAAAAAGAAAGAAATGGAGGGGAATTTTGCTGCTGCTTTTATAATATATATATATATATACACACACACATATTTGTGTGTATATATATATATATAGAGAGAGAGAGAGAGAGAGAGAGAAAGAGTGTGAGTGTTGTTTTAACAACAAAATAAATTAACCTATTGAATAGAGAAAATGCACACTTGATCACCTCCAGAACTTGTTGAAAAATTAAATGATGAGAACTGAAGCACTAATTATTTGTGCAGAAGGCAGAGGCAGAAGCCATTCTTCAAAGCAAAATACAGGAACCCAATCCCTTCCTTTGAGGGGACTCAGTACATAATAACTTCCTCTCTTACTTTCTGTAGAAATCTGTGGGCAGGGATGTATGGTTAAACACACTTGCATTCCAGATTAAATTGTTTCATACAGCACATAATTTATAACTATATGAAAGAGAAAAGCCTTAATGACTTTTGACATTCAGTAATTGTGCAAACATATTCTCTAAACAAATGTTCCCTCTAAGTTTATGTTAGAGGAATTGTTTGAAGTCTTTTATTTTTCACCAGCCTGCTTTGTATGTTCACTTGTATAAATAGCAGACAGGAGGAAGCAATTCCTCGGGAGTTTGTTTCCTCTGTGTGGCTCGGAAATGGCCACAGGCAGTTTGAAAGGTGCGTAGCACCACCTGCCCTGCGGTGCAGTTAGGCTGGTGTACTGAACGGGTCACTTTATTTTTCTTACAGGGCTCAGTAGCCTACGTTCCTCAGCAAGCCTGGGTCCAAAATGCAACTCTGGAAGACAACATTATCTTTGGAAGGGAGAAGAATGAGAACCGTTATCAGTGTGTGGTTGAGGCTTGCGCGCTGCTGCCCGATATAGAGATCCTTCCTTCGGGAGACAGGACGGAAATAGGAGAAAAGGTATTTAAGTTTCCACTGAATTGTTACAGTGCTGTGGCTTGTAGTTAAAAGCACATGACTTCTGTTCATGCTGTAGAGAGTGGGGTTGCCCATTTGCTCTGTAGCGTACCCCATAACATCTCTCTCAGGTGCTGAGAGCTGCAGCTACTGTAGAAGAGACACGGTTCAGGACCCTGAAGTCCAGTCACGTGCAGGGCATACAGAGTTTCCTATCACTTTTTTTTCAAGAAAATTAAGCAAGTGCTAAACACCAAAGGAGTTTTCATAGCTATCCAGATTTCTGGCTTTTCGCAGTGTCAGAATTAATAATTCTGACATCCTGTCTAATTGATAGTGTTATACTAAGTGAGTTTCGAACATGTTATATTGTAAGAAAAATGTGTTATTCTCAACATAAGAAACTCTACTTCCTTTTCTTTCTGTATTTGACACAACCTTATGTTGCTTCCTAACATAGAAGGTAACCTACAGACATTATTTAAGATGTTTTCATAACACTGACTGAAATTGAAATGTTCATTTTATTCACAAGACTGCCAGAAATCACAAGAGTCTGAGAACTTCAGAAAATCAGAGGGAGACAGTCACAGAATGTGTGGTACAATGTTTTCTTTAAATACAATGCAGCGTTTGTTACAGAAATTCTAAACTTTTCAAGCATAAGAGGAGGGTTTCCTGCAAATTTCACATTGTGTCTGCTTAATTGATTTTTAAAGAGCAATTCTATTTCTCACTGCTGCTTGTAGAGCAGGAACATTATGCTATGATGTGAATTACTAATTCATAATGTTTTACAGAGTGTGGGGCTACACTTCTTAAAACCTCAGCAGTGTTTTCCTTCATCTATTAAGTAATTTAATATTTCTCCTTTGGGTTGGCAGAGACCATTAGGGGATGAAGGCCTGCAGTGGCTGCCAAGTTGATGGTGGCAATTCTGCTTCCAAGTGGAATTATATAATGCTTTGGAAAGTTTTATGTATCTGTCTGCAACTAGGGAAGAGGTACAAATATAATTTTTTTTTTTTTTTTTTTTTTTTTTTTTTTTTTTTTTTTTTTTTTTTTTTTTTTTTTTTTATATTTGCTCTGCCAACTGCTAGAATTAAAAACCGTATTAGAACATGAGGACCTGTGTTTTGCCTGCTGACTAGTTAGGTGCCCTAGGTGAGGTAGGGCTGCAGAGTGACAGCACCAGGTCCAGATTCAGTCAGCAGTGCAGCTTTATCTTCCTTATAGGAAATAGGGAAGGAAGCAGGGCAACCAAATTGGGAGAGGGGAGTGCAGAGTTTATTTATTAGGTCAGGAGCAGCACTGCAGAAGTAAATTTTGGGATTAAAAATAGCTTCTGAATGTATAAAATCTCTTGCCTGGGTTTATTGCTTTACAAGGACTAGTAAACTGAATGCATATTTTTTCTGACTAACCCTTCATTAAAAAGAACAACTTCATAAGCTTGTTTCCAAGAGAGAATTTTGACCATGATTGCTCATGCTATTGTAGTAGTAAAATAATTCCTGGTACAGATGTGTTTCTCACTGCTGCAGCAACTCTCTAACTTGTGTTAATCTCTCACTTGTCTTTCACAAATTATTACAATAAACTTTAGCTGTAAATAACCTTTTTTTTTTTTTTTTTAAATCTCCTCAGGGTGTGAATTTGTCTGGAGGACAGAAACAGCGAGTTAGTCTGGCTCGGGCGGTTTACTGCAATGCAGATGTCTACCTATTTGATGATCCTTTATCAGCTGTTGATGCCCATGTTGGGAAACATATTTTTGAAAAAGTTATTGGACCAAAAGGGATCCTGAAAAATAAAGTATGTAATAATGAGGGTGCATGTATTTGGGGATCAGTTTTATGTTATTTTCTGATTTCAAACAAATGCAAGTTTGACAGATTGCATCTCCACTTTCTTCTCAGCATTTGGCGGCGTGGGGGGAAGTGTTTTTTCTGAGACTTTAAGGGGATTTCTATAAAGCCCTTGAATTTCTGTAGTGAAATATACTCTGAGTTGTTTAATTCAGAATTCCGTGAAGGAAAACTCAAAAGACAAGGACCGACTCTCCCCCACCCCATTAAAAATGCTGCAATCCCTGTCTTTATTACTGTACTATGCACATGATTCAAGACTGCTATTTACTATTTTGAGATGTTGGAGTAATTTTTTTTTCCTCTTTTGGTATTTAGACACGGGTTTTGGTAACCCACGCAGTGAACTATCTGCCTCAGATGGATACGATTCTGGTGATGACTGATGGAGAAATATCTGAGATGGGCTCCTACCAGGAGCTGCTGGAGCAAGATGGGGCTTTTGCGGAGTTTCTTCGTACATATGCTAATGCTGAACAGAGCACGGAGGACAGTGGTAAGCTTGCAAACAAATCTCTGTGGGGTAAGCTGATATGTGGCATGTTAGGAGAGTTCTGTTAAAAGGAGAAGTATTAATAGGGAAAGGAAAGTTAAAGGAAGCCAGTGTTTCCTGTGTTATGTAGAAGTGGTGTTTATTTCTGAGGGCACTAAAGGTTGATAGGAGAGATTAAGCACACTTTCTTTCCCAAAATTTAGCAGAATATAGAGGATCTCCATCGTGGAAATCTTCTCACTTAGAGAAAGCTAAGACATTTGTGGGATCAAATAAGAGTCAGCTGGAAGTTGTAGACCATTCCCCCTGCTTTTTGTGGTGTGTCTCCTTTATGCAGGTAATATAGAGGGGTGTGGGCCAGGAATAGCAACTCATTTGTCTAGCTGATGTTCCTGATTGTTTCTCCTGCTTTTGCAAACAGCTGCAGCATTGTACTGAGGTAGGAACATGCTTTAGAGTTTCTCTTTAATTTTTGTTTTTCCTGCAGATAGGTATGGTATTAGATCTAAACAGAGGAATTCAGCCTGTTTTCTTTTGTGGCCTCCTTGTGCGCTTTCCCTGACCTTTCCACACGTTTGAACTGAGACTCGAGTTCTGGGTTTTCCTGCTGTAAGCCAGCCCTTCTTTTGGAAGGGTCACTTGATCTGTCCACAGATTGGGATGCTGTGTCGTGAGTGCTGTGTGAGTGTTGTCACCCACTGTAGGAAATACTGTAGGAAAAGATTTTATAGAAATAGTATAGAAACTTCTGTATATTTTCTGTAGGTACTCCTATAGTTGCTTCAATCATTGTCAGGCTTGTTGCAAACTTCAGTTTATGAGACTTTGAGACAAATGAACTAGCCACCCTGTGCTTCCCCTTGTAGAGTTACTTGGTACAAGGATTTGGCTTCTTAAATTGCCTTCTTTCTTCAGCTTGTGTCCTCTCCTTTCTAAGTACTTGTCAGGTTTTGAAATCTTGTATTTACACGTAAGCAAGTTACTTTTCTGTTGCATTTAAGTACTGAGTCATGTCTTGAAAAGAGTCATGGTTGTCTGTAGCTATCTAATATAAGGTGCGTCTAACTTGAGGGTAACCCTGGCGGATCACAGGTTGCTGCTGTGTCAGTGGGTTTGTGCATTTGCAGTAAATTGTCTTGTTAACTTTGGTTAAGCGATCTTCTGCCAAGGGTAAGAAGTGAAAAATTAAGGTCATTATCTGTCTGGTTTACAGGGGCAATATTAGTATTTATTGGATGTGAAAAGATACATAAATATTAAAGATTACAACTTTGTGGATAGGGTGATCTGTGAAGGGAGTCAGCAAGTGCTAGCAAGAGCACTGAAGGCCCCCATATGTCTGAAGCTCCGTATTTACCAACTGTAAGCATTAAGCTGGAGCAAAAAAAAAAAAAAAAAAAGTTGGTGCTTTCTAGCTGAATGTGTCCCATTTCTGCAGCAGCGGGAAGGCCTCCCGCTGCACCTGGCCTCCCTTGGCCATCCCTGAGGTTGCTGCTCTGCTCTGGGCTGCTGTTCCCATCCTGGGCTTCAGGGAACCTCCTCTCTGTCAGGCAAGAGGAACCTGCTCTCCAGGTTACTCTCCGACTTCCTTTGTTACCTTTATTTAATCCTTCTCACATACAAATAGATGTAGCAGATGGTGACTTGTTTCAGTGATGGGTGTGTGCAAGTTGAGTTTTTGGTGTGGGGGTGGTTTTTTATTTCTTTCTTTAGAATGAGTTCAGCATCTGCATGGAACAATCTGCTGTATTTATGGGAAGTAAAAGCATCTAGAACTGTAGAACAGAAGTGCACCTTAAGGTCAAAATGTTTTTGCAATGGAGCAGTTCAACTTTTGCTTTGACTGCAGTGCCTGGAAGACAGAGGTGTGCAGCACAGTTAATATTTGTACATGTGTTACATATTTGGACTCTCCTAAATGTTATGAACTTAATATGCCAAATTCCAGCTGCTGTGATGCACAAAGCAAAAACCTGCTTTCTGGAAAACAGTTGGTGTGGATCAAGATTAAGATGCACAAAGCCTGACTTGGCCTCTGTGGGGAGGGGGAGGGAGTCAAAAAGTTTTGCTTACTCCTCAAGTTGAGAAGCAGTTTATAAACTCTTCAAGTTGAAGATACTTTCCTTGCTCAGTAGCTAGGTATTAGTGCTGGTGTGTATATAAAAAATAATAATAATAAAAATAACTTTAAAATGACGACTATTCTAGGCTGGATCACCCCTCACTTGTAGGGATTAGAGCCCAGCAGGAAGGGCCGGCTGTGCTGGTGACATTGCCCATGGGGTAGGACGTCCTGCGTGGCCCTCGTGGGAGGCTTGGCTACTTCTTGCCCCTTGCAGTGCAAGGGTTAAGTAGCATGAGATGTGTTGGCCCTTCTCCAAATACTGCAGTAGGGTCTGGGCTGGCCTTGTAATTCAGGAACCACCTGCTTGGGTCAAGGAAATAATCTGACTTCCCTTAAATTTATTTTGCTTAGCTTGTAGCAAAGTTCAAGTTTCCTCTTCTCATAAAAAAAGAGCTGCTTCCATCCTCAGCCACAAACAGCAGAAGAAAACACCGGTTTTGTCTGAGACAAGAAGTGCTGTCAGGGTGTTGAGGTGTTGGAAGAGGGAGGAATCTGTCCCTTCAAGCTGGTGCTTGGCACCTGCACCCTCCTGGGACCAGGAGTCCAGTCAACAAAAGCAGCTGCTCCTAAAACCTTGCCCTGTTGCTAATGGTACCATGAAGGAGTCCCTCGAGCTGCCTGAATGAAGTCTCTTTTAGCATGGGGGGAAAATGCATGTGGTAGTTCCCTGGGTGTAAATACTGGTGTTCTGTATGGTTGTCAGGGAGAGGTCACCTTTGAGTGCCTTTTTTGATCCTCCCTCTAGTAGTGGATATCTTGAAGGAAAGGAGGGTTCTTGATTCACTCATAGCCATTTGGCTTGAATTTTACTTTTTTTA
The DNA here is from genome assembly GCA_013398735.1 of Nothocercus julius. NCBI lineage: Eukaryota > Metazoa > Chordata > Aves > Tinamiformes > Tinamidae > Nothocercus > Nothocercus julius. The sequence continues at coordinate 407,922 of VZSV01000133.1, forward strand.
ATAATCCTTTTTTTTTTTTTTTTTTTTTCCTTTTGTGTAAGTCTTGGAAGTAACAAAGGAGAGGCTTGTTCGGCAGATTTGATCCTGCTGTGGGCATTTACATGTCTTTGTGGTTAAGGTTGTGCTGCTTAGATGCATTTGTGCTAGTAAAGATTGAAACTGGTTGACTATGCTATAACAGATGTGAAAACATGTTCTGCAATGAAAGTTAATGATATGTGCTTTTAGACTCCGATCCTTCGTTAGAAGGAACAATTCAACCGCTGGAAACCGGTAACTGCTTATTTTTTGCCGTGTGGCTTTGTACTGGTGCTTGTGTGAAGCAATGACAATAGCTGCATTTCACTTGCAATAGAGACTGAGTCAAAGGAATTGCAGCAGCATGATGCAAGATACTTGCTTGGTTTGCCTGTTGTTTTTTAGCAGGATGCTTTAAACCAGCAACTGCGCTGGCTGATGTGTTGGATTCTGAGCGATTCTGAGCTCAGGAGCTTTCAAGTTGAAACAAAATTTCTTCCTAAAGCTGCAGCTCCCACTTGGGCTCAGGAGAGCAGTGAGTAACCCCCAGAGACGGAGAGCTCAGCATGGAGTCCTGGGGGTCTGTTTCTTTCTTGTGTCCTCTCAGCGTTTGGTGGCTTTTCCTTTTTTTCTTTTTATGGAACACTTCAGTATTATGTGTCAGACTTGCTGTGGTAATCCAGAGAACTCTTTATTCTAGTTAATGCAGTATATGCAATACATATTTGTAGATTTCCTGCACATATTGCGTACAAAAGAAAATCAAATCTAAAGAGCTGTTAACAAGGGGTAATTTATTTTCAGTTTAGTTTTGTCAGTGTGAGCGTAGAGCTTCAGTGATGCCCCAAAATGCTGAGAGGTTTTTATTTCAAATTCTGAATAAATAGTGTTCCATTGAAATGATGCTTCTCTTTTTAGTAGTAAAGATGGTTTCATTTTGCATTGGGAAAATGCTTGCATATGGTAACTGGAGCCTAGGTGGTTTACTGACAGCACTGTATTACACTGAATTAAATTCCTCACAGAAAGCTTTTATTTAATACTTTAACAGATTTTGTAAGTTGTTTTAGGCTGTTGTCTTGTGCTGCATCTTGTTAATACATTATGGGATAACAAAAGTGTTTTTACTGAGTCTGTAGCCTTTGATTGTTTAAGTGAATTGAATTTCTGGTTTTACTTTAAGAGCATCAGGATTTTGCATATTACTTGAGAGTTTTGAAGGAAGGCTCTGAGTCAGTGGCGCGTGCCCTCTGTTCTTTTAGCTCCCTGCTATTGCTTACTAAAATGTCTTCCAGTTGGGCTCAGAATAATTTGCAGATAACTTTATAGAAAGATATAGTGTCAAGAGTAAAGATGTTTGGAATGTTTCTCTACTGCATGACACTTAGCATGACTTAGTATCGTAGACTTGAGCATCGAGCATGTCCTCGTAGTTATTTTAGATTCATATTGCTTACCTATATTTGGTAGTAAAATAGAAAAATGTTCCCTTTCTTAGCAACTCATCCTGTTTGGGATAGAACAAAATTGCTCTACATCTGATCGGTATTCTGATAGCACTTGTAAATACTGATTCGCCTTCTCCCTTTGGTTTGCCCATCAGGTCTGCACCTGGCATTTGGTTTGTAATTAGACTTTTGTATATCTTTACTGCCTTTTTCATGTTTACTCTTTTCTTGCAGATACAAACAGTCCAGCTGGAAAGGAAGGAAAGCCTATAGAAAATGGTGTCCTGGCAAATGAAGCTCCTGGAAAACTGGTGCATAGGTGTGTAGTCTCTCTTCCTCCACGCTCCTCTTTTTACTCAGTTGTGGACAAGCAGAGCCTTGTTGTTCATGGTATTAATTCACTGGGAGGGATATACATCTGCAATTAACCATAACCTCTTGCTCCTTTTTAGTATATCAGAGTTGGTCACTTTTCCGGGTAGTCCCTTGGTATTTTGCACTTAAAATTCTTGGCTGACCTTGAAGTTTCTGGTCTCAGCCAATTTACTTGTAGTTTGTATCCTGGTTTGAGCACAATGTTATGCTCAAATAGCCTTTCAAATAAGCATTCAAATATGTTTGCTCTGAACTCAGGCAACTGGGTGTTGTGGGTTTGGCACCTTTAAAAGGAGAACTGTTGTATTGGCTGGTCCAGTTCTTGTAGGCTTTTCTAAAGCTTCTTCACTTGACTGTGTTAGAGGGTTGCAGGGCTAGATGGAGCTGTAGTCAGAGCTATGTACAGTTGCTCTTTTGCTTGAGAGAGGCCAAAGGCAGTCATTCTGTTATACTTTCCAAAAAACATCTTAGTTTATGCCTTGTTTTTATGCTGCTGTAGAAGTTTGGGGTTTCTGGGAGATAATGATTGCTGGGAGGAAGATCTGCCCATTTTGATGCCAGGGGGAATACCGTATTTGTTATTTGATAGCTGCACTGTATATAGTGGAAGTATTTGTAAAGGCTGTTGTTGGTTTTCACCAACCAATTTCTTTTCCTGGAATCATACTGCTCAAGCCCACACTGCTTTGGCTGGCTGCCTGTCAATGAGTGTCTGAAGACAGTACTTGAGCAGGGAACCTAATCAAGGAAGATTAGGCATCCAGACATTAGGAAGATTAGGAGGTGCCGCGTGGGGGAGGAGGGAAGCCATGGTAGCCACTTGCCAGGCAATGGCTCATTAGAAGACTGATTTTTCACCAGAGCGGTCTACGTTGGCGTCCTGACGCGTGGGCATGCGCTGTTGAAGTCTGCTTATAAAGTAAGTACTTGGTCCATATTATGCTAAGACTAGAAAATAAATATCTTGAAACAGGCAACTTAGTAACTCTTCAACGTACAGTGGTGAGACAGGGAAGTCGCAGCACCAGAGCAGCACTGCAGAGCTGCAGAAGCCGACGGCAGAAAAGAATTCCTGGAAGCTGACGGAGGCTGACACGGCCAAGACCGGAAGGGTAAGGCTCCCCGTCCTCCCTCCTCTGCCCCCTTTCAGCTTCCAAGAAACCCACAGGGCTGAGAATAATATAACTTTTGAAGACGATGAAACTGCACTGAGGAAGGGCTGAGGGGACTCCTGTGCTCACTGGCTGTTGTGTAGCACCTCATGGAGTGTTGCTGAGCTCCACGTTTGCTCACAGAAGTATGCTGGCATCAGCACTTTTGTTTCAGATTATGGGCCCAGCCATGTTTAAGTGTAAAAGACGACAAGAAAACATTGTGGCTGTTTCTTGGAAAGAGGTTGCAAAGTCATGACTAATTAGGTGACCTAGTGAAATCTGTCCTTTGGTGTACAGAGCTGAAATGGAATCTGTTGAGTTTAAGACAAATTTCCACTGTAGATGCAAGCATCTAATCTCAAGATCGGCTTTTCCAGAGAAAACAGAGAGGGAAAAGTCTGGAAAAATGTCAGTTACATTTCCTTGATGTTCCTTGAAATACCTGTTTAAAGACAGCTCAGAAAATACAGTAATTTGGAGAAGCAGTGCTGTTGTAGGCTAATACAACCTTGTAAAGGTGTAAAGGAATAACCTAAAGGTGGAACCCCTGTTTTTACCTGTGCGTTGCTCCAGGCAGCCCTCTGCTCTCCCTCCCCTCCTCCAGAAGGTGTGCGCCTGCCCGCGGAGGTGACGCTTCCGGCCCACATTCACACAGCCCTTGGCAATTCACGTTGCCAGGCTTGGCTTTCTAGTACAACTGCCATGTGTTTTTATGACTTGATGGAGGAAGCTATGACTGTAAATAGTGGTCAGAGAAAGGGGAATTGCTGGGTTTGAAGCTTGCTTTGCAATGTCAGTGTTTTTTTTCCTCTTCTGTCTTCAGGTGAAGGCAACAGTGTACTGGGACTACATGAAAGCTATCGGACTCTTCATCTCTTTTCTGAGCATCTTCCTCTTTATGTGTAATCATGTAGCCTCCCTGGCTTCCAACTACTGGCTAAGTTTGTGGACAGATGACCCTGTTGTCAATGGGACTCAGCAGTACACGAACGTGAGACTGGGAGTGTACGGAGCGTTGGGAATTTCTCAAGGTTTGCTTGGACTTTAGGATTAGCTGGTTCAGATCGTTTTTGATGCTCTGTGGTAACCTTGTGTCCCTAGATCTACAACAAAGGTTGTATCTGGTGGCGTGAGCATGTTGTTGTTGTTTAAAATGGGAAAATTAAAACTTTACAAAGTAAACCAACCTGTAAAATTATTCAGTTAGTGAATTTGATTTTCCTTTACTAAGGTGTGGGGGGGGAAATCAAACAAAATGCAGTTGCAGAGTCTAAGGCGCCATGAGTCCAGGTAATGTAAAGCTAATCCAAGAAATGGCTCTTTAGTCTGTGGCCGAGCCTGAGTTCCCCCATTCCTGGGGTCATCCACGGTAGGATCCCTTGGTGCAGGACCAGTGCTGGGCCCTGCTCAGCTCTCCTGGCTGAGCTGCAGGGGCTTGTGTTGTGTTAGGCTATTGAGGGCCCATCCCAGGCAGGTGCTTCTTGTTACATGTCTTTTTTTTTTTTTGTGTGGTCAAAGTTTGTTTGACATAAAACCTAACAGCCCAAGTATCACACTTCAGAATGGCTGCAGTAAATCCTGCAATAACAAGTAAAAAAATCTTCAAATTGAGTGGAGTTTACTCGGTGAATGTGCTCAGATACTTCACAAAACTCTGTAATGGAAAACCAAATTCTTTCTTGAGAGAAGTGTGGTGTTTTTGCTGAAAAATGTTTTCCATTGCTTGACACATGGTTCACTAAGTGTAACTATCTTATTCACAAATTTCTGCGATTATTGTGCTAGAAATATTTGCTATTTCTAAATGATGATAAAAAATAAAGGAAAAAGACTTGAGTGAGAGGGAGACTAGAAAACACTTTTTTTTTTTTTTTTCCCCCCCCCCTCTTTCCACCCTCCTTCCTCTCTGCAGGTATTGCTGTGTTTGGCTACTCGATGGTTGTGTCAATAGGGGGAATATTTGCTTCACGACACCTGCACCTTAATCTGCTCCACAATGTCCTCAGGTCTCCAATGAGTTTCTTTGAACGTACACCCAGTGGAAATCTGGTGAATCGTTTCTCCAAGGAAATGGATACTATTGACTCCACGATTCCACCAATCATCAAGATGTTCATGGGGTCAACTTTTAATGTCATTGGGGCTTGTATCATCATTCTGCTGGCCACACCAATAGCTGCTGTCATTATTCCACCTCTAGGACTTGTCTATTTGTTTGTGCAGGTAGGGAGCGTTAGGGCCACTTGGGCCAGCATGCACCCTCACCCTCTGTTATTTAAGACTGTCCTTTTCTGACTCTGGTGGAAGGGATTTTTATGGTTTGACTTGGAGAGTCTGCATTTGATGGTGCATGGATAACGGGGTGAATTTTCAGAGCATTTCCTGTGATTCTCGAGCGTAGAAGTCTGATTTCTGTAACCTTTAAAGCTGTCTTCCAAACCAGAGAGGCATGTTTGCGTGGCTGCCAATGTGTGTGTGTGTGGTCAGAAAAGTGTTTACAAAGGAGGAGAAGTGATGGCAGCCTTTCACTCCTGTCTTCTGTTGGCAGGGTGTGCTTGTTTTGATCTGAGAAAAGAAACTGATTTCTGGTTTGAGCTCTTGAATTAGTGAGCCTATTTGTCACTTCCTTAGGCTCCCATGACAGGTCTTAGGGTCCTTAGTAGATGTGTAGCGAGGCCTTGTCAGGACATCTGAATGTAACCATCATTCTGGCTCTTTGATTTGCAGAGATTTTATGTGGCCACTTCTCGCCAGCTCAAGCGCCTGGAGTCGGTCAGCCGCTCGCCGGTGTATTCCCACTTCAATGAGACCCTCCTGGGAGTGAGTGTCATTCGAGCCTTTGAGGAGCAGAAGCGTTTCATACAGCAGAATGACATGAAAGTGGATGAAAACCAGAAAGCTTATTATCCAAGCATTGTTGCAAACAGGTAACAGTGGGGAAGAAATATTGAAGGGCATGGTTTCTGGTCTATGATTCTATGGTTCTGCTGTGTCCTTCAGTCACAGCTCTCTGGGTACTTGTCCAGAGTGAGGAGGCCTTTGGGGCTGTTTCTCTTTCATAAATACCTTGCTTACACTCGTGTGAAGGAATTTAGATGACTGCTGAATTTCTTCTCTTCTCATGAGTTCCTGCCTTACTTCCAGATAATGTTTTTTGCAAGTCTTGATTCCTTGATCCAGTGTAACCACAGCTGCTTTTTGGACTACAACAAGAATTCATATCCCTGAAAGGCTTATTAATTTTGTACATGTCTAGGTTTCTATGTTGCTGGAGCAGAGCCTTAAATACTTTGCAATTCTTGTGTCACTGGCAGTACTCAGATGCGATCTCGTAAGATTTTAAAATTTTATAAATATATACTATAAATTACAAAATTATTTTATTAATAAGTCACAAATATATTTTAAGATATTTTTAAAAACAGTTGCATGACAGGACACTGATCAGCCTCCATTCTGATTCTCTGTGTGGGCGAGTTATTAAAAAGATGCATTGTGGGCTTTTTTCCATCTCGCAGGTGGCTGGCAGTCCGTCTGGAGTGTGTGGGGAACTGCATTGTCCTCTTTGCGGCGCTCTTCGCAGTGATCGCGCGCAACAGGCTCAGTGCAGGGCTGGTTGGCCTCTCGGTGTCCTACTCATTACAGGTATAAAAAAATGTGTGAATTATAAGGCTGCATTGAATGGTCAGAACCTTGCGTCAGGGCGGAGGGAACACTGAAGTAAGAAATGTTACAAACAGAACAGTGATTACAAATAAAATTGGGGAAGATGTTAGACATTACTTTGTCCTGTCAGTGTGAAGGGATGCGGCTCAGAAGGCTCATCACGTGCGTGTAAAAGACATCTTTTCTCTCCAGCACTGATTAATAAAGACCATATTCAGTGAATTCTCAATGCTTTGGTGAGCAGGCATTACTGCTGGGATCATGTCAAATGTAAACTACATGTAGGTTTCTTTCCTTCTTCCAGATTACAGCATACTTAAATTGGCTGGTTCGCATGTCATCTGAGCTGGAAACCAACATTGTTGCAGTAGAAAGAGTCAAAGAATATGCTGAAATGGAGAAAGAGGTACAGTGGAATGTCCTTTTACAGCTAGTGCTTGGCAAGTGTATCTTTGGCCTCACGGTTGCTATGTTGGTTGCTGATGGTTGCATGCAGCCTCCCTGGCTGTGTAAAGAGGAGCATAAGAGAGCTACAGCTCGCTTAACACTTAATCCTTTGTCACCTGGAACACCTTCAGCTGCTACTGAAATGCTTTACCCTTGTGTTATCTCTTCTCTAGACAAGCTTATGGTACATAAAATCAATCCTCATGAGGGGAGCAAACAGCCTGTTGCTTCATTAGCTCTGGGTTGGTGTTGCTTTGGAAGTGAAGCCCAGAGGCAGACTCTGCTGTGGGTCGCTTCAGGTTCCTGTGCCGCCTACAGCTCACCGGCGCAGCCCAGGAGAACCCGTGTCTACCCGGCCCTGAGCTCAGCTGTGGAAAGAGGCCAAAACTGCAGTTACCTGGGGATCCCCTTGGAGCCAGGATACGGCGCTCTCCTTCAAGACTCTAGCACGTCCAAGTGGCTGCTCGCTGCCTCTTGCATGAGCATCAGCAGAATTGCTCACTCAGTTGAAGCAAGGGCAGCTTTCCAGATGGGAGGCCTTTTCTTCCTTGCCAGATATTTTCTGTCACCCTCCCCAGTGCCTTTGGCTCGGTGCTCCCTTGCAGTTTGTCTTGTGTGAAAGAGCCCTGTTCTGCAGCCTCACCCGTGCCCTGGCTGCCTGGGCTGGAAAGTGCAGATGAACAAGTTCTGAGCTCTGCAAAAGCAGAAATTTGATAGAGCTGAATGCTGCGAGCGCTTTCTAGGGACAGAGTGTAACTTAGCGGGGAGTTCCTGTGGATGCTTTTCAGCTATGTGCCAATCTTTATACATTTTTATATAAGAAATACTGCATTCTGCCCTGGCTAAGCAATGGAGCTGTGCAAATATAGATTAGTTTTTTTAAGTGCCTAGATTTTTTTCATGTGTATATTGTCTTACACTTGATGTGGGGAGAAATGTGATTTACTTCTGTTTTGTTTCAAATCAGCTAGATTCATTTCACCTGCAGTTGTGCAGATTGGCTACAGAACAGTTCCCCATGGCTTCTCTCTGCTGTGCTTGTCACTTGAGAACCTGACCAGAGTCACTATTTTTGCAGCCAAACCTTACGATGACCCTTTCTAGAAGTCTTTCTCGGGTCCTGGTAGCAGACTGCTGCGGTTTGGCACTGACAGTGTGAACACTGGGGCATGTTCTCCTTTCTCCTGCCTCTGAGGGAGACTGAGGCAGTAACTGTTTGCTCTGTCACCCTGTAAATCTCTTAGTGCTCCTGCCTCAGTTGAGCTGCTTCAGTTGCATGTCTGGCTCACCTGATGGCTTCCTCACTGTGCACCTTTGTATAAGTGGGCTATCCAAATACAAGGACTCTCTATGATTCTAACTTTTATAATAAAAGGAAGATTTGTCCAGCAAGTGGGACTTGTGATAGCAAATTTCCCTATACCATTTAATTTGCCTCAGGGTCTCTTGCCCTTTTCCCCATCATCCCACTTCCTTTTGCAAGTTGCACACTGCTCAGGATTTTTCTTAACTGTTTTCCTCAAGTCCTCTTGCAAATACTGAGCCCATGTCCTGTTGAAGGATAAAATAACCAGATATGTTTGTGGGTGTTTTTTCCAGGCTGAGTGGAGTATTGAACAAACTGCCCCAGCGAGCACTTGGCCCCAGGAGGGGAAGATTGAGTTTCGAGGCTATGGTTTACGTTACCGGGAAGACTTGGATTTGGTTCTGAAAAACATCAATGTTACCGTAAATGGGGGTGAGAAGGTAATGAACCTGAATTTGTACAAGAGGATGGCTGTTTAAGAGTGTGCATGTGTATGCTAAAGAGAATTCTTGTTCTGAAGTGATACTTGAGTCCTCAGCAGCTAAAAGAGCTTCTGCAGAATGAGAGTATACGTTCTACCTTCATGTGCCTTGCTTTGTTTGGACAGAAAATTGGAGTATGCGTGAATAAAAAGGTCGCATCTAACACAAGCAAAGTGTGTAGTATGGAAGTGAGTGCTTACGTTGTAATTTTATCATAAATTCAAACAAGATCAGAAGGTCATGTGCAAGCACGAACCAAACAAATGTTAAGGAATTTTTAGCTGTTTTGTGTGATTCTGTGTGCCTTTCCAGGAAAATTAAAAACCTCCAAGTGGATTGCTGTTTTGATGCTGCCTTTTGTGGTTCTTTTTATTTGATTTTTTTTTCCTTTTTTCATATTCTCTTTTTTT